>OX424574.1:134775761-135093261 GCA_949152435.1 Gastracanthus pulcherrimus | reverse complement strand
GTTGTTATTGTTGCGTGTGATTGACTTTGAATATTTTTTTACTAATGATTTTCAACCGAACGAAACCTATACGTTCGTTCGAGCTTGTTGAGTCTAATGAAAACGCATCACTTCGTACGAGATATGCATTATTATTCACGACACGATGCGTTTAAAGAAAAAAAAGAAAAAAATGAAACGTAAAAGGCTGCTGAATTTTTTTAATGAATTTTTGTATATATCTATATATATATATATATATATATATACATATAATGAAATTCGAGTCAATTTGTACTTCCCGCAGAGGTGTAGGCACGTTGCAAAAATTTTGACCTCTTACAACGTACACGACACCTGCACGCGATTCTCAATTTTTTGTGACAGGAAAAACTAAAGAAAGAGAAAAACGGCGGAAAGAGAACATTCGAAAAAAGTTATGACAAAACAAACTAAAAATGGTAATATTAAATATCGCGCCGTATGCTATACCGCTGCTAAACTGCTGATTGCTGAATACGGCGAACGTGCGACATGCGCTCGACTAAAACGCAAGGGAAAACAAATTGAGAAATGAAAGCTCCACCACGTACATTACTTACGGTATAACTTCCATCTCTATTACTGTTGCTAAAAAACTTAATACCATCACTACTATTGCTGCTACTGTTACTCTTATCGCTATTTCACTACGACTCCGTGTACATACATTATACACGCTCACACACTCACCTCCATACAATTGTCTGTATATTTTCCAACTCTGCGTGTGAGAAAGAAAAACCATAAGTGTTCGATTGTCTAGCTGCCGTTATGCTCCTATGTGTGTTTAAATGATAAGCGAAAAGTGACGAGATTATAATAAGAATAATAGTAAAAAAATGAGAAAACCGAAACGTCGGATACATATTGTCTTACTCAAGCCGATGGATTTTGTTTTCTTCAACAAAAAAAAACTTAAAGAAAAATACAAAAAAAATAAAGTAGCTATTGAGTTGTCCATCGGAGAATTTTTAGCAATTTTATACGAAACTTTTATCTCTCGGTCGGGCCTGTCTGTAATGGAGACTCACTTTCTAAAAAGTAAGAAAGAATGATTAAATAATTAAATTATTTCGCGACTACAGGGGACGACAACGCGTTTATCTTGTACATTGTCGTCGAATCTCCAGTTAAAAAATGCATAATACACTTATATCCGTGTAAAAAGTTTGAAAAAGTTTGTGTAAAAATTCGCCGTTAAGTAATCAATTTAATGTATATAGACACTAAGGTACCTATGGGTTAACCGAACGCAGATTCAATTGAAATGAATTTTCTTGAGGGAGTGGACGAAACGTGTCTGAAGCTAGCCTCACCAATATTATTTCTTTGTGCGTGAGGACTCGGCGATCAACAGCTCGTTTTACTTGAAATAGAAATTAAATGTAACTGTGAAAAAGTTGTCCGTGGCAGCTAGTCAGAGATACTGATTATGAAAAATCGTGTGGCGTTAATGGCAGGTGGTGCGAATAAGGCCCTCGTTACGTTTTTTAGGGCGGCGTTCTCGTGTACGTTGGACAAAATCCATTAACTAAACTTTAAAACTGAGTAAAATGCACATTTTGTAATTTTATAATAATTTTAAATTTTGATAATATTTCGATAATAATTGCTTTTTAAAATGGCCTTATAAGTATGTGTGAAAAATAGTTTTTACGAAGGGAAATTTATTTATATTGTGGAATGCATGATGATTTTTTTAAAAATTAATATATTAACGAAGTTTAGTAATTATCAATGTTTGTTCTGCGATGCACGAAAGCGCGCTCTACGTTTTGTTGCTAGAAATTGACTTGGGGAACCAAATCCCCCAAAAATAATAAAATAATTTTGAATCTGTAATTAAAAAAAAGAAAAAGCAAAAAAATGAAATTATCGTTTCCTGCCAAAATTGTTGCGAAGGTTTCTCAACTCGTCCAAGTTAAGCTAGCGAGAAGCGAACTGGTTCGTTAATACCAAATAATAAATTGATAAGGGTAGGAAGTACTGAACTTAATTTGAGCTTTCATTCGCAGTGTCCATTTAACTAAACAGTGTGAAAATCAAAGGAAAAAAAAACAGAATCTTTTTTTCTAGCGATCCAGTGATATAAGGTCAGGGATGATCGGACGAGCCGTGAATCCCGGTGATGTTAGTAGATTTAGACGAATAAAACTCGCATCGACTTTTCTCAACCACTCACTTGCCCATAGAGAAAATTGTCACTTGTATATTTAGCTTGTATTTTTTAGTGTTAAACGTAATAGCGGTTGTGAATTATATGCGCGTAAAAAGTCTGTCGTCTCTCTTCTTTATCGAAAATCATGAGTAAAGGTATCTTGAAAAATCAATTTGAAATTTTTCGACAGATGTTTTGTAAATTTGATGTATGATTGAAGTTTTCATTAAAGTTTTAGATTTTAAAACATTGCATTGCATTGCTTAATGTTATACAGAAATA
Organism: Gastracanthus pulcherrimus; assembly: GCA_949152435.1. Taxonomy (NCBI): domain Eukaryota; kingdom Metazoa; phylum Arthropoda; class Insecta; order Hymenoptera; family Pteromalidae; genus Gastracanthus; species Gastracanthus pulcherrimus. Next base: position 135,090,800 of record OX424574.1, on the reverse strand, counting down.
AAAATTGATTTTTGTTGATTTTGCTCATGCTCGCTTTTTTTATTTTAGTCTTGAAGCTAAGCGTTCTCATTGATTTTTTCTTTTGTCTCTTGTTTTTCTTTTGTAGAGTTTCGAAACGACGAGACTTTCTGATCGATCGTTGAAGTGAGGAAAACGAGCAAAGCTACTACGATATTAGTAATGTTAAGGAAAAAAACGAAAAAAAAACCATTTTGACGAGAGAGAACAACGATGTAACTTGTTATGTCGATGAGTGATCTTTATGGCAGTAGATTCTAAGGGCGTGCGATTGGCTCAGACATTCGTGTTTCTCGATCGAATCAGTATTACGCATTTACCATGTCCGAGGAAATCAAAAGTTGAAGAAAATAATGGACCATATCAGTGTCGGAAGTATATAAACGAAAAAAGTAAGAAAACTACGATGACGTGAAAAAAAAAGAATTTCAAGAAGCGAAAGAGTGGGTACGAACAGACATTTGAGAAAGAAATTAAGCATTGATAATTCTAATACGTAAGAGAAGAATAAGAGGAAAATTCATTTGCGAGCGAATGAGTGAGTAAGAGCGATAAAGATAAAAGCTTTATTATTCTATTTTCGAGTTCACTTTTGCGTATAAGATTGTACTCTTAGGCGAATACAGAACCTATAAATTCATCATTGTAAATCGCGATGGCATAGTGACTTATATATTAAAAAAATACAACTGCAGTTTTGTCGAAGCTCTTGTCTTACTGCGTACAATCAGCGTTCATTGATGGACTCGATGAATCTTTTACAGCTAAGAGCAGATCCTTTGTCAAAACTGCAGTTAAAGATAGCGATCAATATTGTTGCACAAGTGATGATGTTTTTAGATTGATATCAAACTAATATAACATTAATGTCCGAATAACGTCGTAGAAATGTTTCATTGACGTTTTCTGGATTTTCGTGTTGACTGCTCCTTGCTTGGAGAAATATTTACTGAGAAACCTTCTATGATCACTCACACATTGATAATATATCATGTTATATGAAAAATAGATCAAGAAATATTAAAATGTTCGAATAATGTCAAATATGAACAATAGAGAGTTATGAAGGACGTTTTTCAGTATTGGTTTCTAGGTGCACATTTTCATGAAGTAAACACTTTGCAACATGCATTATTGATTAATCAGTTTCACAATTGATCACGAGCAATAAATTATTTCATTAATTTCATGTTATATTTACTTTGAATATTTTAAAACGTAATTTAAAACAAATAATTTTACATTTTGAATAAGTGAACCTGACAACTTGTAATATTAAAGAAAACTTATTGAGACTTTTTAATACAAAATGTTAAAAGTTTACTCCAGAAAATGTCTAGAGCAAGAAGTTAGAGGTGAGAATAAAAAAATAGAATTGTATAACGGTGAATGTTCCTGCCGTTGACGCGTCGCAGGAACTCCGGTGAAAGCAATTGGCCCGTCGTGTATTTTCTTCCGATCCGCTTGACGAAGCAACAACGCAACGTTCGGTTCGTTTTACTATACACCTTCTTGCTTTTTGAGAATGTATTTTGTAAAAAGAAATTGACGCTATCGTGCGAGCCCAGTGCGAGTGCTTAAACGATGTAACTGCCGTAAATGTGGGTACAAAAACACAAACAGTGTGCGAGTCTCGATGGAATAAATTTTTCTAAGTTTTATAGAAAGCGCGTGCTCTACGAGGATTGATAAATCGAGGTAAATAGTTTAATTGTTGTTTAATTTTTGTATGCTTGTAGAGATCACATTTATTGTCATAAAAGCCTACGACCTTTTTTCATCTTGATATTACGCTATTTGCGTTCTTTATTTTGTCTGTTACTGACTATATTGTACGTACAATGTTGATTGCGTTTCTCTTGTCACGGAGGGGCATATTCGTGTTTTATTTTCGTCTCAGTTATTTTTTTGTCGATTTAGTTAAGTAGCGCTTGCGATGGGCTTTACATGATTCATTTATTATCATTGATTATTATTATTATTATTACTCCTATTATCTATTGTATTATCATTATATTATTATTGTTATCACTGTCATTGTCATCGTCATTATTAATAGTGCTATAATTATAAATATTGCCACTGAACGAAACGCGCGAATCGGCGATGACGCAAGAGAATTGGAGAATGTTGGACGTCTTTGTTCGAGAATCACGCGTCCTTTTCTCTGCGAATATGCGAGAAGAATGAACTTTGTAGAAATAATTGCGTTGAAAATGTATACGTCTTTTAGAAAAAGGTAAAGAAAAAACAAAAAAAAAGGTTAAATACGAAATTTCGGCGAAACTACAGAGTTCGAAGTACTTACTCATGTTGCGTCAAAACAGATATAAAAAATTATAGAAATTTCGCCGCAGTTTCGTCGCATCGCACATTAGCACAAAACTGTTTTTTTCTTTTATTCACTTTTTAATTTAATTTAACAATCTCGTGTTTTTATTTGCGAATAATTGTATACGCGTTTCTCGAAGATGTCAATCGATTTGAATAATTTTATAATAGATTGGCGAGCATTCGATTTTTTTTACCACGACGCAAAAATGCAGCGGCGCTCGATACGTAACAATAATCGCCGAGGGTGAATGAATTTGATATTCGGCTCGGGTCAGTTGATTTTTTTTCCTCAAAGACGGACCCACGGTAACTCCGAGTACTTGGCAGCGCAGGGACGAAAAGGATATTGTTAATGTATTGCAGAATAGAAAGAAAAATAACGAAAAAAAAATTATAAAAAAATGATACGAAATGAAGGAAACGAGAAACCGCGTCGTAGTTTCGGGTGTGCCTGAGAGCGCGAGAGTGCGTGAGAACGAGAACATAATGAAATATAAATATTATACGATGAGAATTAATCGACGGCGACGATTTTAAATGCAGAAGTAAATATATATTGTAAATTTATTAATTATATCGTAAACGTGATCCAGAAATGCCGAGCGACGACGAATCGAGATAAATGTGAGAAACGGGGTTTTAAAGGGGGGATGAAAGCGTGAAAATCAATAAGAATCGATGAGATAATAAGAGTTGTGAATTCGTATAGAGATACATGAGAGAATTACTGTAGTGAGAGGATGAGAGTGAAAGAAAGAGTGAATGAGAGCGAGTTACATTCAAAAGGCGAACGCGTGACGTATGAATTTTTGTGTGCCACTAGGTCATGTAAATATATATAAAATTATAAAAGAGTTTACATACGAACATGTGATGTGTATATACACACTATATATATACGGAAAATATCGAGATATATTTGTAAATTCTGTTATCCGAATGCATTATGAATATTTTAACCTCCTGTAATAAAATATTTAATAAAAAATGTTACCAACCAAATTGGCTTCAGTTTTTTTATTTGCGTAATACGTCACCTATGATAAGGAGCGAGTAAAATCTTTCTTACTTAAAGTACATATTTAAATTAGTTTTTATTAAAATTAATAACTATTAAATTTTTTGTTAATTATTAAATGCTGTAAAAAATAGAATTGAATTGAAAATATTGCTCTAAAACGTAAAAAAATAATATATTTTTAATAAAGTAATGTATGTGATTGTAAGAATATATAAACTTATTATCAAAATTTTATATATATAAAATATCAAAGATTTGGTTATTTGAATTCAAACTGCAACTTTTTTAGTCCGTGTCAGAATGAACAATTTCGTTCAATCGCTACATTTTTCATTATGTTCATATTGTAAAAAGTTTGTAATCTACGTATTGCTTGAAAATTTATCGTCGACTCAAAAAGTTGTTTGAAATTAAATAATTAAATCGTTAACATTTTAATAACGTCAATTCATATATATTTACAATCCCATATTTATATGCGCGTATTTATTTTCTTAGTAATCATTTAAAATTTTTGTATTTTAAATCCAAATCCCCATATAAATTCATAAAGAGATATAAAAACGATTTTTTAGGGAAGACACTGAATTGAAATAATAAACTCATTTTTTTTAAAAATGTAGATTTTATGTCTGTATTGGACCAATTCCCGGATTATAAAAATGTTTAAGGGCCTTCGAACGCCATAAACATAGTCAAATAATATATATATATATCTATGGGTTCCTGAAAAAAAGACTTAAGTCCACTTTTTAGGCACGACCGCGACACGGAAGTGCCTTATATTTTCGTTAGCGAAAAATGTGTGCGATAGGATATCTCACGCAATTTTTGACCAATCGGGATGAAATTTTAGGAGAGATCTCCTCCAGCACAATATGAAATTCTATTTTTTTTTATCCCGATCCTGTACGTAGTTTTTAAATTGCGAGCAGTTTTTGCTTATTTTTACGTGTTTTTTTATAAACATTCATGTTACACGATTATCTCCGCGAAATCTTAGCGAATCAGGCTCAAATTTTTTTTGTAAACTCTCCTAAGTATAACAACTTAATGGTCCTATTTTGAAATTGATCCTGCAAATATACGCTGAATGCGGCGACTATAAAAAATCGCTAAAAACGGTTTTTGGGCTATAACTTGAAAACTAAGCATTCTACGAAAAAAAGTTGCAGAGAAAAGTTGTAGATGTTTGAAAAATACAACTTTTTCTCATTGCCATCTATTTATGAAAATACTTTTAACTCGAGTTAATAGGCCAAAAACGAATTTTAACATCGAAACAACAACTTTTTACCATATAACTTTACAGCAATGCATTTTACATGAAAAAGTTAAATGGAAAAGTTTTGTAGATCTTTGAAAAATACAACTTTTTCCCATTGACATCTATTTATGAAAATACTTTTAACTCAAGTTAACAGGCCAAAAACGAATTTTAACATCGAAACAACAGCTTTTTACCATATAACTTTACAGCTATGCATTTTACATGAAACAGTTAAATGGAAAAGTTGTAGATCTTTGAAAAATACAACTTTTTTCTTGACACCAAGACGCGAAAATGCTTTGAAATCAAGTTAATAGTCCAAAAACGATTGTTGACATCGAAAAATGTAGTTTTTTAATATATTATACAATCAAGCAAACGTGCAGCGTAAGCAAGGCGAGCACCGGTAAGGCAAGCGAGCGCGAAGCGCGAGCTGAGTTTGGTCGTGCCTCTAATGCAAAACGCGAAGCGATGCAAGGCGCGGAGGAGCTTAAGAGCGAGCGAAGCGCTCGCTCTGAAGCTCCGGAGCAGGCAAGTCACATGTTATGTTTTCGAGATATTAAGGTTCAAAGTTTTAATTTTTCATTTAAACAAATGTTAAAAAGATTCATACACAGTAGATTTGGTTACTTATTTTCTCACTTTCCTAACTTTTACGATTTTTATCTGAAAATATACTATGTAAGGATACCAAAATCGCTCGAAACTCAATTTTCAAAAAAATGGACTTATGTCGTTTTTCCGGAAACCTACAGTAATATAGTAAATGGGGAAATTTTTCCCTCGTACTTATTACGTCATGAAAATGATTTGACAACAGATCCGAATCATTTTTATATTTCAACTGATTTTAATTTAGAAGGTCGCATGTTGTTCCTTGAAAAATATCAAGGGGACACACCGATATAAAAATTGAAAAAAATCGAAAAACCTGCCAAGTTACAACCAATTATTTATAAGTCCGTACTCGTGTGTCTGTAAGTACGAATGTGCACAAGTATAAACTATAAGCCTGCTTTGTAGATTTTTCGACTTTTTTCAATTTTTATTTTGGTAAGTCCCCTTGAAACTGTTGCAACGCCGTTACCCTAAGCGGGTCCTGGGCGTAGTCGTCCAGAGCGGACGGGTGGGTGCCTATCACCACTACACAGCGCGTACTCAGGTTGCGGATAGAGGAACGACCCCTGAGAAAGAGGTTAGCTGCGAATAAATTGAATAAGCAGTCGCGGACAGCTGATAGGTCCAGGCGTGGGTGTGATGAGCCCGCACTGGCGAACGCATTCATCTAGAAACACTACGCAAGCACCACAACAACTACAAACACTATACAAAATCTCCTATCTTACTTTCTTCTTCTACCTTACTCTGTAATCTATCTCTTTTACCACACATTTCAAACAAAAAATGGGCCAAAAATCCTGCTGTCGTGGAGGAAGCGGGAGCGATGACAACTGCCCTGAGAGGGGATGTGTAGAATGATTCGCCACCTGGTCTTACATGGCAATGAAGCCAGCGAAGGCGCGCTGCCTTGCAGGGGGGCGTTAGGATATGAGAATGAAACCAAGTGTGTCTGACGACGAGTTGACTGTGTCCTCGCCAAAGTCGGAAAGCTCTCATACTTAGTTCTAGGGAGGTATGAGGGTTATCACCCCTAGACGGATGGACTCACCTGCGATCGGAACAGGATCCAAAACGCGCGGGTTTAACTTACTATCATGGCTCAAAGAAAACAAAACCAAACCAAAAAAAACTTAAGGGTGGGAACCTGGAATGTACGCAGTCTACACAGAGCGGGCGCATTCCGGGAAATCATAAATGAAACTGAGAGGTACAACTTAGATTTGGTAGTAATACAAGAAACCCGATGGAAAGATAACGCGATGCTAGGATCCGGTAACTTCACCTTTTTATATGGGGGCGCGAGCGGGCATTCTCTAGGCACCGGATTTCTTGTTAACAAAAGCATTATACATTCCGTTAAAAGTTGCAATTTCGTGAATGACCGACTCTCGTATATCATCATCGAAGGAGCGTGGTTATTAACGTCCACTGTCTCACGGAGGACAAAGAGGAAGAAGTCAAAAATCTTTATTATGAAACTTTAGAGCAATTAATCGACCAATTCGCGTCTTACGACACCAAAATAGTAGTGGGGGATTTCAATGCTAAAATAGGGAGAGAGGAAATGTTTACGCCCACCATAGGCAAAGAAAGTCTGCACGAAACCAGCAACGATAACGGTATTATGGTCATAAATTCGCGGCCGCAAAAGATCTTATAGTCAAGACCACGTGCTTCAAGCACAAGGATATACACAAGGCAACGTGGACATCGCCGGATGGGGCCACGCACAATCAAATCGATCATTTTCTTATTGATAAGAGGCGCCACACGAATGTACTCGACGTAAGGACCTATAGGGGGGCGGATTGCGACTCAGATCATTATCTAGTAGTGGCCAAATTAAGAGCCAGATTAGTAGCCCGTCAAAATAGTAAGCGAGCGAACAAAGTAGAAACCTTTGATATTGGAAAACTACGAAGCGGGGTAGAGCGAATCAAGTACCGAGTAGAAGTTAGCAACCGATTTCAGGCGCTCGAGGAAACGGATGAACAGACGGGAGTAGATGACGATCCGAACAGGTTGTGGGGGGCTATCGAAAAAACTATAAAAGGGGCCGCGAACAAAGTACTGGGTAAGAAAAAAAGGCCAAAGAGCAAACCATGGTTTGACGCAGAGTGCGAACTCTGGTTTGAAAGGCGCAAGAAGGCTAAATTAGATAGTGTACACAATGAAAGCGGTAGGGCCGTAGAAGAATACTATGAAATAAAAAAGCAAGTGCGTGTGATTTACAGAAACAAGAAGCGCGAGTATCAGAAAAATGAAATTAGAAAAATAGAAACTAATAGTAGGGGAAATAACCCGCGCGAGATGTACAAAGGAATAAACGCTATTAGGAAGGGTTTTCAGAGTAGATCGCAATTAATGAAAGATAAGGACGGGAACCTCGTGACAAGCGAAAATGAGCTATTGAAATTATGGAAAGATTATTTCGATAAGTTATTAAACGTGCATGAAAACTCCGAGGAAATGGGAGACGAAATCCACACTGATGAAATCCATATGGACGAAACGACCTACAAAGAAGTAGAGTCCGCGATCAAAAAGCTAAAAAACAATAAGGCCGCAGGAAACGATTCTATACCAGCTGAACTACTTAAATATGGAGGCACCGCGCTTACATCTAAAATTTTGTATCTAGTATGTACTATTTGGAGAACTGAAACAATACCAGAAAATTGGAAAGAATCCATCATCATACCGATCTTTAAAACGGGAGATAAACCAGACTGCAATAACTACCGGGGAATCTCACTTTTAGCTACCTGCTACAAAGTTCTGTCAAACGTAATACAGGCCAGACTCACACAATTCGCGGAAGATATAATAGGAGATTATCAGTGTGGATTCCGGTGCAACAGGTCAACGAGCGATCAAATGTTTACCATAAGACAATTATTAGAGAAAAAGTGGGAATATTGCGAAACTATACACTAGCTATTTGTGGACTTTAAGAAACCGTACGACTCTGTCAAACGAAGCAAAATGTATGAAATCCTAGTGCTCCTTGGCGTACCAAAAAAACTCGTAAAATTAATTCAAATATGTCTGAACGGAAGCACTAGAAAGGTCCGAGTATGCGGTAATGTAACCGAATCGTTCATGATACGCGACGGTTTGAAGCAAGGTGACGGGCTTTCAACGGTACTCTTTAACTTGACGCTAGAGCATGTTGTTAGAAAAATGCAGGCTAGCGAGCTAGGCGCAACACTCAACGGAACAACGCAGATTTTAGGCTATGCGGATGACTTGGATATAGTGGGAAATAATGGTGAAACGGTGGCGAGAAATGCGGAAATCCTTATAAATGCGGCTAAAGACACGGGGTTAGAAGTGAGCGAATCGAAAACGAAATATATGATCATGGAGAAACTGGGCATTCGCGAAGCAGAGGGGGATCTCGGAGTCGGAAATTTCACTTTTGAAAAGGTTAGCGAATTCAGATATTTAGGTACAACTATAAATGATCGAAACGAAATTAAAGCCGAGATTAATAAGAGACTTCATTCGGGTAATGCCTGCTTCTACGCTGTGAAAAGATTACTCAAGTCAAAGCAACTGTCGAAAAATGTCAAAATAAGGATATATAGGACTATAATAATGCCGGTAATCTTGTATGGGTGCGAAACCTGGGCGCTCACTAAAGCGGAAGAAAATCGTTTTAGGGTATTTGAAAATAAGTTTCTGCGGAAAATATACGGGCCAAAGAAAGATGAGGAAACTGGGGAGTGGAGGAAACTGCACAATGACGAGCTACATAATTTGTACGCGTCACCAAATATTAACAGAATAATAAAATCACGGAGACTAAGAAGGGCAGGGCACGTGGCAAGAATGGGCGATGATCGTACAGCAGTGCGCATAATGAAAGGAAAACCGAAAGCAACGCGACCTCTTGGTAGACCTAGACGCAGATGGGAGGATAACGTAAAATCAGACGTAACTGAAATCGGGCGGGAAGGCGCGAAATGGATGGGGTTGGCACAAAATAGGGAAACGTGGAAGGTTTGCGTAGATGAGGCGATGAACTTTCGAGTTCAAAATGCCACTTAAAAAAAAAAAAAGTCCCCTTGAAACAAAATGAGACTTTCGAAATTAGAATCGAATGAAAAATAAAAAAGATTTGGATCATTTGTCAAAGCATTCTCTAGCTGACGCGATACTTATCTAATTTTGCAATATCAAAATTTTCATGGAAATTTTTTTTTATCACTTTAAGTACCATTGTATCATATTATAACGTTTCTCATATTGTAATATGTCTTATTTGTACAAATTATTGCATACATTTTTATATTTAAGATCGATTCTCGCGGAAAAACTAACTACTTTAGAGAAACTTGAACTCTAAAAATATCTGTTTATTTATGATTCAATTACGATATTTCATAATTATGTAGTTCATACGCAAGCACGAGGAAGCTTGCGACTCTTTGTTCCTTACCATTATTAGATTTCTGTTACGGTAGCTATGTTCGTGCGGACAATAGCGCGTATATACTATCGCTAAAACCGTTATCACGCAATGTGCAGAGTTTCCGACACGAACAGCGGAACTCGATCTTTAGAGCGCAACTAGTAAGCGTAAGCAGCAGTGTCATTGCGCATGTAAATACTGTTAACAAAAATTCTCAGTCGGATAAAAAAGTCAACTCGTCATTTAATACCGAGTACACCCCCGAGAAGACAAATTAGATTTGGATATAATACTAAAAATTTGTATAATAACACGTATAATAATTATATTTAGTATCCAGTTTAAAATACCTATATGGAAATTCGTCCAAAAAAGCTATATATATTATACATTTCTCTATGGCTTTCCATATGGTATTCCATATATCGAATCCATCCAAAATCGCCATACGATATCTAAAAAAAATAAACGGAAATAAATACGGATTCTATACGAAATTTTTACATAAAAATCCATTTTTATTTACATGGCAGAAGAGATTCTGCAATGAAAAGGCAAACCGACTTAAGTCCATTTTTGGAAATACCGAGATATTGAGGTTTTATTCTTTTTTACAACATATACACATAACTAGTAATGTATATCTGTGGTGAACCGGAGAAACGACTTAAGTCCACTTTTTATGTTTCTGAGATATTACGGTTTAAGTTTTTATTTTCCATTTAAAATAATGTTAAAAAATCGTAAATAGTAGATATGGCCACTTCTTTTACACTTTCTCTATTTTTTGCAGTTTTATCTGAAATTATACTATGTAAGGGTACCAAAATCGCTCGACACTCAATTTTCAAAAATATGTCATTTTTCCAGGAACCCACAGATATATACATTGACGGATCAAAATTAACTTGTTAAAGTTATTCTAAATTCGATCGAAAAGCGTGATATGCTCTAATGGATAGTGTAGCGGGCGACGACAAGAAATATTTACTTTATAGTACGTTTTTCTCAATGTTAATTTTTTTATCAAGGCTAATTTTTTCAATTAATTTATTTATTTGTTTATTGAATATTAATACTTTGATTCTTTTAGATATTTGAAGTATATATCAATAAAATGATTATTATGTTATTATTATACTACATTACGGGATATAGGAAAAGGTGTATGAAATTGTTTTAATAAAATATATTATACGCAATTAAAATTAAAAAAAAAAAATTCATATTGTTTCTTTAAAAATAACCTTCATAAAATTAATAAATAAATGACCAATTTGGTTTCTTATATATTGTATGCCTACATTTGAAGGTTTTAATCTGAAAATTAATTATACGACATTTTACATACATTCAAGTTATAAAGTAAAATTAAGAATTTACCTTCGATATTTTCGAAATCTAATTATTTATTTTGATATTTGGTGTAGTTTTGAAAGCATATAATAATCTATAGTTTCATTCTCGTTATCATCGTGCATTTCATCGTCAGAACTTTCTTCCTTTATGTTTTCAATTTCAATGTTAGGATCTGAAATGAAGTATTCAACGTTTTATGGACACTCAAGCCAATAACATATAATAATGTTTTTAAAAATCTTAAAATTTACCCTCGGTATCTTCAGCATCTAATATAACTTCGTTCACAAATGATGGTATTTAATGCGTATTACGCTTTTCGACCGTGTCTGGGATAACTTTAGATTGTTAATTTTGGTCCGTCAATGTATATATATATACATTACTATTTATATGTATATGCTGTAAATAATTTTTAGCTCTAATAAAATTCCGTATTTTCAGATAATTGAAGTTTAAAGTCGACAGTTCCCGCTACGCGCTTGATTCTGTACAGTGCGAATATTACGCCTTTCGAAGGTATCTAGCATAACTTAAGCAAGTAAATTTCAGTCTATCAGTATAAGCCTTTGGATTCCCGGAAAACCGAATTAAGTCCACTTTTTATGTTTTTGAGATATTAAGGTTTTTATTCTCCATTTAAACACGTGTTAAATAAATTCATAAATAGTAGATATGGTTCTCTTATTTCCATACTTTTCTGATTTTTTGCATTTAAATCAGAAAATATTCTATGTAAGGGTACTAAAATCACTCGAAACTCAAAAAAATGGACTTAAATCGTTTTTCCGGGAACCCACAGATGTATACATTACCAGTCACATATATATGTTGTAAAAGAAATTTTAGCTCATAAAATTATACGTATCTTTAGAAAATTGATGTTTAAAGTTTATCGTTGTCGCCGTCGGCTTTCACTCTTATGTAGTGCGCATTACGCTTTTCGATCATGTCTGAGATAACTTCAGCACGTTAATTTTGGTCTGCCAATGTATATATACATTACTAGTTATGTACATATTATGCTGTGAACAAATTTTCAGGACTAATAAAATGATGTAGGTTCCGGCTTTTATGCACTTTTGACCTTGCCTGGCGGCATTTTAGCAACATGTAAATGGTCTGGAAATGTTATTTACAGATTAATAACAACATGTAGTTAGTGCGGGTGCAGGTAATGTAGCCATCTTAAGGAACTTTCGATTCCTAGTAGATATATATCGGGTTTTGGAGCTTCGGAAACTATTGAGACATGTCATTTGAACCTTTAACTGTAATACCTCATGAGTTTTTTTGAAAAAGAACGTACTCTCTGAATTTTAATTACAAAACTTCTAACTAGTTAAAAATTAGCCACTTTACCAACAGTGTTGGTAAAGTGGCCATCTATCAGTTTTTATGGTACAATCATATAGAAAGCGCTTTAAAAAGTCAAAACTAGCCTAGCAGAGACTTCCTTTATGTATTATTTAACTACATGGTGCCGCAGCGTACGCCTGGGTGTCGATATTTTGGAATTAGTAGGCCTAGGAATTTTTAAGAAGCATCCGCCGTTTCTATCGACATCGATTGCTTTTTGCCTTGCGATGCATTCGTATGGCCATTTTACCAACCGATAAACGTCAACAAAAGTTGCAATTTTCGCATCAAGAATAAGCTCTATGGCAAAAACTGACACATGCATTTTAAAGTACGTAAAACTAGCTACAATTTTATGTACAGTATGATTTCTCTTTTTGATCATATAACGTTAACAAAAGTGGTTTCTTTACATGCATGCACTGCTGAGAAACCAGAGTTTTGATGTTCTCGCGCGTAAACATGGCACTATTTTATAATTAGAGGGCGCTAACCGCGAGGTCACCGCGTCTCTCAACGTCTATTGTCACAATACATATACTGTAGGAGTTACGGCGCCTAAAAATAACGCATACAGTGAGATCTAGTGTAGATGGCCACATTACCTGCATGCCCACATTACCTACATTTACCTTATAGACAACAAAATTTTGAGCACTAATATTATGTCGTTCATCACCCATTAATTTTAACACCTTTGGACTTACGTCCAAGCTAAACGCAATGCAACCTTATTAGCCAGACATCGACTTCAGTGATTGTCAACACAACTACTATTGTTTAAGAATTGTGATTGATAGAAAGACGATAAAATTTATGTAGTCAGCTCTACGTCTACAAGGAGAGGGTCATTTCATTTCAAAAATGTATTTGTCATTTCATAAGTTAGTGTTATTAAATGTTATGAATTAATATGGATAAAAAGTTCGTATTTTGTGGGAGGCTAAACCCCCCACCCATCACCGGGAGCGTCGTTCCCTGAGCCCCTGGATCCCGCCCTGCGACCTTTGCAGCCTCCCTTCGTTGATTTGTTGCGAACATTACGTTGAAAAATTTGCGATGTAACCTTGATAACACATAACGTTTTTCGAACATTTTAAGAACGTTAAAGTTCAAACCTTCAAACGTTGAAAAGCAAAGTTTTAAATACTCGTATGTCTGAAAAACGTTGGTAAAACATCTCAATGTTCGCAGATTCGTTCCACATAAGACGTTGTAAAACCGTTTTAAACGTTTGAAACAAGTTTGAAAATATTTTGAAAAAATACTAGCATAGAATATATCGAAAAGAATCGTTTAAATAGAATTTGATGCTACAAATTACCAATTTTGGAAGTACTATCTGGATGATACTTCCAAATTTGGTAATATTTGTAGCATCAAATTCTATTTAAACAATTTTTTTCGATATAGTCTATGCTAGTTTTTTTCAAACCATCTTCAAACTATTTTCAAACCTTTTTCAAACGTTTTAATTCAATCGTTCTAAAAACGTTTTTAAATCGTTTAAATTTTTACCATTCAACAGACCTTGGAGAGTTTTTCAAACCTTTTGAAAACGGTTTTACAATGTTTTATGTGGAACGATTCTCTGTACATTGAGACGTTTTACTAACGTTTTTCAGACGTATTTATAACTTTTCTTTTTAACGTTTGAAGGTTTTAATTCTAACGTTTTAAAAACATTCGAAAAACGTTATGTGTTATCAAGAAACGTTCTACGATGAACTGATTTCAACGAAACGTCCAGATACGGCTATCTGTTCTGGCTAACGTTCACCGAACTTCACGTACACCTGGACAAAAACACCGTACCTATTTCTTATCACACATGTCTGGATAACTTGTTTCTTTATGCCTATGAAGTAGAACTAAATTTGGTCGTTTTTCGACACGGTGCATGCACACGCTTGTTAGACTGCAAAATCATCCTTTCAGTACAGGTAGGACAAAAAATAGCGTGTGCACGGGCGAAAGGCGATTAAGGTGATGTTAAACCCCGTGTTACTGGTAAATACGGGGAACCACTTTTTTTATTCATTTTTCAATTTAAAGAAAATATCTCTATGAAAAGTTGTTCTTTTTGGTTGGAACAACAACTTTAAATAGAGATATTTACTCAAAATTGAAAATGAAATGAGAAAAGTGGATCCTCGATTTTGTCGAGTCGTGCTGGCTACAGTCCTTGCCTCGGCACTCCTCGATATCCCTCGATAGGCCTGCAACGTGCCCGCGTGGTAATCGCTTACTTTTCGCCCTTGATACGCAATATACTATTAATTTATACATACATATAGATGTGATTCATTATTTATCAAAACTACAAGTAAGCAATATACGGGCGCGTGTCTGCCGTATCGCAAAACGTCTATATAATTTGACCCCGCTTTACATGCAAAAAACACATAATCTGTACATGTATCATAAAGAATATAATGTGCACCATAGGGTATTTTTCACTTTTGTGTGCTTGTAGTACGAAGTGAAGTCTTTTGCGATCAAAGTAGTCTCCCTCCTTAGTAAAACACATTCTTTTTCAACTCAATATTATATACATTTATTTACACTTACATGCATAAAGGAGAGTAGTACACGTTGAATATAGTAAAATTCAATAGGTCGACAATTCGGTATTTCATATAAAAACCTTACAAATTAAGTATATATATATATATATATATATATATAGATAACTAATTACCTATAGAATATTATATAATTCATATAAGCTGTGAAAGACTTCATGAATTAGAACAATTAAAATTAATAAAAAATGGTACACGATGAACTTTTTGCACTTATTGTCTACACAATTAATCATTGTCTCAATCTACTATAAATATTACTTTTATAATAGGATTACTCGGTTTATATTTAAGAAAATATTGTAAGGTATTGATTAAAATTGATTTCCTGGAGCAATTATTGAAAATTTATCGAAAAAGATTCAGTTGAAAAGAACGCATTTAGTTCTTTTACGTTGAAAAATATCAATGAGAAATCGCACCCATCAATATACGGCAATTTCAGAGCTTAGAATTAAGTTACTTTTAAGTACTCAAAAAACTTTTTTTAGATTTTCAATGCTACCAATTTAACTCACGTTCTTTCGATATTATACATGGCGTACTTTGTATGTATAACCACTGTGAACAGATTTCATCGCCTTATACTAATTTATGGATGTTAAGCAGTACGATATTTAACATAGAATATTAAATAACGATTCATAAGGATTATTATCTACCAAGTAAAACATTTACCAAATACGTATCAACAAATTAATCGAGTTCACAAGATAAGAAGATATTTTGTAGCAAACTAGAAACGCACATTTTTCTACACTCTTACGTGTTAATATTGAGTTTAGATTTCCAAAATTCGGGCACTGAGCGTTATTCGCAATATGATTACTGAAACACAATGATTTTTACACTTAAAATCGTTCAAAATAAAAATATATTAGAATATCCATCGAGTCCGCTGATTCAACGTGTACTACTGTACCCTATAAGTATTGGGGAAAAGTATTTGTATTATACTTTTTTAAATACTTTTTAACGGGTTACATATTACATTTGTTTAGTATGTAAGGACTTTACAAAACACGATTTTTTTAGTTTTTGGAGTAGCCCGTAGCGAAGACTAACAGAATTCAGTAGTTTGAAACGAGGAACACTTTCAGTATGAACGTTTTTTAGTTCTGGGCCACCACAACTCGTAATATTTTCTAATGTCGATATTTGTAGATCAAATATTAAATTTTATTATTTTCTTTATATAAACGGAATGATAAATACAAAATAAAATTAATAAACAATAGAATAATATCGACGTTAAAAATCCCAAGGTAATAGATATACTGTAGCATTGCGGAGGGGATTGAACATACAGATTTTGCACGCGTAGCATGTACCTATTGGATATAGTAGTTACTAGATACATACATACGTAATAAAACTGATCCTATTTATGTAAACAGGTTTATATTGCACCTAATCTTGCGATAGAAAGTCGAATACGTTTTTAAACCTAGAAGTACGACAATTACTATTATCGTATTAATAATAATTTGCATGCATAGCTATTTTGGCTGTAACTTTTCATAAAAACAATGAAAATTGAATTTTCAAAGTATTTATTCATTGAATCGCCCTCTCTACACAAAATAATTGGTGGAGTTCCAATTTAATGTACAAACTTATTTATCTACTGAAATACAAAAATTATTATATTAAACTTTCGAAAATAACTTTTTAATCGCTGCCTATCTTTTCCGACCTGAAATTTTGAATAATCTGTTTCTCTTGTTTTGTTATACACGAAATCGTCATTTTTTTCAAACGGTTATATCTATGAAATATAAGAAGCAAAATTTTTGAAAACTATTGAGATGATCAGGAATATGGAAAAGTATATTCTGTAAAATTTTTTAGGCTTTATCTTTTTCTTTTGAAGGGAGAAAAATCTTTTTGTAGAAAAATCCGGTTTTTAGTAGCTACGAATACTGGAGTAAATCGGCAGTATTTTATCTGAAACTTTCCAAAACGGTAGCTTTTTACTAACTCTTGATCAAGTTCTTTGCCTAGATAACAACAACCTTTATATTTCGAGATATTTAAGGTGATGTATTCTTTGAAATTTTCTTTTGATCGCTTATATCTCGAGAATAGCACGGTCATTTTTTACCAAATAGGGCTCACTTTTTCCGTTATTAAATGAAGATTCAAAATTCAAAAGAAAGAACGATGCCCACGATACATAGGCAATTGCCCCCTTAAGTACAACCTATAAAACTTATGCCATCGTTTCGAGCATCAAAAAACATGAATTTAAAAAGAAATCAGCACCCTAGACTCAAGGGCATTTGAGAAATTAAGGATCAAAGTTTTCAACCCCTAAATACAGAAAACAACAGAAAACCATAAAACGGCCACTTGGCACAACATTCTGCAATCGAATAACGGCTCAAATGAAAGATATCAACAAAAGCTATCATTACAAAATGACTCCAAATGGAGGCTGCTTTATTTTCACTTTTTTATAGGGGGTAAACGGTTTAGAGAAAAAACTGCCCCTAAGGATTCTAGTCAAATAGATAGATAGATAGATAGATTAAGATTTATTTTGCACAAGTCAAAAATATACATCAAATATACATAGTTGCGATACATTAAATTAAATTTGTATCCATATCACAGATTCAACGTTAGATTTCATCACATAGGCTTATTATAAATGCACAGTTTATGTCAGTAGTCTTAACTATCACGTCACAATATACCTTAATTAATTAATTACTTAGCAGTATAACACAGTTAATTTTTATCACAGAACACATTTCGTTCGTCGCAGGTTTCAATAATATGCCGACGTATTGCCGTTTTAAATTTATTTAGAGACGGAAGATGCCTAATAGCGCGGGGGAGCGAATTCCAGAGGCGAGCACCTTGGGCTCTGAAGGAGTACAGGCCAACATCAGTACGCGACCCTGGAATTTTTATTTCCTTGGGATCCCTACCTGAGGTTCTAGACTGATTTTGTTCAAAAAGGGCCGCAAGGTACGGAGGCTGTCCCATGACAACTGCTTTATAAAGCATTACCGCCGCAAAATACTCCCTTCTTATCTCCACAGTCAACCAGCCCAGTTTCCTCCTGTAGGGAGAGACATGCTCATCCTTTCTAACACCACATATATATCTCACACAGGAATTTTGCAACCTTTGAAGCCTGGTCTGCAGCTCACCTGATACGTCGAGGTATACAAGAGAGCAATAATCTAAGTGAGAGACAACAAGAGCACCTGCGAGCTGTTTGCGTAACGCTTCGGTGGTGCAGGATCTAAAAGATCTGAGTCCATATAAGGCTCTGTTAACCTTCCGTAACAACACCGAGGTTAGTTACAGTATCGGCAAAGGGAATAAAAACGTTATTCTGCACCTCAATGCCTGGAAGGTGCAATTCCTGCAATTTATTAATATTGTAGTCCGACCCAAAAATTATAGCTTTAGTCTTCCCGACATTAAGGTGAAGGGCATTTTCAGAAGCCCAAGCCGACACTGCTCGCGCCACAGTTGACAGGCGATCAATGCCTATCTGAAGATCGTCTCTCGCAACCTGCGTATAGGTTTGTAAATCATCAGCATAAAGCAAATGCTCGACACCTTCCGATAATTCACCCTGGGGATTTTTGAAAGCAGCTAGTATGTCTCCAAGATCATTAATATAAAGGCTGAACAGAAGGGGCCCAAGAACCGAGCCCTGTGGAACGCCAAGATTGGTTGTGTACCAATCAGATTCCCCATTAGATTTTGTAACCACTCGCTGGTTACGACCTGTAATATATGACTTGATCCACAGGACTATGGACCTAGAAAACCCCATTCTGATCAGCTTACGAAGTAATTTAGAGGGCGAAATAGTGTCGAACGCCTTACTGAAATCAAACAAAATCAAATAGAGTGCGTTGGCACAATTTTTTTTCACGAACGAGACCGCAATTGAATGCTGGCGTACTATAATAAGTTATCGATTCGATATAGATATACTACATAATTTCAAAATCTTATAAAAAAATAGGTATAAAAAAGTGTTGACAAAGATTCCCAGTCATGGTGTTCAAAAAGGGAGACCTCTAAACTTCTAAACAAGGAAGACCTTCTAAACTGAAGTCATTTTATAATTATAGATTCCGATGAAATCTTTCATTTGAGTACTCATTCGATTGCTGGAAAATGTGCCAAGTGGGAGAATTCGACAAGGACGATTTAAGGGTTGACTCTGGTATTTTAAGAATTGTCTTACAATACTACTAAGGGAGCACGATCCCCACAGGGTAATGGCTCGATTCGATAGCTTTTTACGTCAGCTTTCATTTGCCGTCTCGTTCGTGAAAAAGAATTGTGTCAACGCACTCTATTTGACCAAAATCCTTATGGGTAGTTTTTTTTTTAAACCGTTTACCGCCTGTAAAAGGGTGAAATTAAACCAGCCCCCATTTGGAGTCAGTTTTAATGATAGATTTGGATGAAATCTTTCATTTGAGCCCTCATTCGATTGCCGAAAAGTGTACCAAGTGGGGGAATTCGACAAGGACGATTTAAGGGTTGACTCTGGTATTTTAAGAATTGTCTTACAATACTACTAAGGAAGCACGACCCCACAGGGTGATGGCTCGATTCGATAGCTTTTTACGTCAGCTTTCATTTGCCGTCTCGTTCGTGAAAAATAGAGATAGTTTTTTATTTAAACCGTTTACCTCCTGTAAAAGGGTGAAATTAAACCAGCCCGCATTTGGAGTCATTTTTTAATGATAGCTTTTGTTGAAATCTTTCATTTGAGCCTTCATTCGATTGCTGAAAGTTGTGCCAAGTGCCTGTTTTTATGGTTTTCTCTTGTTTTCTGTCTTCTAGGGGTTGAAAATTTTTATCCTTAGTATCTCAAGTTCCCTTGAGTCAAGGGTGCCGATATTTTTTAAATTCATATTTTTTATGCTTTAATCAATGGCATAGGTTTTATAGTTTGTACTTAAGGGGCGATAAGGTGAATTATTTTTGTATGTTATGCAGCCTCTTGGCATAGCAAGTATCACATAGTTATTTTTTTGTACCTTTATATTATTCTACCTAATCACATTCCGCATTTATCCGTGGGTATACCTGTGGAGTGGGGAAAACTTGTATCAGGTTGAAATCCGTTTTGGGATGGTCGCTGTATTTGTATTAGTCATGGGGTTTTCTGGCGGTCACCCATCCAAGTACTAGCCGCGCATAA
The DNA here is from genome assembly GCA_949152435.1 of Gastracanthus pulcherrimus. Lineage (NCBI taxonomy): Eukaryota > Metazoa > Arthropoda > Insecta > Hymenoptera > Pteromalidae > Gastracanthus > Gastracanthus pulcherrimus. The sequence goes on along the minus strand of OX424574.1, from coordinate 135,070,628 downwards.
CAATGCTGCTATAGTGTAGGTGCAAGCGTACACACATATATATATATGAGTCAAGGCAGCCAAAACGATCAAATCAGTGCGTACCTAGTTCTCAGTTTTCTTTGCCGATTTGTTATATGAAAGTACTTATCAAAGAAAGCTCTCAAAGCAAGTTTCAGCCCCTAAGGTCCCATGTATGACCTGGTAGAATGTTTTGAATTTTCGAAAATGGTCAAAAAATGGTTATTTTCAAAAAAAATCTAGAGAACGCCCAATATCACCATTTTGAACGTAAGAAATAATTTCTTTGTCTTTTTATAATCTTTAAGAAAAAAATTATTGGACCACCTGGCACAATGGATCACCTATACAAAGATGAATATAAACCCGAAATTTTGTATTTTTTAGGTTATGATTGATCGTATGTCGTTTTATCAAAACAACATGAAATAATACTAGCCCATTTTAAATTCTTCGTCTTAAAAAGACCTTTAATTTCTTTTTTGGTACGTTCAAATGAGTTACGTATAACCAAAAATACAGTCCGTACAATAAAGGTACTTTTTCGAAAATTATCAGATAGGTACCCCTGAAACTTGTGTCTATATAAACCATTTAGCTCTAACTTTCAGAAAACATAGTTCGAACATCCTAGAAAACAAAGCACTTTATTTGATTCTGTGTATTGTACGTATAGCATGACTGTCAATTACTTTTCTAGCCTGTTTTTTCCACCTAAAGTAAACGCATCCATTCATCCACCTTTACACTTTAAACCTCCTAGCCGCGCAACCATCCATTCGCCTACGCATCCATTCATCCACATTTCCATTTCAAACCTTCAACCCATGCATCCATCCATCCACCCACGCATCCATTTCTCCACCTTTACACTTCATCCATATATTCATCCCCGCATCAAATTATTCACCCATACGTCCAACCATTCACACTGAGAGAATACATCGGTCAGACTTGCTGAACTATTCGGTAGTTTTGACCGAAGTGAGTTCGGTAGTATGTATACGGCAAAAATAGCGAAACAAGTTCGGCAGCTGAGTCTCCGTGCGTCGCGCTCCACTCCTAACCTCACTTTTTCACAAATAAGGAATATTTTAATGAATTTCTTATTTGTTTGTTACTGTAACCTTTTTATATATGATTAGTTAGTCTAAGTTTCATTTTCGATGTTCTACTTTAACCTTACTTCGGTTTTACCTTATCACAAATATGATAATGAGGCTACAATAAAGCGCAACACCACATATCACTTTTAATACACATCCGCCAAATCAGCCGAACTGTTCCGCAGTCTTTACCGAACTTCTCAGTAAGAATGACAGACTATGGCCTCCGCAAACTTAGCAATGCGACTTCGGCAAGCCTAACTGAACCATTCTCTCAGTGCACCTATGTGCCCATCCATTTACCCAATAACTTATGCTGTTGAGTTATCCACCCACTCACTGATCCATCTACTCACGCCCTTCCGCCTACCGATAAACTTATCACCTATACGTCTGCTTACAAAACTATACAGCCACCTTTCGATATATACCACTCACCTATCGATATATACCCATTTACCCATATATAGATCCACATATCCATTCACCATCGCACGCACCTACTAACACAAAAATTACACTTAAAACAAAAAATGCGGATGGACGGATGGACGGACACACTTCAAATCTTAATCTAACGTAGATAGATAGATGTAGATGTAGATTTTCAATATATTCTAGTTTTTTTCATGGGTTCCACTTTTCAAGTTAATAAAGTGGCAACAGTCGACTATCTGCACCGAAAGTATATTTTTTCATGCATATAAAGCGGGCGGAAAAATAACGCACTTTCCGACCATTTCATATATGCACGAAAAATCGTCCTTTCAGTATAGGTAGGACAAAAGGTACCATGTGCACCACGGGTGGAAGGTGATTAACGTTTGTGCTGGTTGCAGCGCTTCTCTCGGTAACCCTCGATATCCCTCGGCTCGTCTCGGGCCGCTCGGGTAACCTCGGCTCTGCCTGAAATTCGCACTCGCGGTAATCGCCTTGATACACAATATACGTTTTTGTCATACATGAACGATTTTTGCGTTTTTTCATGCCGCTAAGCGGGCGCAAAGAGACTGTTTGCCGACCGGTGAGCGAAAAAAACTTTTCGCCCGCTCTCAGCGACAATTTTTCGCCCAGCGGGTGCAGCAGACGATATTACATGTTTAGGGGAGCTTAAACACTATAGTAGGCTGATTTTCGAAAATAAGCTCTAAGATGGCTTAGGCCAGGGATGTTAAAATACACTCTGTATGGGTGTAGTACACGTATATTATACGCTGTAATCAGGTATAATAAGTATGTCAGCTGGAAATACACTTAATTATACGTCTATTATATGTATAATATACGCGAACTACACCCGTGCAGAGTGTGTTAACATCCCTGGCCTAAACACTCTAGTAGGCTAATTTTCGAAAATAAACCCTAAGAGGATTTAGACCCCCCTAATGATACCACATGTTTAGGAAGGCCTAAACAGTATTACAGCCTTATAGTGCAGTCTAACAGGCGTGTGTTTACACCGAGTCGAAAAACAGCCACATTGGGTCCGTTTTAGAGGCAGAAAGAAAACGCGAAATCAAGACATGTGTGATCAAAAGTACGGTGTGTACCGTGGGTGAAAAGGCTTCGTTTGCCCTTGTATGATTGCAGTACTCGCCTTCGGTTCGAAATACGCACTCGCCTTTGGCTCGTACTTGCTGACCTCGAATTCTTACTGCAAACCACACGCGGGCAAAAAAGTCTATTTTTTACCCTTCGTATACAATATACTATTTTGCTCACTTCTTTTGCCGGTCAGAAAAGGGTAATTTTAGGCCCGTTTTATAGGTAGGAAACACGCGAAAATCGTGCATATGTGACCAAAAATGTATTTATACAGCTGATTAAATAACATAAAAAGCACATCCGCGTATCTGCAGTAGAAGTGATCATGGCCAAACATGGATTTTTAGATATTTTTCGCAGGAAAGTTAGCAATCTTTATAGTTTGCAGTCTTTATAAAAGTATAATTAAAATTAGATCAAGTAAAAAATTAAGTAATTAAATTCGATAATTCTTTTATTAACGGGGTTCTTTCATGCGAATGGGCCTTAAGTATAGAATTTTATACAATACGAGTACTTTGTTTGCTTATTATAATATAAGAAACGTTCTATTATTTTTCATAAAAATTTCGATATTGCAAAATTAGACACCACGTCAAATAGAAAATGATTTGACAATACACCTAATCTTTTTATTTTTCATCGGATTTTAATTTGGTAGGTCTCAATTTGTTCCTGGAAAGATAAAAATTTAAAAATAATTGAAACCTGCAAACTACAGTCAATAGTTCATACTTGTACACATATGAACTTACAAAAACACATGCACGAACTTATAAACATATAATTTTTTAAAGAATAAAATGTAACGTTCAAAATCAAAATCGAGTGAAAAATATAAAAGATTCATATCTGTTGTCAAATCATTCTCTAGTTGACGCGATATTTAGGGGAGGATGGGGTATTACCGGTCACCTAAGCAAACGTGCTTGTTATTTCCACTAACAAATTGTCTTTTTTAACTTTAAATAATTATTATGTTAGTTCAAACCATTGACTTTAAATATTTTTTATTGGTTTAATATACAAATTTAAGGTATCGAAGCTATAAGTCGAAATAAAAAAAGCATTTTGACCGGATTGACTCCACTTCAAAGGGTAATACCGGTCAGCCTTGGTTCAACTTCGGTCACTATTAGAAAGTTACTTTTACAGGTGAAAAAATTCTTTAAATCAATTATACGAACTTTCATATGATCCGTCGCATTATTATTCGCACTTACACAATGAAATATGTAATAACATAACCACTGTTCAATCAAAAACACTGAAGCAAAATTGCCCTACCTGAGAGCGCAGCGCTACGTTTTCATAGTCTCACTTTCGGGAGCGTCATATAAATAACATTGTGACCGGGATTACCCCAATTCTGCTTAGTAATTTAAATTGAAATGACAAAAAGCAGTAGGTTTATGATTGGAATGTTTGTATGATGTTAATACGAACACTCGTTTCTTAAAAATGATTTAAACGTCTATCTTTGATAAAATTTCGATGATTGCTTCTAGCAGCAAATTTTAGACGAGATTTTTAGAGTGTCTCATACACTCTTTAACAAAAATCTACTATATTTATTAAAACAACAGAAACAACTACTCTGCGGGCAAATACCCCTCCCAGCATTGAATTAAACTGTTAATTCAATGTTTGGGTTTTTAATCTTAAAATATATTTACATATTTTATGAATTAACAGTTTAATTCAATGCTGGGAGGGGTATTTGCCCGCAGAGTAGTTGTTTCTGTTGTTCAAATGAATATAGTAGATTTTTTATTAAAGAGTATATGAAACACTCTAAATACGTAACATGTTTTATCCGTTTAACAAGTTTACGAGAAACTTGCAGGATAAATACGAAAAATATTTGAATTTTTAATACTAATTACATTTACATATTTTATGAATTAACAGTTTAATTCGATTCTGGGAGGGGTATTTGCCCGCAGAGTAGTTGTTTCTGTTGTTCTAATATATATAGTAGATTTTTTGTTAAAGATTGTATGAGACACTCTAAAAATCTCGTCTAAAATTTGATGTTAGAAGCAATCATCGAAACAATAGGTTTATATTCTTTTTTCTTCACTACTTCGTATTCTTAGATTGTTCAAATTAATAAAATTGCAAAAAATAACTGCATAAAGTAACAAATAATATGCATAAAAGATTATTTTGTAGACCAAATTTCTTATAAGAAATGGAGGCCTACACTTTGATTGTGTATAATTCCTTAATAAAACTGAATAGAAGGTTGTTTACATATTAGATTAATTGCATTTTATGTTGCGTTTAATATACTATTCGAATTATTACCTAAAAATCTTTAGATTATTGAAAATAAAGGTGACCGGAATTAGCCAGTGACCGGCATTACCCCGTTCTCCCCTAATTTTGCAATATCGAAATTTTCATGAAAGAAATTTGTATTGTCATTTGAAGTATACTCTTCTTTCATATAAGTAAAAGTTTCTCTTATTGTAATATGTAAACAAATTATTATATGAATTATTTTTTGAGAACAATTCTCGTAAAGGAGCCTCCTCAAAATCTTCATTTCGAGTATTTCTGCGAGGGTGCTTATTTTTTATGTAACACCGCGCCACCCTCTCATCCTCATTCCTGACTTCGACGAAACATCCAATATTAGTATTCTCATAAAAGAGGACCACTTAATATTCTTTATAAAAGTTGACGATGAAATTCCACGTGAAGTTTCATATCAAATGTGAAAATATGAAACATTCATTCAATATCTATTATTTACTCTTTCAGCGAACGACTTCAAGTCAAAAATGATATTCTCAAAAGGAGAAAAGGTTTGAAAAAGTCTATCTTAGTTAAACTTAGAACATTAATTCAGGACGTATACACAAGTAAAATCATGAAAAAATCCCACTCTTGACAACGATAAAAAGCTCATCGCGACAATTAAAATAGCCAGCTAATCACATACAAAAATAACACTATAAAACGGAGAAAAGTGTACAAAGTGCAGTGATAGATAGCAGATATATATTCCCTCGGCACGTTAATAAAAATCCGCAATAAGCATATCAGCAATACACACGCGCGCGCTGGAGCTTTCCGCACTCGCACACACCCTTATGTGCTCGTGTGCAGGCTTTTACAACTACTCCCTCTAACACATACCAGACGCGTATATATATATATACATACATATACTTACACGTCGTGTGCAATGTGCATGCACCCTTGTATATACATCCCTCTTCCACACGCGCGCGTGCGTGTGTGTGTATGTGTGAAAGAGAGAGACAGAGAGACAGAGAAAAAGAGAGAGGGAGAGAATGAGAGTAAAGTCCATTCTCCACATTAACTTAATATATCCGTATCGCTTTAGCTTCCTCATAATGAAATAACAATAACCATTTATTTTATAAAATCTTAATCATATATTTAAAATAATTTGATATCTACATTCTTTTATTGGCTGTGGGTCCCTCTTGGGGGCACCGAATTGACACTATTCAAGCGTAATGCCCACGTCGGAGCGAGGATATATATTTTTATGTTTGTGAATATAGTGTGATGTGTGTCCCTATAGTTATGATGCATCCATCCCTCACACTTTTAGATTGTGTGGCGTGTATGCATAAAAACTGGCCCTACAGTATTAGATGGGAGCCGAACCATCAGAACCGTGGAGACACTTAAACAATTTTTCTTGCGAAAAAATGTCAGAAGTTGCCAGCTTGGATTCGAACCCGGGACAGTTTGTGTATAGAATGTTGAGATCTTGCCCATGAGCCACAGCGGCTCTTATAATAAATTTGATATATTTTATAATAATATGTAAAAAATACTTTTTGAAATTTAAAGGTGCTTTAACTTATTCTAAAGTGAGTAGTCAAAGTCTCTATTTTTCTTGATGAACCCCAAGGTTTGAGAGTTCAAATGATCGAATCAAGAATTCAAGAAAATTTTATACATAATTTATTCTAAAAATTTTTAAAAATCGAAGAAGGTTTGCATCGAGGTCTATAACTATTCGATCAGTTTTTTTACGAACTCCCACATTAATGAAGTTACCGTATGTATGTTGAACGAAATAAAATCTTATAAGCTCCACTAATCCTATTCCGAACTCTCAAAATCTTGGACTTTAAGAATTAAGGGGAACCTATGACCACACTTAAATTGCAAAATAGTATTTTTTTTATATTTTGGAAAATATATCATAATATATCCTAAAATCATTCAAATATAACAAGATTTTTTAAACAAAATTTATTAGCAATTTAATCTTTAATTAAAAGACTATGGCTCCCTTATTTCTGAAAATTCACTAGTAATTCACTTGGAATGTCCAATAATTTCCAGTGATAAGTGTGCTACTGATTTTATACTAGTGATTAGTGTATATCAACGCTTCTTTTAAAGATTAGCTCATTTCAGATTTTTCGAAAAATACTACAGATCTTTTCAGAAGCTTCTTATAAATCCTAGCGGTTTTTAGATTCTCTTATAAACATTAACACTTTTTATAAACTACCACAGATCTCGTGGTAGGCTTCTGAAAGGAGTTAGCATTTTTCGAGAAATATGAAATGTGTAGTCTTTGTAAATATCATCGAATGATGCACTACTTCTTTGTAAGTTTTACTATTTCCACCCAATCGAGTAAAGTGTAGGTGGAGAGTGGGCGTAAACGCGCGGTGATATAGAAAGGGAGCGTGCAAGAGAGAACCAGAGCAGGCTTCGTATCTCGCGGATCGAAGTCTGGTGTGTCGGGCGTTCGTCTCTCTCTCTCTCTCTCTCTCTCTCTCTCTTTTCTCTTCCTCTCTTTCGCGGTAGCAACCCCTCCTTGCTATATATTTCTAGCAACTATAATGCGCCGGCGCCCCAAAAGCTGTACACGCATACACATACATACACACTCACATACCTACTTACACACATACATAAACACACATACACACTATACACGTCCATACACTATACATACACACCATACGCGCACATACACTGCACACATACACACATACATTACTACTTTAAAGTCATCCATACAGATATTCACACTCCATACACACGCACACACACATACACTGCATACATTCATACACATGTATATGCACACATATACATTTCCATCGCACATACATTACACATACTCGTACACGCACGCACGTATACACATAGGCATAGTGTGCAGGGAGCGTATACGGGGTATCCGTCGTGTCGATAGGTGCAGGAGAACTCGTCGGGTACCGCGACGTCAGAGCGTGGCAGCATCGGCGCGAGAGAGCCCGCGCGGAGCATGCGCACTCGCGGACCGGGCGGGGGGGTCGTCGTCGCCGTCGTCGTCGTATACGCGGCGGCGTTGGAGTGCGAGAGAGAGAGAGAGAGAGAGAGAGAGCCTGGTGCGCGTGTGTGCGACGAGTGGAAGCGCGCGCGGCGACCGCGGCCAGTGGGAGGGAGAGAGCGAGAGAGAGAGAGACCGAGCAGAGACTTTGGATCGCTCAATATTCATCCCTCGGAGCAGCAGCAGCGGCTCGAAGAGACACAGTCGTCGCGCGAGACGCTAACTGCCGAGTACTTACTCCGAGCGAGAAAGAGAGAGAGAGAGAGAGAGAGAGAGAGAGCGGAGAGTGCGACAAAAGAGAGCAGAGAGCCCTCGTCGCAGCATAAAGTGCAGAGGCTCGGCTGGTGCAGAGCCCTCCCTCTGCTCGTCTGTCCTTCATCGCCGTCCCGCAGCCAGTCCAGGGTCCAGCCTTCTCGTATATATCGCGCGCGCGCGTTCTCACCCTCGGCCCATTGAACGCTGGACTGCTAGTCGGCGCGCTATCGTAGCAGCAGCAGCAGCAGCAGCAGCAGCAGCAGCAGCAGCAGCACGAGGACAAGGCCGACGGACGAGAGCCCGCAGAGCCAGAGGAGCAGCCAAGGCTCGGAGGAGGAAGTTGTTCGCGGGATAAAAGGGAGGCAAAAAGCAGCCGGCCAAAGATGGACGCCAAGAAGGAGCAGTATTACATGCCACCGCCGCAGCTCGAAAAATGGGAGAGCATACGGCTGTTTCTCTACAACTCGGAGACCGGACAGGTCATGGGCCGCACCGGCTCCAGTTGGGGTGAGTCTCTCGCACCTCTGTCGGACGTGGCCGAGCGTGGGCTTTTCTATTTTTTTTCTTTCTTTAACCCACGTCCCACCGTGCGCGCACCTAGACTACTGAAAACTACCCTCCCCCGTTCCAACGTACAAAGCCTTCATTGTACTCTCTTGTACTTTTACAATTAAATAAAGTAGTCTACATTTTCCCGCGAGAGTCTCGATTTTTCAACGCGCCGATCTGCCGGACGGAGAATAGACTCGTCGAGGGAGGGGGTGATTAATCTCTCGATCGCCGCGAAGACGACGGCTACGGGGTTGGGGCTTCTCGCGATGATCGTCGTCGTCGTCGCCCTCGTCGCCGGCGCAAATCGGCTTTTCCACCCTCTCCGCCGCCCTCCCCCGTATACGCAATTCGTGGTGCGCGAGAAAAAAGGCCGAACGAAGGAAAAATCGATTGCACGCGCGCGCGCGGCATAGCTCCCCTAAACAAGCGTGCAATCGAACGCGTCCGCAAGTGCCCGCATCGGTGCGCGCGATCCGCGCATTATACGGGCACGGGAGCTGCGTGAATCGGTAGCGATCTTCTTATCTCGCGAGTGGCGCAAGAGGTGCCCGATTATACAGCTCGGGACCGGAGAGAAGTAAGAAATTGCCGCGCGAGCGAGCGAGCGAGCGAAACTCCATTATTTCCCAGATTCTCTGGGCCCCGAATCAATAACTTCGTTGCCACCACCGCAACCGCGACCGCGTACATTTTGACGCAGAGCGAGCGTATACTCGCGGCGACGGTGCGGATTTTTTTCCTCTTCGCTGCCTGCGGGATGAGAGAGATGAAAGCGAGAGAGCGGAGGATTCTCCAATTCACGTGATTAGATAGTAGCGTATCGTACTGGGGTTATCGAGGTGGCTACGCGCGCGAGACCTTCGGCTATTAAATTTCAAAGAATAAATGATTTAATATATTCAAAGAAAAATTTCGGCAAGTTTCGTTAAATGTACGTCATGTTTTTTACTTAATCGCGAGGAAATCGGATTGACAAAGACATAGAGCTAGAGACACAAAGAAAGGAAGAAAGCAAGAACGTAGAAGGTACATAGAGAAAGAGGGTAAATAAGAAGCAGAAAAAATCGCGCACCCGTAGACTGCACAGTAACATCTATCTCTTTTTTCCGCTGGTTGCGGACGCTCTCCCTCGCTCCCTCTCTTGCTCTGGTTTTCTGTATCTCTATCTCTCTCTCTCTCTCTCTCTCTCTGGTGTGCGAGGCGCGCGCGGGGAAACCGATCGATCTGCCCCTTAAAGTCGATGAGACCTCTGCAGTTGGCCGCTCGAAGCGAGCGTGCAGAGAGCGCGCGCGATAAAACTCTCTCTCTCTCTCTCTCGTACATATACATGCACAAGAGAGAGAGACAGAGAGAGAGAGAGAGAGAGAGAGAGAGAGAGAGAGAGAGCGAGAGAGCGAGAGAGAGAGAGAGAGAGAGAGAGACATCGAAACCGCTTTATACGGTTTCCCAGTGTACTCGGGGGGCGCCGCCGCCACCACCGCCGCCGAGTCACTTGAGAAACTTCCCCTTCGGCACGATTTTCCTCTGCCTCCGCGAGCTCTCGACTCTATACGTACGACTCTATATGCACCTCGACTACTCGCACATGCAGGCGGCCATATCTCTCTCTCTCTCGCTCTCTCTTTCTTTCTCCCTCTCTCTGTCTCCCTCAAGGACATAGTCTGTGCGAAGGATCTCTCTTCCTCCCTCCGATTATGCAATTTCTCTAGCCCCGCTTTTCTTTCTTCATCGGTGCTCTCGTCTGCTAGGATGCCAGGGAGGCTGTATAGAAGCGTTCGTACGCGGTTTTCCCTGTCTGTTATTCTTTTTATTCTTTTTCATCCGCGGCGTGCTATCGATTGCTCGCGCGGAACATGGCGACTGCCGCCTCGCGACCGAGGCGCGCGTATATATATATATATATATATATATATATATATATATATATATATATATATATATATATATATGTATAAATATAGATATATATATGATATATATATACAGTGGCGAGATAGAGCAAGGAAGAGCATCGCCGCACGCGACCGCGGATGAGAGCTGAGAAAAATGCCGGAAAGCGCCGTACACGCGGAAGAATGCATAGTACGAATTGAAACGGGAAAAGCGGCGATCAGGGAATATATACGGGCACGTCGAAGGGTTCAAGTGGAAATAGACGAGATGGCGAGACATCGGGACTCGACTCGCGAATAGAAGGGCACGGACGCAGAGATACGCGAAAAAACGAGTGTATACGTGTTTCGGAGGTCTTTTCGACGTTCCTCTATGCGAGAAAGAGAAGGAAAGAGCGAAAGAGATAGAGATAGACTGAGAGCAGAGAGAGAGAGAGAGAGAGAGAGAGAGAGCGCGCGCGTGAACTGGGTCATCGATATATGCTCGGCCCCTCGCGTCGCGAGGCGTCGTCGTCGCCCCTGAAAGCTCTCTCGCACTCTTCCAAAAACAAAAAAAAAGAAGAAAAACCCGACGCCGTCCCCATGCAGGTTAGCCGAGATGGGAGGTTCTCTGGAACGTCTTCGGTCCTTCGCTATTTTGCGCAATGCTCCGCGCGAAGCTCGATCGCGGAAGTTGCAGAGGAGGCGAGCGCGCGAGATTCGGCGGCGGACATTTTGTAAGCACGAGGGGTTGCGGAGCTTGCGAGGGTGGTAGGCACGGAATAGGGGAGAGAATGATTTTGTAGGTTTGCCTTTTTGGGTTATGAGAGTTGCGAGCTTTGGGGGGTTTTTTGCTTTGCTGGACGAAGGAGGAGGGTTGGATGAGGCAAGAGGTTCTTTTGTAGGTGGGTGAGGAGAGAGAGAGAGAGAGAGAGAGAGAGAAAGATAGCGAATATGCAGGTATAGGTATATATATAAGAAAGCGGTGGAGGCGGCGGCGACAACGGCAGACGCGGTTACATAACAGGGCGTACGTAATGCGAAATCGCGCCGCTAGCGTTTTCCGGCCCGAGTGCCATGGTAGATAGAGGTTTTCTATAGAGGTTAAGAAATTCTTTTTATTTTACTTTATTATCCTGTTACTCTAATAATTAATTTAATTTATATAAACAATTAAAGAGGTTATTTTGCGTAGGAACAAATCTTTATGATGCCTAATTGGATTTATTTTCTATGAATTTTAATTGTTCGCGTGTCCACAATTAAGCACTGAGTGGAACAAGGACCTGCCATTTTGAAAAAATACGGATTTTAAATAAATAGAAAGAAACAGTTTAGTTATTTATTAGTGCAAACAATAATATTTCCACTAGGTATTATACCAAGTAAATTTTAATCATAGTTCTTAACAATTTAAAAAAATTTATTACAAAAATAAATTAAACTATAGGTCTTTATTTCACCAAGCCTCTCAGTTAGGATACAAATAGAGAAACTTTTCATCAATCTTTAATTATATAATCAAATAACATTGTACAAATATTAATTATATTTTGGAACCTGATACAGTTGTTAAAGAATTTGGAAAATAAAATTTTACCTTGTTCATTTAGTTACCTTCAGAAAAAGTTGTTACGCGTAAAGAAGTTGTTATGCGGTTAATGTTTTTTTGCTACAATAATACATTTATGGCGAGTATAGTATGTTACGTTGTCGCTTGGTTTTCATTGTTATTGATTTATGACTTGGAAATTTACTACAGCAATTTGGCGTTTCAAATACTTATTTACAGGATGTTGGTTTCCAACAGAAAATCGAATAGCTACTTAAACCTTAAATTGAATTATTTTTATTAAGTAAAAAATATGTTTAATAAAATATTTAAACATTAAAGGTTTTGAATATGCTAAAAAAGTGTTATTTATGATTTCATAGTTAGAGATTAGTTTTATTGAACAATAATTTGTGCATAATATAATTAGAAATTCATTGACAGAAAATTGATTTTCATTCATGATCTAAGTTATTTATTACTCTGGAAGCATAATAATATTATATTAAAGTAAAATTTATGTTTTATTGTTATTACCCTATATTTCTTTCTTTTATAGATTTCTTTCATTCTCATTATGTATTAGTTTCTTAAATTTATAACAGATCACTTCTAATGGATATATATATATATATATATATATATATAAACCATTTTAATCAATTATTTAAAATTAACTATAATTTCAAAATAGTGAATATTATATTTGGATGATTCCATTCTGATTAATGCGTAGTTATATCATGATTTCAATGGCCCTTATGATGATCGCCTTTAAGATTTTTCGAAATCTACTAGTTCCTTTTAGGACCTTCTTCTAAAAAGCATTAGCCTTTATCAGAGAATCAAAAAGGTCTAGTTTTTATAACAGACCTGTTAAAAGAATTGGTATTTTTGAAAAATTCAAAATGTCGTAGCTTGCATTTATGAGGACTAGTCTTCGTAAGGACCATCGATTTGTTCTTGTACATTGAAAGTTTTCAAAACACGTACATGATAAACATCGTTTATAAGCAACCATCCTTTCGAGTTCAAAATTAATATACATTTTACAAAAGGTTTTGTTGAGATATTTTTATTATCACTACTTTTACATAATCGATTTTTTCTTTATTATAAAGTGCGTTAAATTATTAGAATATTTAGATATATTTCATTAATAGAACAATATTCACTTATAAAATCCGAGTTATTTAATTATATTAACCTATGATGGAGATCAGTGTATTGTACGTTACTTTATTAGAGCCGAGTTATAAAACGCTTGGGAGGACTGTACCTATAGATACGAATGTTTTGCTTTTGCAGTCATTGTTATAATAATGCGATCGAGGCAGAAACAGAACCACAGAATAAAAACATAGAGGAAAAAGAGCAGGGAGAGAAATATGTTAACTTCACATTAATTAATTTGTTTATTTGTATTGTTCGAGGAATAAACGCAATTGAATGTATATATGCATAAGCAACTTTAGATCAATACTAGTATGCAGCACATAATCAATAGGAAAATTTCTAGTAATACTTTTGAATATTCAATATGCAAATGTAAATCAATATATGCGGAAATTAAATATATTAAACATACAGGGAGAAGTGCGCGAATTCGCATAAGAATAATACATGTTTTTAAAAGTAAAATAAAACATATTTAACTTTTTAGTTACTGACTTATGACAATATGTTTGGTGATTATAGAGCAATTGAAATAAAACCATACTTTGCAAAGGAGTAAAAAATAGAAGTTTCAAAAAATAAAGTCTTCGAATTTGCTCTGTATTCGTACAATTTAAAAAAGAAATATATGTATTGATAAATTACATAGTTAGGGGATAGACAACTATATATTTTAGAATGATTTTTTAGCCATTTAATAGATTAATTGCCTATGATAAAAAATGTTTATTGGTATCAATATTGTCATTTATTTCCATGCTGTGTCAATGCCATTTCGATGATATTTTGATGATTGCTTATATAAGATGGCCTACATTCTTTTTAAATTAGTACAACGCTGATTTTGTACGTTCTATCAGTAGGCAGTGTGCGTTTTGTATAAAATAAAGAAATCGAATCAGTATAAATTTTTATAATCCTAATAAAATGTTTATGATTTTATGTAATACCTACAACGTTTTTGCCACAAGCAATGCATCCTTTCCTTATAAATTATCTCTCTAAAACCTAAATACACGAATCACGAGTGCGGCAGAAAACGCGAGAACAACTCTCGCGTAGAAGAGCTCATGCCGCGCGGACAGATAGCGAAAAAAGGTGGCATACAAAGAAAAGAGCAAAGAAAAATAGACTCTCTCGGAGAATCCCTATATGCTAAGCGCTCGTGGCGAGTGGAATACTGCGGATATTCGGTCGGTGGCACTCGGCGAGCCAGCGGGCACACAGACAGTAGTAGAGACGTACGTAAGTACGACCAAGGGAGAGAGCGAGAGAGAGAGAGAGAGAGAGAGATCAATAACCTAGCAGCACTGACATATAGTCTCTCGCTGTATATCTTTCCCCCCTGCCACGGAAAAACGAAGGGTCGTAGCACTTTTGCGTCGCACTGCGTGCGTAATGTGCGTTTCACTGTATCCGTTTTCCTCCCCTTCCCAGCAGCAGTAGCTGGGACAGAGGCGACGCCGTTTATCGGGACAGCTGCGCGATGAGTCATCGGGGCGCGACGCTGTTCTTCCTCGTAGATCCTGCAGGAGCTGCGAGTGACGCGGAATTGTGTCCTAGATAAGTTTCCGGGGGAGGAAGAGGAAGAGACGTCGTCGCCTGCTTTGGGTGTTCGTGTTCGTAGGCGCTGTTTCGGGGCTGGTTAAGTGGCTGCGATTTTGCTTTTACGACGGGATGAGCTTGTTTTTGGCGGATGTAGCAACGCTGTTGGGAAATGCTATTGTGAAGCTAGTTTGGTAAGGGGGTGGGATTTTGCTTCGTTCGGAGAGGATCGATAGCCCTGTTATGAGAGCAAGAAACCCTGAAAACTAATTATATACAGGATTATAGAATTAATAAATTAGAAATGAAAATTAATTATTGGCGTTTGAGAGTAAAAATTAACTTATAAAAGTATACCTGAAAATTCAGTTTTACTAAGCTAAGTTTGTACACCCTTTTCGAGTAAAAGATAGGCGGAAATAAGGTCAAATTTGGGTTCTACTTAGTGAGCAGATATTATTAAACTATTTACTTTTAATAATTAATATAACAATTTTTCGAATTTTTAATTGATTTCAAATATTCACTATTAATATTGTCCAAAATCTATTTTAAATTAAGATGGTTTAAAATTTTCTGTATCTCAAATTTTCTTATTTTAAACCCTTCCTTAAGGTCGACCTGAACCAATTTTTTACAAAAGATCGAATCATTCTTTACCACATTTCTGTAATACTTACATTTTTTAATTTTAAGAACATTTTGGAACATACTAATTATCTTAATTCCATGTTTCAACAAAGTTATAGATTAAGTAAAACAATTTACATGGGATAGCATGCAAAGTTAATACTTTGAACGCGTTTATTTCGAAACTCAATTTTCTATTATCAAAAGTTCCTTACGCAATCCATCTTGATGAATCTTATTAAATTTTCAGGAAATATGACCTGAAGTATTCCCAAAAGAAATTAAGATTTTATTTCAAGGATTACACCAATGTTCAATATTTCATTTATCAATTGTTACTGTTAAAATATGTATTTATTTATATTTTAAATGTTTCAAAAGGGTTTTAACTTTTTCAGACCTCAGTGAATAAACAAGTTTAATCAGAGGGATTTGAGCAAGAAACTTTTTTAAAAACCCTAATTTTTATCACAGATATATACATTTTTGTCTGCAACTAGGGCAAATGTCTATAAAATAGTTTAAAATTAGCATGTAACCTTTCCTTTTTATGTTTAAAACGTTACTAAAGTTATAATTTTTCTTTTGTCAAAGGGGAGAAATTTTTTGAACATTGATGCAGGTCTAACTTAAAAATAATATTTTATATTTATTATAAGTTTATTAACATCTTCTTACCATTACGTAAACCAACATTTTTTCCCCTAAATAAGACCGTAGTTTGATAATTTTTCACGAAAGAGCATGCTATTTTCGAGAAATTTTCTGACATTGACTTGAAACGAATTGACACGTTTCACGTCTCACTTTGAAACGTATCTAGGTATATAGAAAAATCAAAGGATAATAGAAAGTATTAGGTTTTACTTGCCAATTTAGTTAGCCCCACCCTCTTTGTTGATAGCAAAAGAGAGTTGAAATGATCCACGGACGATTTTGATGTTCTTCGAATCGGGTTTATTTAATAAAGTCAAAATTCTGTATCTAAGCTTTTAGTTATTTATCAAATTAGGTAAAACAACAAATTTATTATTTTCTAAAGTTTCTTTGTTTACGTCAGTGTAAAAAGACTTCAAACGGTGCCAATTTGTTATCGTCCCACCAAAAGAACTTTAAGAGTACGGTAACGCTTTTAAATTAGAAAATATTGAAAAAATTTTAAAAAACCCTGGTAGAAAATTGAGCATATTAGATGGTCGGTTCACGATCTATTGGGCAGATCCGTTTCCTAATAGTTCGCCAGAAATAAACCAGCATCTGACCAGAAATTTATAGAAAATCTAAATAGCTTACATAACCCTAAAAAATTATTGAAAATGTAAATCCCATTATAGTACTTCTGCGTTAAAACAGCATGCAAATTTTTATTCGATTATTTATTTGATTTTTTTATGTTTTATTTAATTATAAAACTCTAACCTTAAAACTTTTAATGAAATAAGTTTTTAGTTTTTATTTCGAATCTATCCCAAATATATCTTAGCATTCTATTAACAATAAGCTATTAAATCCATGACATAATAATCATTATTAACTTATAAAAATTCGTTAAACGTTATTTTTTATTTATTTATTCATTAACCATAAGTTGGTCAGGTTTCTGACGAGAAAACGTCGACAGGTAGCGGGGTTTCTGGCCAGACTTTTAAGCAGAAATTGGCCATTCCCTATAAAATAGAGTAAAATCTGGCGAACATATGGGGAACGTTTCTACCAGGGAATCGCAAAAAAAATTTGATATGATTTATTAGAAAATTATGTATAATGAAACCCTCTTTTTACCCGATTGTTACATACCAGAATGAAGTAGCGAAATACGTAAGTAGACAACAGTTTGGAAATAAGAACTATAACTTTATCAACCCTCTGGTATCTAACCAGGATCATTTTATTTTTTTATGAAAATATCGAACTTGACAAGCGATCTTGTCAATATGAGTTACAGCAAAATTTTTTTCTCAAGAAATCTTGAACTTGCACATTGGGAAAAAAATATAGTTTTTCAAACCACTCTTTATAGAACCAATTTCATCATAAAGTATAACTCTAGAACTATACATTTTCGACATACAAAACTCTTTTATTTATTTTTTTAAGTTAAAGTTACAGTACTTAAAATCAAAAAGGAATTTTCATTTTTTTTTAAAGTTTTGTTTTTTGTATAAGGGTGATTATCAAAAAGTTGGCTTTTTTGAAGAGTATGATTTTCAAAAAAAAAACAAAGTCTTTGAAACTGAAAATACAAAATATGATATAATACTATTGTCCATATAAATAAAGAAAATTAAAATAGGCCAGATCAAAAAACACTTTTATGTAGTTTAAATAAATATTAGCGTTAATATTGTATAGCCAATTCTTTTAATTTACGAAATAAAAGGGTGTAACTTTCATTTAATATTGTTTAAAATGTATTATTTTACATAAGTTTTTGTTCTCTAGTACAAATTAAAAATTCCATCGCTTTTATTATAGAATATTAACGATTATGCTTTACTACAGAATATTAACGCTTAAATAGGTTAAAATGTTGTATATTTTCCTATTTGTTGTATTTCATGCTAGCGTCTTCGATTGTTTTAGTACATTTAACATAACGGTGGAACGGACGAGACATGGGTACCGTATATATTTTTTACTAGTTTATTTATTTAAATGCACCAGATGCATGAAAAATTAAAAAAAAATTCCTCTATATTTTTAAATGACGAATTCAATTTTGATGTTTATTTTTCAAACTGAATGCTCCATTTAAGAATTTTTCATTCGACAGACCTATTATAAAGGTACAGTAGTAGAAGCGCAACATTAATTAATTATTTTTAGAAAACAATACTAATAAATGTGTATATGCCAACTTTTTTTACAAAATGTATATAAGCGTTACAAGTAGGAATCAGTATCAGTTGCATTTTCATTGTGAATTTTTTTAATACAACTTTCTTTAAATAATACCCTTGGGACAGTCAAGACTTCAAAATCAGGGAACACATTTCGAAACAACCATTAGAGATGTGCATAATCAGCTGCAAAATTTTTTCGATTCACTTCTAAAATTGAATGAATTTTGATTCTAAATCAATTATATTTACTAAATAGGCATAGAAAATATCATATTGATCAGAAATAAAATTGATTCGAAAATTGAATCCGATTCCAAATCTCGATTCATTTTTCCCGATTCAAATGAATCGAAAATATGATAGTCTGATTTGTGTAAAATTGGCCCTCCATTTGAATCGAAACAATTGAATCCGATTCAAAATCTCGATTGAAGTGAATGGAAAATATGAATCTTGATTCAAATATCCAATTCATTTGAATCGACATTGTTAATCGAGATTCATATGTTTTGATTTCTAGAGAAATTGCGATTCGAAATCCCGATTCAAATAAGTCGTGAATATGAATTGAACTCAAATAAATCGGATTCAAAATTTCGATTCAGATGATTCGGAAATGAATCGTGGCCACTTGATTTGCAGAGACGCACAGTTCTGATACCATACACAAACAGAACGCATAAATTAAAAGACTGCGCATCATTTTTGGATTAATTAAGTCTTACATTGTATCTCAGTGTAATTTTCTTTTTGAAATTTAATGCATTTTGCTTAGTGTTTTATATTTTACTAAAAATAGAAAATACTTGATATTCTGAAAATTTGGCAGATAGTCTTATAAAATTGAAGGGAATAGATAGAAGGGATAAGAATTGTTCAACTTTTTGACAATCACCCATAATAACTTTAATATACTTCAATCTACAATAATTTAATCAACATATTTATTTAAGTATCTGTAAAAGCTACCGATTTAAACAAAAATCGTTACAATTCATGCCTTTTTCCAAGATACAGACCGTGGAGTAGCGACAGGGGTCAAAATTTGACCCTGGTTAGGTACCAACGGGAATCAAAATTCGTTAAGCACCCGAGGGTTAAATTAAATTGGTTCGTATAAGCATCATTTACCTAATAGTAAAAGTGCTGCTTAAAAATTTTTTAAACTATGAAAAATAGATTTTTTCTTTGTGCTACATAAAAACTTGCATTAAAAATTAATATTTTATAATATAGTATAAAGGCACTAATTATAGTTGAAATGGTCATTATCGTAATCAAATCGGTAACAGATTACAGCAATGGCATTTCAATTATATTTATTGCCTACATTATAAGTACAAATTAAACATAATAATGCAAATATTTTTGATAAAAATAAAAGGAATATATATTTTTAAAAACTTAAAATGTTTGTAAACAGCAGCTATATGTTTTCAGCTTTTTAAATATCGACAGCATTTAAACATTGTAAACTTCCACTTTTAGATGAATGACCCATAAACCACTTTCAAAATCTTATTCATTTGTCAATTCTCTTTCGCAGCTAATAATAGACTACATTTACAGCAATTTGCACGTTCGATACATGATTTTTCGATGTATATATAACAATATTAGGAATCAGATTAATTATTATACAACAATTCATTTTCATATAATCATATTGTATAATTAATTGATGGAGATTCCAACCATTTTTTTAAAATTATTATTAAAATTCCAACCATTTAAAAATTTTACGTATATTTAGGTAACCAAAAAAGAAAGTTAATGTGAAAATTTTCAGCCTATTTTACCTCATATATTGATTTACAACAAAAAGTTCATGATTATTTAGTAAAAATAATATTCCTATTAGTTTGCCAACGTTCCTTGTGCACACATAATTTATTTTACAATCTAGACAAATTCCTACTTACTATTTGTACCAATTATAAAATATTTAGGCATTTTTATCAAAATTGATAAAAAGTACCTAACCATAATTAAAAATGAGATAATTTTATAAATAATTTTGATAAATATTGCTTATAAATAATTACTTTTCATTTGACGTAGTTTTTACATTTGTTCCTTGGCGATACATACAATTCTTCAAATTGCGAAGAAAAATATATCCTATTAATTGTAAAAGGATTCGACAAAATCTGGCGTGCAGGAAAAGTTTACAGTAAAATAGTAAAAAGAAGGTCTAAATCCGAATGGGAGGGATCCTATTTTATTTACTAATTTATGTAGGACAAGTAGTTACACCATTGCTGGGTCAGACGACTGACTTATATTGACGAATACGATAGAAAATCTTAGTACTTGATTTTTACTCGCAGCATTCCAACATCCTGAACTTATTTAATAATAAAAGTGACTTGAACTTAGGATAAGTGAATATTCACTTATCAAAAGTAATTTTCACTTATTCAAGATTTAAAGAGTTTCATTTAAGAATACATATATATTCACGCTGCCGAGGATTCCCATATCAGTCTATAGTTACAAAACAAGTAAAGTCGCAATCGTATAAAAAGCGAGTCTGCCAATCCGCGCTTCGTCATTGCACCTCCGAATCCCCACGGAATTTTTTTCCGCGTGCCCCCTTATCTCATCTCTCCTCCTCAAACATCCTAGGCCAGCAAAACGAAAATCAAACACAGCCGCCAAACGCGAGTCTATCAAGCTACAGTTTTTATCGTCTCTGGGGCAATAATTGGCCTTCATTGAACGGGTGCGGAAAATCAAGTCATATGTGCACGCGCGTCCGCTAAGTAGTAACTGCCGATCGCTATATATAAGGCAGCTGGTCATAATAACGCGCGTCACGTGCAGCGCGTGGTTCGAAGATGGCGCGCGTCTTCATTCGATCAAAGACGAGCGGCGCGAAGTCAAGGCTTGTGGTTATGTACGAAGGCGATCGCACGCTCTTATTGTTCCCGCGTGGCGGGATTATCGCAGCCCCGGCGCGTCATGCAATATGATCATTTTCTTCGGCGTCTGGTGCGTTTACGACTCACTTTATTTTATGCATTTGTCGTTCAGGACGTGAAATCGAATTAGAGAAACATATGGAATATTTGTACAGTGTGATGGATAGTGTACATTCGATAGGACTACATTTGATGCAGTATCGTGAATATTGAAGGGCTAATTAATGACATACATTTAACGTGTTATTTTTATTCTTGATTAATTTGAAATCGGAGATATCTTATTTAGAGTTTGACTAAAATAAATGACTGAATGTTTAATGAAGCTAGTACGGAAATGGCGGTATCAGGAGCTCTATATTTAATAAACATGCTATCTTTTTTGGATAAGAATAACTGATTACTTTTTATTAAGACCTAAAAAATGAATATAAATCACGAGAATAAAATGATAAGTTTTTACTCTACATATATTAAAACCTATCAATGAAATAATACATATTATACTTTATATATTTTTTTATATAATTTGCACATAGCTATCTACTGTCATTACATGAATTAAACTGTTTTTCATTAAATGATTTCATCTAACTATAGTAAAAAAAAAGTTTCAAATTAAGAAAAAATGATTGAATATGTTCAATTTTAGTAATGCAATATTTTCTAAGACAATATCATCATAAAATAAGATTAGGGTTAGATTACCTGATATATTGTACAAAATTTATATATTTAAATCTTAAAATTTTTATTAATTCTTAAAATTTTTAATAAGTTATGCCAAATTGCGAAGAAACATGCCAAACGGTGACAAAATGTGAGAAAATATGAAAAAATGCTCGCATATTTGTACGGTGCCTAATATTTCATATACGGGTAGATAAATATATTTTTTGTATTAATTGCTATTTCATAAGATATAATTCCTTGTCAAGTCACAAGCAAAAGTATTTTGCATTAAAATAAACTCAAAAACTCTGTTTCGACTGCTAAAATAATCAGCTTAATCGTACTTTCCATAATTGCCAAGATTCCAGCGCAATCCGAAATAAACAACCCATAAACACATAATCGTCAGTCGGAACAAACAAGAAAGAAGCTTCCCCAGCGAGAAAGCATAAATACCCCAAAGTTCAGGCGCACCGCGAATCCGTCGTGTAGCGCACCTTCGATCTCGCGAATCTCCCCTCCTCAAAAGACGCTTCCACACCCACGCGAAGCAGCAGAACGACGTCCGCGCGCGAGGAGGCCCGATCGCGCAACGAGATCGCGTCTCACTAGGTAGCAATTCAGGCCAATTAGACGGCGCATCGTAATTGTCTCTCGGTGCGCGCGGTGCGTCTATTTTCAAGCTGCGACCCGCAAGCAGGAGCGGCCTGCAGCGATGGTGTCCGGCCGCCGTTGTTCCATAATTCATATAGGCGCCGCGCGCTCGCGAGTTGTATATCAAGCTTTCAGCGCGGAGACTCATGACCGCGCGACCGACGACGACGACCATGATTGATCGACGCGAGCCCGAGCAGCTGTGACCTGTGTGCACGCGAAACCTTGTGCCTTGACGATTCAGACGAATGCGACGATAATGCACGGTTTTTCTAGTCGATATTTTCAAGTTTCGATTATTATTTGCGGTTGGGAGGAATTAGCGTAGTAAGATTGTTAAATGCGAATGGCATGCGATTGGATGATAAGTACTTTGAGAAACAAAATATGGGGAGATGGTTTAAAACCAATGAGTTTATTTGTTGATTTTTTTTATGTCAAGAATGCAAGTGGAAAAGTAAGATGCAAATCTAATTTGACTTCATTGAAGTTTGTTAATTTTACAAGTAAATGTATATTTTAAAATTGACAAACAAATTTTAACAAATAACGAAAAGTAACATATTACTAATTCATTTGTAACCATGTTTATATCTTTATATATCGTTTTAAAATTTTGAACATTTAATAAAAACTCAATATTTCTACATTATTTTAAGATTGCAAAGAATAACAAAATCGGTTACCTAAATAGTTTCATTATAATGATTACTTTTACGGTACCTCGTAATGTAAACAAATTTGCAATAATTCGTGACTCATTCCTGGATGTCGTCGGTGCGAGCCTATTAAATTGTATAAACTTTAATTGCTGTGCTTAAAAACTTTAAAAGTCTCTTTAGATAGATTTAGAACTCAGATGTAGTATATACCAAAGCTTGATTAAGATTAATTAATTTCAGGAATTGCAATTGATTGTACAATACAGGCATTGCCTATTTTGGGACACAGCTGCACACTTTGAAGCATTATAAACATATTTTAGTGTTAGTTTATGGAAGATTTACAAGATAGTACGTTTTAAAATATAACAATAATCTTATGACGGTTATTGTTAATCTTATTCTTGTTATTCAAGGCTCCAAAAACAGTATTAATCAAGCGTCTCTTTTGAATTAAATAAGAAAAAGTTAAAAATTTGTGGTATTTTAACTATACTTTTAATAAAATGTTGCAAAATCAGTGGTGTCATTTCTATCGATAATATTCTACTGGAATCTATCTAAATTCGACTAGATTCCAGTTGGATTTAGTTAAAATCCAAGTAGACTTTAAAGTAGATTACTAGGGGTACTCCAGGCTTAATCCAGATTGATTTCCATGTAGATTTATAGTCCCATTAAATTAAGATAAAAATCCACGACTTTTTTAAAGCTAGATTTCTAAAAGGTCGATTTTGTACGTAAAATGATGCATGCAGGTGTTGCCATCTTGATGGACCATCATATTATAGAAAACGTGATCTTTTTAACAATTCTTTCAGGAAATCCTGCTGTACAAAAGACCTAGATTTACAGCTGGAAATCCATTTCGATCTAGAAATCTATTTGACAATCTACTTGGATTAAGCTTGAGATCCAGTTGGAAGTCTAGGTAGCAATTCACTTCGATTCCAACAAAATCCAGCTGTAATCCAATGAAATCAAGCGGGAATCAAATGAAATCCAGCGGAAATCCAATGAAATCGAGTCATAATCCAATCAAATTCAGAAGGACTCTAGCTGGAGTTCCATCTGGATTTTGGGCGGATTTTTGACTGGATTTTTCAATCAAGCCCAAAAATTGGGCGGTTCCTCCTTATGCCTATATCGGTGCAGTTTTATTCACATCAAACGGTCAACAACAAAATCGCCAATCTCTGTACAATAGAAACTAATTTGAAAACCGTAACTACTTAAACGATTGTTCCGTTATCAATTTGCAGCTAAGATCCTGCTGTTCTACGTGATCTTCTACATCATCCTGGCCGCGTTCTTCGGCGGCATGCTGGCCGTGTTCTACCAGACGCTGGACTCGAAGCAGCCCAAGTGGCAGTTGGAGAGCTCCTTGATCGGCAGCAATCCCGGTCTGGGCTTCCGGCCTATGCCACCAGAGAGCAACGTCGAGAGCACCCTGATCTGGTACAAGGCCAGCGACGAGGGTAACTACCGCCACTGGGCCAGGGCGCTCGACACGTTCCTCCAATGTAAGTAGCCTGCAGCTTTCTTTGTGTATATGCGATTTTGTAGTTTACGTGACTGGGAGAGGAAGGGATCCAGGAACCTCCTGAAACTTTCGAAATCGTTTGGTTATCGTAAAATACGTAACACGTGTATCTACTCTAGATGTGCATGATTTAGTGAAAAAATGATACAGTTACTTTTTATCATAACATTTTTACCTTCTATTAAATAATGTTCTTAGCATAAAAATTTGAAGAGTTTAATCAGAAGTAGGGGTAACACTAAAAGTATGTATACGTGGCATAGAAAAACTGATATTTTAAGAACATGCCTGATATTTTGTGCGATTCAATCATATTCTAAAGATTTACTTCTAGAGCTAAATTTAAAAAGCTCAACAAGTTTTAACTTTAAAAAATCAATAAAAGTAAGTACAACATTATAATGAAATATAAGCTGAAACATTTTAGATTGAAGATAAAAGTTTGCTTCTCAATCGGTTTTCCAATACAAAATTTTGAGATGTCATATCCTTCTACTGGGGTGCGATGGAGTATCGGGTGGATAAAATATGCGTTGAAAAGTATGTATTTACAAGATTGTAAATTTATTACTTGCTGTAGTGAAAATTAAATGAGGTTTTTCCGTCAGCAAACGGCGCTAGTGCAATGTAAGAGGCAAAACATTGTCAATATATCTATATATTTGTAGGATGCGCGCGCATACATATACATAGATATACTGGCAATGCTTTGCCCCCTATGTTGCACTAGCGCCGTCGGGTAATGAAAAAACCCTCATCGAAATGGTACCATTTTTATTTACAATTTCTTTAACAATTACAATATTGTGCGGTAAAAACTAACTTCCAGATATATTATTATGATAATATGTACTGAAAAATGTACCATTTAGAGGCATATGCATTGATAATGATTTTATTACTTAGCGGCCTGGTATCTGCCAGATCCCATGCAATATTTTGATAATATCATTGTATATACGTTAATATTTGCTCTAAAAAAATGTTATTTATTCATTTATTGAAAATAATAAGGGTTGGTGCCCAATACTTACAAAAGTTTTACAAAGTGTATATTGAATATTAAATAAGGGTCTAATTGATAGATCAAAACAACATTTGCTTAAAAAACTAATTTAATGAATAAGAACAAAATAGTTGTTGGAAAAGTTCATGGATCTTTATTTTTAAATGAATTGAAAATATAGTAACATATAAAATCGAAGTAATCGAGAACGTGTTTAATAATCTTATTGGAAGTTTACATAATTAAAATACGGACATGTAAATGTTTGAAAACAAGATATTTTAAAGACAAAAAATTTTACAAAATGATTTGCAAAAATCATTTAAAAACCTTACAATAACAACAAATTGTACCTTATTATCCTACCGTGAAACCTGTTATGCATTTTTTGCATACCGAAGAAAACTCAAAGATACAAATAATGTTATAAAACTCGACTCTATACAGTCGTTATCGATTCTAATTCTATTATTATTCTTATTGAAAACTTTTTCGTAGTGCAGATAAAATGAACAGATTTTAAGTGTAACGATTCTTTTAGATAATTAATTATTAATTAATATAAATAAGTGGTAACTAATACTTTCTTTCATTTGTGTAGCTTATAACAAGACGGGTAAAGGTGCCGAAAACCAGGACAATCGAGTCTACTGCGACTATGGCAAACCAGCACAACAAGGGAAAGTCTGCGACGTAATCGTAGGAGACTGGAATCCTTGCACAAAGGCTAACTTTTATAATTACCAAAAGTCTGCTCCTTGTATCTTCCTCAAATTGAACAAGGTACGTTACTTCCACTAAAGTCACAATGTCGATACGTATATATTGGACTGTGAGATTTTCGGTAATCAATAAATCCCAAGGCATTCAAAGAAAACTACGTGTATTAATTCGATAAAAAGTTTCATACTCTAGATGCAAATTAATATATCGAAATTGTTTAAATATAATTATTGAAACTTAAAATATATAAATTAAACAAAAATATACTAATTGAATTTATTAATTTCTTTCCAAATATTAAAGTCAGTCTTGATAAAAGTAATGTAATTAGTGGTATAATATCGACAGTCCCTAAGAAGAAGGACGTAATTCCTGTAGAAAATGCGTCCTTCTTTTTAGGAGCCATCGACATATAAACCAGTAACATAATTTTGTCATTTCTGTGATTTAAACATTTAAATAAAATACTAATAAGCTTCAATAAAGATTATATAATTAACTTAAGATCAATTTTTATGTCTATTGCACAAGAATAAAAGAAGCTCTTACTCAGCATCACGTACATTTATATTTATGTTATGTATATTTTAATGAATTTTAAATTAAAATATGTTAAATGAAAGTAATTCATTGCAAACGATAGTACGTACCCGAAAAAGCTTTTGTACCAAAATCAACTGCCAAACTACGAGTACGAGTCCAGCTATAAGTTTCAAGCAAAGAGTATTAGACTTGCGTTTGCTCTCGCTCACTACCCTAATACATAACACAGAGAATTTTCATTAAAAAAAAAACCCCCAATCACCATCCAATGATTGTCGACGCAGATCTACGGCTGGATACCGGCTTACTTCAACGACACCTCGAAACTACCGGAAAACATGCCGAGCGACCTGAAGAACCACATCGCCAGCCAGAAGCCGCAGAACCGCGACACCGTGTGGGTGTCGTGCGAGGGCGAGAATCCCGCCGACATCGAGAACATCGGGCCCATCCAGTACATACCGCGCCGCGGCTTCCCCGGCTTCTACTTTCCCTTCAAGAACGAGCCCGGCTACCTCAGTCCCCTCGTGGCCGTCTTCTTCGAGAAACCCAAGTGTGAGTATTTCACAATCAGCCCCCCTCCCCCTATTTCTCTTTTCCTATTTTAGATGCATTGTGTGTGCGATGGCGTTCTCACCGAAGAACGAACCCTCTATTATCTTGCCAATCGAGGAAATTTGAGAGGTCTGGAGTAAATGTAGAGCTTGCGGGAGTGCGCTTTGCTTTGAATCAGTTGTTCTGAATGCCCCAGGTTTTACAAGACAGATTCTGTATCTGGAGTTGTCAAATTTAGTGTACTTGGTTGTACTTAATGTAAATTGGTTATCAAAACAGAAAGTTAACTTATCAAATTGTTACAGTTCATATTTCTTAATCTATGTACTTTATTAAGCTAACTATGCTAGGTACAGAAATTTAATTTTTCAAAGTGGATACATTAAGCCTAGATAATTACTTGGAGTGCGAAGATTATTATTTATAAATATAAAAAAATTTGAGATGTGAAAGTTTAATAAAATACTGATATTTATTAACTGTATACTAAATGAATTGAAGTAGATACAGGGCGAGTTTAGTAAGATATATTTTTTCCTTTTTCTAAGTGGGTCAATTTTATTTTAAATTTAATGTTTTTTCACTATTAATCAAGGTATAGGTATTATATTTATACCAAACATATAATATTATACCCAAGATACCATGGGCATTCGTATTGTCTTCTACAGAGTAGGAATTCGATACCCCAATTTCTTTCTAATGAAAACATCTTTTCAATCTACTTTTTAAATTATGTTATGTGACTCTACTATATTGTATGTATTTTCATGTGAAATATTATCACGGTAGTGGAGATGTGGACATTATAAACATAATCAATGTGGACATTATAAACATGTCTGGAAAACTGATAGTCATTTTACGGTAGTTCTCTGGCTTTAAATCGACCTTATGTATTAAAATTTATATAATAGTTACGAAGCCCTCATAGAACTCCCTTGAAACTTCATAACTTTTTGCTAGACAAAGTTGTATACAGTGGAAAATAATCTAGAACTATAGTAGATTTATCTTGTTTATCATGATGGTAAATAATCAAGGCCTCGATAAAACTGAATAATTGTCTATCAGGCAAGTGTTAAAATTGTTATCATTTTAAAGAAACACTAGTATTTATAGAAATACACCAAATTAGTTAATTTTTTATGAATTTCAAAAAATCCAAATCGATAAATAAATTGATACGTATATCAATGTATAAAATGTGAAAAAATGTTTTTTCCTCGGCAGCCCGCTACATCTCTCGGCTCAGCTTCGGCTCGCTTCGGGCTACTCGGGTGACCTCGGCTAGGCCTGCAACGCCCTCGTGGTAATCGCCTACTTTCCGCCGTTGATACACAATAGACTATTTGTGCCCGCTGTGCAAACAAGTAAAAAATCTAGACAAACATTTGGATATAAATTCATTTAGGCCCCCTTAAATATGCGGTATAGCCTGTTCAGAACCCCTAAACATGGGGTACCATCTGGATAGCACGTGTTTAGGGGTATCTAAACATATGTAAAATAATATTAATTTCTTATTTTACCTCTATAAAAACTATGGTTTTTGTAATTTTTCACGGTGTCGAAAAGTGGTACACTTTTATTCAACTCCAGATGCCGTTTTAGTCCTCGAATGTTTGCAAACCTCATACGCGGGCGAAAAAAGCCTTCTCTTGTCGTTGGTTCACATTCAACTATTTCGTCTTATTTCTGCCTATTAATACTTTTCCACACTAAAATGTGGAAAAAAAGAACGGACTACCATTTTTTGGTATTATTTAATGTTCGGACACTTACTAAACATAGTTCAATATGACATAAGTGTCAAGTCAAGTACAATGATTCTTACCTATTTTTATGATTCTGGACCAAAAATCCTGTTCTGTTTTAACAATTTAGTTTTCAGTTATTCTTTATTTTAAAAGAATACCTACATACACGTAATAAAAGCAAATGTCTTACACTTGAATCAAAATAAAAACTCCAATAAATATAGAACACTTTAAGCTTGTCACCTACATTAAACTGTTAAGTTTTACTGTATGAATTGAAATGGGTGATGGGAAGGCAGATCAAAACATTAAAATAAATTAGAATGATAAAATATATGTATATACATGTTAGAAAATGTCTTCAAAGATCAAAGTATAATTATCAATAGCTCATGGCAATTTAACGACTATATGAGGACGGCTAATGTACAGAATGTTTTCTTTTGGTTTTCCGCAATTTAGAGAAGAAAATAAATCGATTTTCTTTCACGTTTATAGTTTTTCTAAGATCATAATAAAAAGAAAATTGCCCGTTAAATTTTTTGAGAATCTTCGGTTTGTTTGCGAATCGAAAACGCAGCCAAACTTCGTTACTTTATGTAACACATATTATTTGTCATGCCACCCTCATAATATTAAAAAAGAACATGTAAAAGCACGACCAGAAGCGCCATCCTTCTCATCTAAATTACCGTTCATCTTGTCTTGTCCCGACAGACGGTGTGCTGATCAACATCGAGTGCAAGGCCTGGGCGCACAACATCATCCACGATCGATTCGAGAGGCGCGGCTCGGTCCACTTCGAGCTGATGGTCGATTAAACGACTTTTGCACATCGTCAGCAGCAGCGGCGGAGTACCAGCAGCGGAGCGTTTCTCAAAAAAAACAATAAAATATAAGCAACAGCAACAAAGCGACGACCATCCCCCGTCAACGGAACGACAAGAACGACATAAGCATCAACAACAACAACAACAACCATGCAAACAATTAAATTAATAAATAAATAATAATAAAAGCTCACACACACACACACACAAACATAATACCGCATTGTAAGTCCACTTTCGCGTGCTCCGCGATACGGTATAGACGACGCGGTCGTGTGTGTCCGCATCCCCCCCCCCCCCCCCCCCCCCCACGACGCGCAACTATCGACGACGACGACACAGCCAAAATAACAAGAAAAAGAATTAAAAAAGAAAATCCACAAAAAAAGGCAACGCCTCTCGTGTCTTTTCTCTCTCTCTCTCTCGTTCTCGCCTGTGCCCCCATCCCCCCGCGCGAGCCGCCCCGCGATATATAAAACGAGGCAACGAGCGATCGTCGATGTATATACATACATACACACATATAAATCTACACGTACAACACACACACATACATACAGATATGTACACGATAAATATCCCACCGAGTTCACGGACGCGTAAAATCGATCCGTAGACAAATGAACGTGGTGTGTGTCGAGGGGGTGGGTGGGTAGGTTTTGGCGAAGGCGAGGAAGAGAGAGAGAGACCGAGAGAGCGTATGCGCGCGAGATGACGATATTACTGCATTGCACAAAACGCGAGCGCACCGAGCCGCTCGTCCTCGTTACTATATATACTATAATACTGTACTACTACTACTTTACGTCCCGCGACCGCCTTCGACTTTTTCGTCCCCCGCAGATGATGATGATGATGCCGACGATGATGTTGCACTGACGCAAACTAAAAGCTGCTGCCTCTTCCCGTTTAACACGCTAACACACACACACACACACACACAGACACACATGTACACAAAAGTTGCCCGGTAACATCCACAAAATGACATACAAAAGAAATAAAAAGTCGCGCGGTTCGGACGGTCCGTATTATATATATACAAAAAGGAAGAACGACTGCGTCGTCTATCGTCTATTATCGAATATACAAAAAGTAACAAACTGTGTGTGCAAAGAGTCGTTTTGAAATAAGAAAATCCGAGTTTGAGCGCTTGTTGTGATTGACGATACACCGAGAGATTGAGAGAAAGAGAGATACTTTCGAAGAAAACACAAAATGACGCCGCGGCGGGAGGGTCGTTGCGTCCCCTTCGTTCCCCCCTTTCTGTTGTTATGTCATCATACACCACATATATATATTTTCGCGCTCTTTCCTTTTCGACATCTTCTTCCTTCACACCAAGAGAATTCTTCGCGTTCAGTTTTGTTAAGTGAATTACCCTCCTCGGTTCTCACCACCAACACCGCCACCACCTCCTCTTATTCAATACCGATTCGTCCTTCGCGATGCTGATCGCGATCTCGACGTTCGAACACCGCAGCACCGCCCGGCATATTGTACGAAGTATCATGTGCACGAAGCGCACGCGAGGATTGAGTGAACAAGCATACAGCTATGTGCGAGGGGCGGATGAACCCGATAAAAAGCAAAATAACGTTGACGATGACGAACACAAAAGAGAATCACGATTTTAAGCAGATATATTACATAGCGTCGCTTATATACGAAGATTAAGAGTAAAAAAAGAAATAATAAATGAAAACAAAAACCGCAGTGTTCTCACGACGTACTTAAATTAGCTGCTTTTGTCCTGTCATAGATTGGAGGATGCATTATCTCGCTTAGTCGACGCCAATTCTCGTGGGGGAGGGAGCGATTCGACTCCTGAGATTATTAATTAATAAAAAAACAAACAAACAAATAATAACGAGTTTCGCGATTCTTCGAACGTCAATCGTTTGTTCTTGTTTTGTTCTGTTTTCGTGTTATTTTAAACTTACTTTTAATTGTTATCGCGTATTATTATAGTTTTCGTGTCACCCCGTATATATAAGTATATATACGTCGAGTACTTAAGTGTGGCGTACGCTTTCGAGGTGTATCGAGCGCATTCGATTTTCGAAGTATTATGTATTTTTCGGTTATACTCTTCCTTTCTCGTCGATCCGATCGTGTTCAAGGGCGATTGACTTTGAAGAAACGTCGCGCGCGATAACCACATACATAGAAAAGGTTTGGTCTTTTCTTTTTATATATAAATAAATGAAGTTCGGTTTACGTATTGTATACTTTATTCATTTCCGAGAGTGTTCGCGTTTTTAAAATAGGGGCTTCGTCGTCGAGCCGAGCGTATTTTTCTTATATATGATATTGTTAAAACGAAGCGACGCGTACTTATTGATTATTATATATACAAAAAAACTGTTATGTGACGATTCGCCAGCGCCTTGGTGTTTAGCCTTCAGTTTACTTGAAAAAAAGAGAGATGAGAGAAGAAATAATAAAAATGAAAAAAAAAATAAACAAATAAAAATACAGATAAAGAAGTAAGATAAAATTTTACCTCTTGGAGAGGACATGCGGTGGACGAGAGTAAAACTGTGAAAGAGTCGAAAGAGAGTGAGAGCGAGAGCGAGAGTGCGAGCGAGTTCTGATTGAGAGAACGAGAGTAAACAAATTTGAAACCAAAGAGTAATTAAAAGACAAAAGACAAAACAGATTACCAAAAAAGAGAGAGAGAGAGAGAGAGAGAGTTGATGAACGAAAGGAGCGATCAAAGCCTAGAGAAATCCAGATGTGAAATTCTACGATGTATATTTATAATTACATATAACGTGCCGCTTAAAAAAATGATACACGCGCGTACGCACATGCGCGAGGCGGCAACAGTTTCGCGAAAATGGATTTTCACTCGTGCAACGCTTCGCATGCCTCGTGTGCGCAAAGTGTATGTGAAAGGCGCGCGTGTGCGCACGCCACTGTAATAGTTCACACAGTCGTATAGAGGGTAAAACAACAAGAAGAACAAAAAAATTAAAATAAACAAATAAAATGACAAAAAAAACACAAAAAAGTACTTTTAGAGGCCGGTTGATAGAGCTTCGTGATGAACGCGATTGGCGGCACTTCGGCCGGCGATTCTCCGCCGTCGTTTTTTCCTTTCCTCCTCGAGACTCCGTTATTATTGTATTACATTTACGTATTATATATATGTGCGAATTCACTCACAAGCGAATGAAATGTCTTTTCATTCGATCATTCCTGCGTTTTTTCTCCGTTTGTTCACGCTTTCCTCTGTAAACGAGCGAATACATGCAAGGACGATTATGCGAAGCGAATTGTTTACTCCTGTTCAACATTGTATACGTATAATTCAATAAATATTTATGTATACACGGGCACACGTGCTTAATGCACACACTCACACACACACATACATACTTGTGCGAAAAGCAGCAGAAAAAAGCAAGCTAAAGGAGAGGAAAGCAAAAAAAAAGGATGCGCGGGAGAAAAAGCCGGCCAGTCGAGCGTCGCGCGTCGTCGTGTATAAGATTATTTAATTGCTATATATAAATATATTTATTATTATAATTAAAGATTCGAGATTAAGGATTATTTCCGGGCGCGATCCGGGCTCGTGTTACACACTTTAACTTAGAGACGATTATTATATATAATAAACGTGAGAAAGGATAATTATGAGCAAAAGAGCGAAAGCACGTGAGAAGTAAGAGAGCGAGCGAGCGAAAGATTGTAAGAGAGATTACAAAAACATAAAAAAAAATAAAATAAATAAATAAATACGTTACAATAAATGTCACTAAAGAGAATAATCCAAGAGCAAAAGAGCGAGAATTGCTTTGACAAAACCAAAAAAAAAACAAAAACCAGTGTGTGCACGGCATTTAAACAAAAAAAAAGTTTCGATCGTAGCGAACTATTAAACTTATACGAAAAAAAAATATCATCTCTGTAAGAGTAAGCGCGCGCACGCTCGCGCGGGTCCAAGCTTCCTTTTGTATTACCACGACGCCAATTTAATGCAGAAATGCACGTGAAGTGCGAGCGCGAAGGAATAATCGAAGAAGGAAACGAATTGTACGCGAAAGATAGCAGCGCCTAATGTGTGAAAAGAAGAATGAAGATCGACGACCGATTCCTCGTCGATCGAGCTTGCGATCCGCGGCGCGCGTGCGAGGCATAAAAAACCCAAGAAATAAACTAAATCGTATAAAAAAAATGATAACGTATAATTAATGAAGTAAACAGGCAAAATAAAAAAAGAAGCTATAAGTAAACGAGAGAACGATCCAAAAAAGAGTCACGCAGATAACCGTATATTCATCACTACGAGATGAGTTGTTTCTAATAAATGGACATTAAACGTTGTTAACAAATAATACGAGTGAAGGCAAGGGTGAGACTGCGAGAGAGCGAAAGTTCGTGTGATGATTATGAACACATTAAAGCGTGCTAAAACAATGAGAGCGAGAGTGTGTGTGTGAGAGAGAGAAAGAGAGAGAATGCGAGAGTAAGACAGGGATGGAGCGAGAAAGAGAAAGAAAGGAAAACGATGGGTTTCTGTTAACGCAATCCGCGAGGATATTATATAAGAATCGAGAGAAGAGCATCGATGGACATATATATATTATACGCACTGCAGCATTGAGGAAAGAAGAGAGAAGGAGGCGCAATGCCACGCGGATCGTGTGCGCGTGAAAGCGAAAGGGATGATGATGCTTATGATGATGATAATGTGTCTTTTCTTTTTCTTTTTTCAGCGAGCGTTGGTGTACGGGGAAATAATTCTTGCACGATATTAACACCGTTACTCGTTAGCCGATGTATAAGCCTAGTTGATAAATGCGATGGGCGCTTTTTTGGGAATAAAAACGAATAAGTAAAGTGAGAAATAAAAAGACACTACTCTGACAAAAAAAAAGGAAAAAAGGATTGTCGATTTACAGTTATTTTAACATACCCGCTCTCAATGTGTTCTATGATTTTCAATTATTTTGTTGTTCACGGATGTATTTGTATACGTATTATGGGCAATAGTGAAGATGTTATTATATGCAAGTCGCAACGGGTCTACATTATACTTCAAGTATATATAAAGGAATCTCGAGCCTACATGCGAAAAACTTGTGATGCACTTTTATGTTTTTAATGGTATTAAAAATTTTGTATGCAATAAAAAATTAAACACTGCACCGAATATTAGTAAAGATTGATGAGGTCTCGCATGTACGTTTTGTGTTGACGTTTATTTTTATTGTTAAACGAAATTACCTAAATATTTCTTAAGTTATAACTTTGAAACGACACATTCATGATAATGATATTTAAAGGGGTATGAAAGTCAATTAAAAATTCAAATTTCCTTATACTCACTCACACAAAATCCAAACTCATTTGTACTTCACGAAGTAATAATGTACCTCTATACGAAGTTTCAATACCAAATCACACAAAAGTTATTGGAATTAAATTTTGTCATATTTTGCATAGTTTCATTTCAATAACTTTTTAGGGCGACATTGGCTTTAACATCTGAAACTTGATACGTGGTAAATCCATTATTACTCAATGAAGTAGAAGTGAGTTTAATTATAACGTAAGTCGAAATACTTTTGTTTGTTGCGAGTCAATAATGTATGGTTTAGTTGATAATTCAGGAAATTGACTTTTGGACCCACTTAATTATTGATCACCATGCTTATAAATTTAACGATTTAAATTGTTTTTTTTACGTTTTTAAACTTCAATTTTAAACAACAAGTTTTTCAATTAGTCTTAGTTTTGCAATAAATTTATTCAATAATTACAAAAATGATTTTTCATAAATGTGAATTTACATAATGCTAATAAATCCTATATTTTATAAATGTCTCTATAAATTACATTTACAAACTTGTGTTATAGAAAAATCGAAAACAAGTAACTTACATTAATATTCGTATATGATCTTTAGAAATAATGTAATAATATTATGAAAAATCGTATGTATATTGAAACATAAACATGTCTCAATTATAATTTGATATGTCAATCAAATAGTATTCTTCAATTGTTTAAAACAAGTCGAAGAATTAAGTTGCCTGCAGTGTATGACATTAAAATAGCTAAATATTGACAAAACACAGTTTACGAGCTATAAATGCAAATTGAGAATTTCTCCATGTGAAGCCCTCAGATATAATAATATAATAGATTATAGTGTTATTAATATAATATTTAATAATTTTAAAAAGTACTAGAAAAAATCTTATTCAATAGTTCAAAGTTTAGAGTTTAAATAAACAAAACCCTGATTAAATATTTAAAGTTTGTTACATTTGAATTGAATTAAAAGTGATTATTTTTCTCAAATTTTTCCAGAACTCTCTACTAATTTTATTTTAGAGATTTGCATACAAAATATTGAAATTAAAACTAATTTGGCGGAAAAATACTAGAGCGTCTTTAAACACGATAACGTTCTTTAAGCATTAGCGTGGATAGCCTCTATTTATATTTGTCGTACCAAATTAATTTGTTTAAGCAAATGACGTCAATTTTGTTTAATTTACAATGCAAATTATATTTGCTTTTTGATAAGAAATACTCGAAAACAAGTTTAAACCGGTTCAAACGTCATTTCTTATCTTTATTGGTTTATTAACTTTATTAAATTTACAAAAAACTAAAAATTAAGAAAAACTTCACACAATGAGGAAATGATACGAAAGTTGTGTTTTATTTCCGTTACTTAATGATATTAAATAATGGAATTTAAGGGGTTTAATAATTGTGCAACAATATATCAGGAACTGCCTAGTAATTTATTTCTTTATGTATATAAAATTTTGCATGACTATTCCACCGATTTTAATGTCACTATTTGTAGTTCAAGCCCCTAAAAGAATATGACCTTTTGTACACTAGTGTATAACTGTCCGTGCTCTTTTAATAAACGTTGAATCTTTAAACTTACGTTTTGTATTTCTTTTTTAATATATAAGGTAAATGTACCAATATCTGGCCACGTCCGGATACCTGGCCAAACGCTCACATATTAGTTTCTATAGATTATTAGTTACCTCCTAATCAAAATAATCTTGTGACATCACATTCTATAACTGTCAAGCGTAATATATTTAAATTTTTGGGCAAATATGTATTTCATTTATATTTTTAAAAGAATATTTAATAATGGAACTGGTGCTCACATGACAACATTCACGTCTCCTTAAGACCAACTGTTAAGAAATCCTACTTCGAGTTTAAAAGAGTTATTAATTGTTTTATAATCATTTCATGCATTTAAAAGTTTTTTAAAGTTATTTATTAGTATTTTAAGTCAAAATAAAATGCTAATGTGTGCAAAAGAATAGTTTGTACGGTAATAAATACGTGAACAGGTACTCGTACTTGAAAAACCGTATTTGCTCGATACCTGTCCAGCTATAGGAATCACATTATTATAAATAAATATTCGCATAAAACATATTTTGCTTCGTGTAATAAGGTTCTCTATAGTGACTATTGTCAGTTTATCAACATACTGTAATGACATATTAGAGAAAATTTAACAATAATTGCTGTTGATGTTTGGCATCTGGGCATCGTAATTTTACAAGCCGCGAGCGCACGCGTAGGTTATGTGAGTAGCACATACTTTAAATTAATTATTTACATACTTCTATGTTCAAAATACATAACAACCGTATTGTGTTAATGCATAGAAACAAGATTTTATTGAAAAAAGTTTATAATTTAAATCAGAAATATGTAAAATTAGGGTGGCTATGTATTGGGACAGCGATGTCCAGTTATCGGGGCGTATGATTTTGTCATGGCCAGTTAATACATTTGACTAGAATACATTTGTATGAATTACTCGGATTACAAGACGTATATCGATAATTTAAAAATTTGATTTGATGGACAAATAAATTCTCTTTGAGATGGGTATATGACTTTTTATTGGCAGTGTTAATTTTAGTGTTAGAATTTAATAAATAAGCTCGGCTGCTACAAAGTGTCCAGGTACTGATACATTTACCTTACATAAGATATAAATTTTATAATTTACAAATAAGTCGTTTATTGTATTATTTATTATAGTCTAATTTCGAAGTAAGGTACTTACCTTACGAGAAAAATGACACTTTAAAAACCTAAGTCATTATAGGGAGTATTGCAATGCATAATATTTTAAAGAAATTTTTTATATCCTAAACCTTGGAGAAAAGTGAGATATCGTATTTAGCAAGACTATGTGAAAATTTATAAAAGAGTGTAAATTTTCTAATTTAAGTATTTGTGAACAGAAAGTAAAGATATTAATTTAAAAAGAGAATATTGACATTTTTATTTAAACGAGAATCGAGAAAAGCGCGAATAAAGTTTTAACAGTTATTTGGAACAGCTAGTTTGATTTATTTTTATTTATTTATTTAACGGGCTAATGCCTTCTACATATATTACAATACATAGTAGAGCTTGTAGAAAACACATGTATATGTAGTGGAGAATCATACAGTTATGAACAATTTTTCAGTATGACCATTTTTGTGTATATTGCAGTTTTATTGTAACATAATTTGAAACCGTTATTTTAAATTTACATAGTCTGCCAAATCTATCGTGCAAATAATCTATTTGTCAATTTTTAGTGAGTCAAAAGTTATTTTCGGAAGCTTAAGGGAAGAAGCTACCGATTATTGGAAAAAAAATTGATTTTTTTAAGTGGTAAAACGCTTATTAAACCCTTTTTCTTTCAAAACTAATTTTTTTCGACTCATTTAAAGCCGTAGATAAATGGTTGATCATGCTATTTTTATAGATATTTATGTTTAAACTCATTTTACTCAAAACTTAATTTTTATAACTTACTTTGTAAGCCTGCGCAACAGTTCTTCAAGAATCACGCGAAGTTCTTCGTGAATCAACGAGACAATTCTTGTACTGTCTTTTTAACATATTTTGAAAAAATTTAAAGAGAGTTTTATTATTACCTAACATATCACTTTTAAAAATATAAGTTAATATGAATATTAATAGTTCAAAGATATTATTTGAAAATATTGCTCTTTAAATGTCTTAATTTTAACATGAAATGTTCATAAAAAAAATGTATACCCATCCATCGTAACCCCTTGCGCAGTGATAATCAAACATATATCTGTTTTTATAGGTTATTTCGAAATGCCTACTTCAAAGGATGGTAAATTTGAACAAAACCAATGTAAAATGTCATCTTTTACTATATTATAACATGTTTTGTAGAAAAAATATTTTTCTTTTTAAATTAAAGGGTTTTAGTGTTTGCTGTATCTTCTTCCCTTAAAAGCGTAAGCGTATTTTAATAGATACATAATTTTGCCGATTTAATTTGAACTCCACCAATTTTTTTCTTCTTAGAAAGCCATTTAACAAATAATTTTTTTTTGTTGGAAATCTATGTTTGAGGCTCTAATTAAAAGCTATAGTTAAAATTGGGTATGGGTATTTATACTGAGCGATATTTTTTAAAAATCTTGAAATAGTTACTTTCACAGATAAATAATTTTGCTAATTAAATTTGACCTCAGTCATGTTTTTCTTTGAAAAGGACCCATCAACGAATAATTCCTTTTTTGGAAAATCAATTTTTGTTGCTCTAATCAAAAGTTACATACAATATAATTATACTAAGAAAAAGGATTCCTTGCATTAAATGAATTATTTACTTGAGACCTTAAAATATATTTTATTCACATCATCATTGACAGTTAAGAACTGCCGAAAAAGCAAGATAAATTATCGCATGAATGAAAGATACAAACGGAGAATAAGAGTTTATTTGACATTTTTCTGTCACAAAGAGACACTTCCTAAGTATTAAAATAAAAGCAGAATCTGTATAATTCCAAATGCTAGCAAGAAAAAACTCTTGTTGGCGGATAACAGCCACAAGCGAGAAAGGTTAATCTGCATGTGGCGCAACAATAACAGTCAATGAGATGGCGTCCAGGCCATGACCATTTGTAGTTAATGAATATCATTTAATACAATTAATTCTTTTTCTCAGTGTATGGGTGTTCATATTGTACGATGTTCTCCTATTATTATGATTTTTATACAAATATTTAGATTGTAAGTTTTACTTTGAAGAAGTTTATAGTACTTATGTACATACTATAATATATTATATGGCTACAAAGGATATATATCTGCACTGAATATCTAAGCCATTATGTCTACATAGAAATTTTGCGTATAAGTAAAACTGATCTAACAAAATTTGTTTATAATAGTTTTAACTAATAGTTAATAGCATGCAAAGGCTCAAGTTAATTAAACAACTACAGTTGGTAGAATTAAATGTAATAGAAATAAAAACTTTTTTGTAATTTCAAACATAGTATGTCTAATATCGGACGGACAAGTTCTCCTAATCAATGTATTCTTTACATACTATTAGATAGTATTAAAAAGTATCGGAAAAAAGCTCACTTATAGACTAAATTTTACTTATAAATCGAAATTCAGGTACTCTGTGCATCAGTCCTCAAATCTCGCGTTTAAAATTTACATACTTCCCGATAAACTAGAGAGTTGAAACATTTGGATGATGATAATACACTTTAATGGTATTGTTGGGCATCTTTGTCCCTATTGTAGGACAGCCTTGTCCCAATGCTGGGGCAGCTTTGTCCCAATAATGAAACAATATCTATAATAAGTATTCAAAGTTTCACGTTTTAT
Organism: Gastracanthus pulcherrimus; assembly: GCA_949152435.1. Lineage (NCBI taxonomy): Eukaryota > Metazoa > Arthropoda > Insecta > Hymenoptera > Pteromalidae > Gastracanthus > Gastracanthus pulcherrimus. Next base: position 135,029,681 of record OX424574.1, on the reverse strand, counting down.
TTCATATTTATGATGAAACGTTATAAATTTAAGGCAGACATGCAGAGCTGATAGAAAAATACTATTTCACACTTATTAATGCATCTAATGAACTATTCTAATTTTTTTTATTTAAATTTCGGTATATAAATTTTACATAATACATGTACAAATTCAATATAGGATATCGTAATAGATAATAAATTAATTATCAATACTTCATATCAAATAGAATATTTAATCAATCATTATATTGTAATTCTATATTAATATTAAGACTATAAAACAAATTTCAAGATTAATAAAATCATCATAAATTTATTTTTCATTTATTCAAAAGTTACGTTTAATTAATTAAAGATTATCAACAAAAGTGTATCAATCAAGTGGAATTTTTTAATCATTTTTTATGATACAAATCAATTTTATGAAATGAGCGTTTAATTGTTAACCATAATATTTTCTTATCTATCAAATTAAGATGTATTTATACGCTTTTACAATATAGTTTGGTAACGCATATCATAATCTCAACCGTAAATATTTATTTTGTCTGCACTCTTGCATTTTTCTGTAAAAATTTATACTAATAATTGTTATTTTCTATGTCTGATATCAGACATTTTTAAACGAGATGAGTGCGGAACTTTTCGAAAACAGATTTTAATAATACTTTGGGAGGTATTTTTTGGAGTCTAGAAATGAATTCCAGTACTCGGAGTTTATGCCAATATGTCGACGTTTTCGAGATATGAGATTTTTGCTTATAGACTAGTCAAATTAAATACGGAACAGGGGGTTTTATGGAATAATTAATGGTCGTCAAAAGAAAATTAGCGGCATAGAAGAGATGTTTCTTAGTGAAATAAAATTAATTTCCAACTCGAAGTACTTATGATTTTTCCAAAAAAGAAATTCGAAAAACTCAAAAATGTAGTTTTTGGCTTATATTTTGGAAAATACTTATCGGAAAGAAAAAAGTTTCATATGTTTTTTGTAGGTATTGAAAAATTTTGGTTTACTTTCTTTCGTTTTTCGCAAAACTAATTATCCAATCTTAACCCAACACACATCATTTTTTTTTTTTTTATTTAACGTCGCCATGTTTGTGCTTCCCATGTTGTGCTAATCGACGACGGGGGTCTGCGGTGTGTTTGTAAACAAAGCACATGTCATTTTTACAGTGGCGCTTGTATCAATCGGCAGAGACTAGGATTCGAACCCGGGTCACCGGCGTGGGAATCCGACACTCTACCGACTGAGCCGCCGCAGGCCCCTCACGCATCATTTTATAGATATTTTCAATTCCCACAAAAGCATGTGTTCTCGTTATCAAAAACATCATCTTTCTTAGACATATAAACTCCGATCTTATGAATTCTCAGCCTCAAAATTTTAAAAATATCATTGATTTTGGCTCAGCTAATTACATTCCTCTCAATATTTGTTCATTGTATTCGGGCAGGAGCTGATCGTATGCCCCGCTGATGAGATTTAATACGTTTCAGCTCCAGGCGAAATACATGAACATTAATAAATATATTTTCTTGGTTTTAGAGTTTTGTTCTCTTTATATACTTAATTTTTCGACTTTAACTTTCTCAATAATTCTTCCACTAGAAATGTGAAGGGACAATCATATCGTTCCTTTCTTGATTAGAAGAGAGAGAAATTTTAAGTAGAAAGAATTTTGTGTTCGTAAATCAATTGTTTCTATCCCAATTTAATAAAGGTTTTTTGTATACTTATAGTTTTTTCTTTTGGATCCACTTGCTAACGTGACTAGTTGCGAATTAATGTTCAAAAGTAGATGCCAATTTTTTAAAACAATTGCAGAGCATTTAGGGTACAAGGGATACCTACATTAAAACAAATCTCATTAAAACCAAAAGGATTCTTGGTAAGTTTAATTTTTAAGTAGCAAAATACTTACCATAGATATGGATATAATTAATCGTTTTCTTATCATAATGCGAGAAATGTTTTATATTAAGCTTCAACATTTATATAATTCTAAGTTGCAGTAAAAGTAAAAATCTTTTAATGTGGAAGTTCATAACAAAATAATAAACCTCTTCACAAATCAGTTAGTAGAAAAAAAATTAAAATGCGAATAAGTAACAATTGTCGATCTGAAATAAAAGGTATCAGGTCAAATACAGCTCTAAATTTCGTTTTTAATAATTAGAATACGGCTTGAAAATTTGAAAGGTCAGCGGCGGCTCTCCGCGAATTAAATCTCATGAGCGGACTGGAGCAAAAATCCGACGTGAAAACGTGTTCGGCATCTGCGACTGTCTGGCTCAATGCCACTGGTAATGATAATGCGGATAATCGCGTTGCCTATTCGCCGAGATCTCCCACAGGCCAGACGCTAAACGGTGCAGCGGCATGTACGTGCTCTTGACATTTTCCTGGAGTTTGGTCCATTTTCTTTTTGGCGTTCGAGCTGCTGCGCGCCACTTATGCAAGTAACATTAATTTAAGGTATATGTAATGGTGTTGTTTTTGAGAATGCATTTTGTGAACTGTTAATTGGCTAACGACTGCTTATTTTAGATTGAGGGGTTGTTATGGTATAATACATGGTTTTTGTTAGCTTTATAGTGTATTATTTTCATGGTTTGATTGATTCTAAGTACTTATCAAAACGATAAATTAAAAATGATTTATAAGTAGTACGTGTTTAGCTCACAAAATGAACGAAAAATGTTGAAAATTTAAAATTAAATTTAGATAAGCAGGTTTCTGTTTTTCACGATTCTTTTTATATTTTTAAGCGTTTGTAAAAATATTTATTATTTAAACTTTTACAAAGTTTACAACAATACGAATCAGTAGACTAAACTATAATAATATGTTGCCGTCATCAATGAGGCCGTCGTACGTGTAATCTAGTTTTATATTATCTATATATAATGCATCATTACAATTCACAAAGGAAAAACAAGGAACTTATTGTTTTTTCGCCTTAAATTGTTCTTTTTAGATAAAAGTATAACTATACAAATAATATGTTAAAGATGATAAAGTACATTTAGTATAATTATAGAGACGTTAACTTAAATATCATTAGAGTTATTATGAGGTTCTATATGATAATACAAAACACATCAACTTTTTCTTATATTTTTATGTATGTAATTATAACACAATACCAAATGTTTAAAGCATAACTTCATACCTTAGACTCTAAAAATTGAATTTTTCTTTATACCTCGCTTAATCGATTGTTGAATCTGTCGACCAGTTTTAAGGGCTTAGCGCAGCAGGTAAGCAAAAATGTTTCCCCGATCAGTCACAGCGGCTTCTTGTAGATGGCATTACGTACCCTTCAAAGTAACGATGTACATGTGTGAGTTATAATACAGTTACTGTATCTGTATTTTGATGCGATTGACTGAATCATCGCTGCATCAAACGTAAGTTTAAGCAGCGCAATTAATTTATATAGATATTAACAGATATTAATGCTTGCAATTTTAACGATAGATTTGTCGTATGGTGGCTATTATAAAGCAATTAGGATTGAAAATAAGAAAAGGCTGCTTCAATTTTCGCACCGATGCCGAAGTTTTTAATGCGAAGTTTGCCGAGTGACCTTTGTCTGAGGAGGAGCTATATCAAAGAGGTTCGGGAAGGAATCCTGTATTTGCCACAAGGAATCCTTTTTTTCAGTGTAGGACCTTTAAAAACAGCTCTTTCATGGTTTATTTGTTTTATGTCATATATATATATATATATATATATATATATATATATACAATGAAAGACCTTTCATTAAATGCATTTATTAAGAAATTATAGAGGTTTTCGTTTAAAAAATTGTGTTCACATTATTACGTAGATTTCCATGCAGGTTTGTATATAGCAATTTTGGATGGATTCCCTATAGATATCCATACATTTTTAGAAAATGTGTACATGGGTGTATGTGTCTTGTGTGTACGTGCAGGTGTGTGTATGCGTGTGTACGCGCGCACGCTTCTGTAAACAACTTTTTTTTTTTAAAAATATATAAATTTGAAAAAAAACGTTATAAAACCAAAACGAATTGATGAATCTTAAAAACTCTTTTTAATTACAAATCTTCATAAAAAAATAAATAAATGAGCTTTCATTGGTCAAAAATTTCTGAAAATTTTAGAAGCATTACTGCAGCTTTACTTAAGTTATCATGGGCAATAAAGAAATAGATTTTTTTTATAAAATGATTTCTTTATCGGCAAGAGAAAAATAATATGACTAAAAAATTTAACTGAATTTTGTATTCCATGTTACGAATCCTCTCAAATTTTTTCAATGAAATTGAACGAATATCACAGTTTAAAAAGAAACGTTTTTGTTTATAACAAATCAAAGGAATTACCTTATCAAAAATTTCGGTTCAGAAAAAATAGATAATTTTATGCTCTTTCAAATGCATTTAAATACTACATTAATAATATAATTGCTGTAACATACCAAAAATCTCGATAAATTAACTAGGAGAGTGTTAGAGGTTTAGAAACCGATATTTGCTGAAACTTTCAGAGGTGTTTGGTAACACCTAAAAATGAAGTGTAGCAAGGGCAACTTAGCACCCTTCGTTTTTTCTCATCAGTCCTTATTCTTGTGATATCAACCAATTGATCTCAATTGTGCATTATTTTAGTAATAAATGGTCCCTGTACTTCTATTCATAGTTTTGCGAGATTATTCAGGTCAATAAATAACCCGAACGTAAATAAAAATAGACGAAAAGAGCATCAATTACAGCTTTCTTTCCTACAAAAATATTAATCTGGGCCAAAGCTAAAAAACAAAAACGAATCCGATAATCTAAAAATAGTATATTGTGTATCATGGGGGAAAAGTAGGCTTTTTTCACCCGTGTGTGTGGTTTGCAATACGAGTCGAATGCGAACGAGCACGAGCTGAAGGCGAGTACGTATTACAAACTGTAGAAGGCGTCACTCATTCAGAACCCTCGAAGCTACCCACAGTTGGCGCGCTTTAACTACGGCCATGCAGTTGCATCTTCATTTAGCTGTCGGGAAGGTCGAGTCTCCTCGTGGTTACCACCTCTGTAGGATTGTCAGCTGAGAAAGGATACCTCTATCAGCGAGAATCATCTGGATTTCAAATACACAAAGCTTTACTCGCCTACGATCATTCCTTTTTACGATAGCTGTATTCCTACTAACAAACTTATATCTCATTAGATTTCAATTGTCCATACCATTATTTAATTATGCCGAGTCTTATTGATCTAATATAAATCTGTAGTAAATTGGATTATCTTCCTAATGAATTAGTTGCTCGCATAGTTTTTAGTAGCTAAGATAAATTTTATTCAAACAGTTTGTAACTTTATTTAAAGCATTAAAACACATTAATTCAAAATCAACCACTTTCAGGACTGTCCACGAACAATCTTTGTTATTGCTGGATTGTTTCGAAGATGTAGAACTGTGAGTCTCAACTCAGCAGAGTCCAAAACTATGCATTAACTATACGTTTTACAACAACAGAAATAAGTATCAACCATACTGCACCGGTAACATTAGCCAGTGCAGTGGTAAAAATAATAGGTCATAGCAAAAGTAAACTAGCTGTAACTAGGGAGAGAAAGCACACACACACACATACATACACCACCGGTCTAAGGATAGATGGAAATTTTGCTCCAGTTATCGATTGGGTATACGGGGAAACTGGTAAGAACCGGATTCATCCAGGACGAAGAGAATTGTCCGACCTAGCCGTCGAAACTGGATACATCCAGATGAAACCGGCTCGGAGAGAGAGAGAGAGAGAGAGAGAGAGAGAGAGAGAGAGAGAGAGAGAGAGATGTGGCCCCTCCCCTCTTATATGGCAGATAGAAAGTACCCCCGCAGGTGCACTGCACCCCTTCCCCCATTGCTTCTCCCTACTCCGACCCCGCGAACCGCCCCCATGTAGGGGAGGAGAAAGTGCAGCTGCAGCGGCATGCCGACACCGCCATCGTTGCGGCAGCACCGAGCTACCAATGTTGTTCTGAGTCGCCATGGGCCCAAGGATGCTGTTGCTGCTATATCTTGATGCAGCTGATGGCCCTAGGTGAAGTAGCAAAAGTCGGATGGTATTCGAGAATTTAGCGAGGAATTTATTGGATTTTCTGGGGGGGGGGGGGGAATTGACGTTATAGAGTGTTGTCGGGATACACTGAAAGAGACTGATTTCATGTTGTCGGGGATTAATTATTTTTGCATTCGTACAATTATTTATATTTCAAGAACAATTACACAGTTTTTAAATTGAAGTTAATTGAAATTGATTGTATTGAAACACTCGTAGGTGATAACTGAGAAGAAACTGATATACGGCTTCCTTGATTTGGTCTATGATTTAGTATAAGTTTGGCTATGTAGTCTTTTTTTTCAAAATTTGACTTTTGAATTGAAAAGGGCAAGTCTTTCTCCATTTAACCTATTGATAATAGGAAACCTGCATGAGTCACAATTAAATTATTATTTTAATTATTTTCGAAGTTCATGAAAAAATAATAAAATTTCCAAGACAGTCTTTTTTCTTATGCAATAATTTTTATAATAATAACATTAAAGATGCGCTGAAATTTGGTATTTATTTAAATTCCTATCCCGTGACTTTTTCATGATGACGTAAATATTTCGGTGCGTCTGAACTTTTGAAATACATATTAGTACATTATGTAACACGGGGAAAAAGTCGAGGTTTTCCCGAGGGTGAGTTTACTGTAGTATCACCCGAGCGAAAAATCGACTTTTTTCTCGAGTTATATATAGTACTTTATACCCATCTCAACTGTGACTTGGAAATCGGGACTAATGGACTGTTAAAAGACAATCGAAAATCAGGGTTGTTGGTAGAACTTGATGAAATGAAGGAATTTTCACTATTTTCTAGTGAAATCACTTTTTTCCCTAGGTTAAAGTTACTTTTTCCCGCTAATCATTTTTGAGGGCAAAAAGTGTAATTTTGGTCTCGCTTTTCAGGGAAGAAAGTGGCCATTTTCGTTCAGATTCATTCAAATTGTAACTCGCTCTCTAAAGTGTCTACAGTCTAGTTTAGTCTTACGCGCTCGCATGCGTGCCGAACAGGTCCGTAACTTTAAACACGTTTTTCTCAAAACTACATTTTTGAAAATGGTGGGACAAATAACTTGAAAAATATTCCGTCAATCGTGGACAAATGACGCACACATATACTTTATCACATTCTTCACCGACTGAACCTATAAAATTAACAAGTTCTTTGAGTCTTATGACACAATTAAAACGATTTTTTTCCGTAAAAATGTAACTTATTTTCAAAGTTCCATCATTTGACAAATTTTATAATTTCTTTTTGCAAAAATAGTACCTGCAGTGGATACTACATGTCCCACCGTTTTACACCTCTGACGCCGAAGCCATTGCAAACGTCTCCAATATATCTATATACATGCTTTCAAAAAACCTGAAAAATTTTTATTTATGTTTTCAAATATGTATCTAATACACATAGAAAGTTTTAGCGATTTATAATACATTGTTTTTGTATTAAAAAATTCTGGTACATTGCCTTCATTGAAGCGTTTACATGGAGTGCTCCCCTCACACAACGATTATACACTTTTACCTCTCTATATATAATTACGCATGTGATGCACGCCCTACGTAACTGTCAAATTTCGGACCCGCTCGGAGATCTACATATGAGCAATCGGGCACAAACCAGTGAGTTCGTGTCTAACAATTTTTACCCACGTGAATAAAGTCCCACATACACGCGCGCGTGCGTGCGCACCTACATGCAACACGCGTGCGAAGCCGTGGAGAGCCATGTGCCACAGCTCGCTCCATCTGGTTTGTCTCCGCGCGCTTCTCCTTATTCCGAGGCACAGGATGTGCCCAATTCAGATCGCAGCTAGCGCATATCAGCGCTGCCGCAGCCGCGTGAGTCACTTTGACGCGCACATCATCATCATCGCCATCATCATCATCGTCGTCGTCGTCGTCGTCGTCGTCGTTGAAGCTATGCACGCGTATACTCGGACGACGCTGCGAGACGCCGTATAGACGTCGTCGACGTCGTCGGCAACATCGTCGTATGCGGTTGCTGCGCGCTTCTTTCCGAAGCTCGGCAATTATACACCTATATCCCATGCAAGGAACGGATAAGGGACGGACGTCGTACAGACTTTAGAAACGAGTATTGCAATGATAAATCGATGGATTTTTTATTTTAAATTGGTAGATAGATTTTTTACCTTAATTATCGGTTTGTTTGATTGGATCTGTCGGATTATTATTTATTTTTAATAAGAAATTGAAGAATGAAGAGATACGAGTTGATCATTTCTGTTTTATTCTTAATGTACAATTGGTATGGACGTTACACCGTTCTAATGGAGAAATAGTAAAATTTGATTAAACAATTGTTATTAATATTTTTATGTTTCAACTTTGTTGTTTATACTTTTTTGTCATATTTTCATGTGACTGAGATTAGATTACACCAAAGATAATACAACCAATCAAAGCTTAAAATTATCTAAATTGGTAATTTACTTTAGCACAAGACGAATTCCACTGTGAAAAATAAAAATTTGGTTTCCTTATAGGAGGAAGCTTTATTAATGCATTTTAATGATGTCTTTTATAGCCCGAGATTAGGGACCATATTATAATGTGTTTTTTAATCATCGCGTACAAGGAAAATTAAATAAATTAACTATATGTAGGTACGTTAATTTATATGATATTTTATAACTTTTTTCAAAGTCATATCTGATAAATAATGCTATGGGTCTGCCTTAGCTACAAATATGCATATTGTTAAACTTAATTTTCTTAATTTAATGTATTTTCAATTGCCAATAAAGAAATGATAAAAGAAAAATAAATGTATGAAAAGAAATTAGCTTAAAAGATACGTTTCGTTCAGAGTGCGACCCCCCTTTAAAACTAACCCAATCAAGTGCCAATTTGGTTAAAATTATCTTTTCTAATTAATTTTTTTCCGAGCAATCCTACAGTACAATCCATTGTAATAATATCGAGATCATTATACCGATCACAACGGCACTTTTGACTTTTTAGTACACCTACAGGCTTGTTAACTCTCGATGCTGCGGTAACAGCGATGCAGAGACAGTTCGCAGCTGTGATCTCTGTACGCGGAAATTTTCGCGACACTCGTCCGCACGCATACGTATTCTCTTGGGGACAAAGGAGCACCCACAAGCATATATAGTCGACGATCATAGACGATCGGTGAGCGAGTGAGCATGCACGCGGGCGATTGCCGAGCGCGCGCGCGCTTGCGGGCTGACCTTAGCCTCCAATTCATTTAGGTACGTCGGGCGCTCGCTGCGCGCCGTTCCTCTATGCCTGTCGCTGGAAGGCCTCTCTCTCTCTCTCTCTCTCTCTCTCTCTCGCTGCTTGGCTGCCCGCCTGCCTGTGAGCGCGCCCGGACGTTGGGTTGCCGAGCGGCAAGGACGCAGCGCACCGATTCACTTTACGCCCGGACACGGCGATTTCGCGGAATTTAACGCGTGTGTCGCGCAGTCATATAGCTGGCTGGCTGGTTGGCTAGTCGCAAGCTGCTTCCTAGTCAGCTGCGACGTCGCTGTGTGCGTTGGGAGGGCCGAAATCACACTTTCGCGAGGTAGAACTCGTATTTTGCGTATCGCGTCTTTTAATGGAAAGGAGTTCATGATGAATTTTTCCGACAAGAGCCTTTTTACTTAAAAGAAAATACTTTCAAGTTTCGTAAATGGACACGAATTTTTAACGCCTTAAAGCAGTTCTTTCAAAGATTTAAGCTGGAAATACGAAAATTTTTGTAGGTAACACATGGAACTTATTAATTATCTTATTCAGTTAGCTCACAATTTTCTGAATCACTAAAATCAAAGTTTTAACATCGACGTTAACACGCAACGCATTTCAGAAGCAAATTTTTTGTGAATTGAAAGAGAAACTTTCAGAGAATCTTTATCACGTGTATAAAAATATTAAGTTCATAGAGAGGACACACTCTTTTGAAAGAAAACGGGTTACGCTTAAGGAGATGGTTTCTGCGGAACTTAAAGTGCTCATTAGTTTTGTCAAATAGGACCTCGTTGTTGAGATATGACTTATTGTACCCCAAATATGCGTTATTTTCACAAAAAAAAAATTATCCGAAAAATAATAGGACTTGGTACAAAAGAGCTTTATTTTGTATTTTGGATAGCATTTAGGAAGTAGTTCTACTGTAAAGAAATAATACTATTTTAAGACTGAGACCCTTTTCCGGTAAAAAAATTAATTTTTCTTGTGCATACCTATTAATATTTATCAAATGTCTCATGTATTTGCCTACTTAATGCTGTTTAGAATTTTTTAAGTGACGACAAGTACTTAATTCTGCGAGGGAGCGCATTCTAAAGGCGCCGCACCTTGGGAAAGCAAACCGATATATGATGACGGGCATTTTTTTTGGATATGTGTCATCATCATCATATATGATCTAACCAGGTGTGACCACGTTTTTACTATACAAAATTTTGTAAATGTTTTTTATAAAGAAAATGCCCATGGATGCGTAGTAAGTAAGGGAACGCGAAAATGGTCAAATCCAATAAAATAAGTGAAAAAATCAATATTTTATCAGACATTCAGTAATAAAAATTAAAGGAATTGCTTCCTCATAGAGGAAGTTTTGTGATGGTAATAAAAAGTTATCCTAAAATCATTATAAAAACATGTTTTGAGACATTAGGAATCAAAATACACTATTTTTAGACAATGTCTGTATGTGTGTACCTGTGTATGTGTGTGTGACTGTGTGTGTGTGTACCTGTGCATCCGTGTAGCCAAAAGCGAAGCGCTGGTGTGCGTGTATGTGTGTGCGTGTGTGCGTTCGTGCGCGTGTGTATGTGTGAGCAAGCGTTAGCAAGCGAGAATGCTTTGCTAGTTCATAATTATTTAATTTTTTTTAAGAGATGCACGAAAAGCGATTTTTCATGCCTAAAAAGCAGGACCCGAGTACCCGTTTTACGCCCGGCAGGGGATAAAAGCCGGTAGCAGACAATGAAAGTGATTTTTTTTTATTCGGTATGTACGTTACAAAATTCATCCTCGTAAGTGTTGCACAAGGTCAAATCGTTAAATTAACCGGATAATCAATAGGACCTGAAAGATTTTTAAGATATCCGTAAAATAACATTTTTCCATTTTTAACCAATTTAGGTGTGTGATTTTGGAAAATTTACCGATTTGGGGAAGAATTGTGAAATAAGTTAATAGAAACTAGCCATATTTACTCACTCATTCTCGCTGGCTCGTGTAAGTCGAAAGTTATACAATGAAATATTATTCGAATTTTTGTCTCTATCTATCTTTTAAAGTAGTTTTGTACTTTAGAATCAGAATTTTGTTATAATGTATTTTATACGTATATTTGTAATGTGTTAATGTATGTATGCATACTTAAGTGAGAAAACAATTTGAAACAAGTTTACTTAGATTTTTGTATGGATGTTTTGAATGTATATTCGCTAATGATCCCTCGGGGCAATGTAGTTATTGTTTGTGTGTTGTTGATCCATCTATCACTGCATACATCCATCAAACTATATACTTCCATCCATCCATTCGGGTACACACGCATTCATCCATGCATCTACCCACGCATGCATCCATTCACATACACATCCACCCATTCCCGCATCCATTCATTCACCTATCATTTCCACCCCTCCACCCACGCATCCATACATCTACCTGTACACATCAATCCCCACACTCACGCAACCATTCATCCACCTATACACTTCCACCTCTCCACTCACGAATCCATCAATCCACCCACGCATACATTCTTCCACCGCTACACTTCAACCCCTCCACCCACGCATCCATCCATCCAATCTTGCATCCATCTATCCATCCATCTATCTATGCACTTTCACCCATCCATCCACGCATACAACTATCCACCCACGCATCCATTCATCCACCCACGCATTCATCCATCCACCTGCACTTCCATCCATCCACCAACGCATCCATCCATCCACCAGCGCTTCCATCCATCCACCTATGCACTTTCATTCATCTACACACGCTTCTATCCATCTTTCCACGCATCCATACATCCAATGTATTTTTGAAGAAATTTCAAATAAATAGTATATCTATCTGGCTATCTATCTATCTATACACCCACGCATCAAATTATTTACCCATTCACTTTCTTTCATTCACCCAAGGACCTACCCTCATACCTATCCATCCACCTACAAGTACCTATATACTTACAAAAATCCGACCACGCACCTTTCCGCATACCCATCTAACCATCCACATACCCATCAACCCCGCGAATATCCGAATAGACATAGTATATATACACATTTATCCACCTACATGCCGATCCTTTCATATTTATTAATAATAACGGAATTAGTGCAATGTATTTATGTTCTTAAACTATTAAAGTAATGGTGTCATTTTTAATTAACCATTAGAAACAAAATTATGTAACAAACTTGTGAAGGTTTTATAATTTAAGTAATAAAGTATATTAAAGAAGGGTGCTTAGCGAAATGGAAAAAAATTATTTCAACAAAATCGTGACGTCAGAATCGTAAATATTGTACATTTAAAAAAAATTCTACTTATACTATAGAATGTTCTTTATTTTTCAATCAATTTTAGTATTCCGATGCTTCTATTCTTCTTCAAACATTTCTATAAACAAATAGTTTTTTCTCCTGAAGGATAAACAATATATAATTTTTAAACGGTGAATTTATAGACAAAAGCTTTTGTTAAAGGTAACCTGGGTTAAAGAAGAAAATTATATTCACCTTTCTTTAATATACTTCATTATTTAAATTATAAAATCTTTACAAGTTATTTATATAATTTTTCAATTAAAATCGGCATATAGGGGAGAACGGGGTATTACCGGTCACTTAAGCAAATTGTTTGTTATTTCTACTTTCAAATTGTTTTTTTAACTTTAAATAATTATTATGTTAGTTCAAACCATTGACTTTAAATATTTCTTATTGGTTTAATATAAAAATTTAAGATATCGAAGCTATAAGTCGAAATAAAAAAAAAGCATTTTGACCGGATTTACCCCACATCAAAGGGTAATACCGGTAGTCTTGGTACAATTCCGGTCACTATTAAAAAGTTACGTTTATAGAAGAAAAATTTCTTTAAATCAATTATATGAACCGTCATATGATCTGTCGCATTATTATTCGCACTTACACAGTGAAATATATAATAACATAACCACTGTTCAATCAAAAACACTTATGCAAAGTTATCCCACCTGAGAGCGCAGTGCAACGTTTTCTTAGCCTTACTTACGGGAGTGTCACATAAATAACATTTTGACCTAGATTACCCCAATTCTGCTTAGTAATTAAAATTGAAATGACAAAAAAAGCAATAGGTTTATAATCTTTTTTATTCACTACTTCATATTCTTAGATTGTTCAAATTAATAATGTTGCAATAATAACTGCATAAAGTAACGAATAATATGCATAAAAGCTTATTTTATAGACTAGATTTCTTATAAGAAATTTAGGCCTAAACTTTAATTGTGTATAATTCCTTAACAAAACTGAATAGAAGGTTGTTTAGACATTAGATTAATTCCATTTTATGTTGCGTTTGATACACTATTCGAATTATTACCTAAAAATGTTTAGATTATTAAAAGTAAGGGTGACCGGAATTAGCCAGTGACCCTCATTTCCCCATTCTCCCCTCACCACCTTAAACTAGAAGCTATATTGGTGGTAACGTTTGATTAGAGTAACGAGAATTAATTTTCCAAAAAAAGATTTATCCTTTGAGGGTCCTTTCTTAAAGAAAAAAATTGGCTGAGATCAAATATAATTAGCTAAATTACTTATGTATGAAAATGCAAAAATGGCAATTTTACAATTTTTAATAAGTGGCGCTCAATATGAACACCCATAGGGGGCTGTCCATTACTTACGTAAGCAACTACAGGAGATGGGGGTATAAGTAATGCTTACGGAATACGGCAGGGGGGTGTAGGGAGTCAAAAATGTCAAACAAACACGCGCTGTTACTCGGATATTTAAATATTTTATCTTTACTTTCGTTTCTTGTAATCATGTATGTACGTATATATGAATGTATGTACCTACCAATGATATCATATTCATATAATATATTTATATATTACGATTTCTGTTGATCAATGATTTCTTGTAAACGGCTTAATGGATCGAAATTAAATTTTGACTATAGCTTATCGACGCCTTAGCGATGGTAAATAACTCGATTTGAACGGTCTATATTAATTATCCATTTATAAAAGAACCATGGCGATTAATATCGACAAGGAGGCCTAAAGTATTGTTAGACGTATTTCTCGGCCTGCTTATTGAAGTAGAATCAGCGCTATATTCACGACTAAACTATTGTTGGACTTACTCCTCAGCCTGCTATTAGCGGATCAGCAGAGCTGTATTCGCGACGTTAAAATCTAACACCCGAGCGACTTTCGATGTTTGTTTATAACCTTACCTATAACCTCGAAAAATTCTGCAATCTGATTCTGATTGTCGTATCAACAAACTCAAAGGTTATGGATTGGGAGTAAATAAGGCTAATTTGTACATTTTTTATGTATTTTGTATTTAATAATTTGTAGAAAATCTACTTTATGGTTCACAGTAATAAGTTATGATTATAGCTAAATGATTATGTAAATTTAGTAATATGTCCATTTTTGCATTTTATTTCTTTTTATCTAAATTTAATTCCAGATATATCTTGGAAAAACATGTTATTGCGTATTTTAAATAGGAAGCTGTAATTTTGTAGTTTTTTTTATATTAAAATATTCTGCTTTCCAGAAGTTTTATTATGCTTATGATAATATACCAAGAATCGCGGGTTTAACAATAACTGATGTGTAAAGAATATTGTAAAGCAAATTTTGTATACGTTAATCAAATTTGTAACTTTCTAAATTTGTTAGTTCCTGATGCAAAATGTAATTGTCGCAATTCAATATTTAAAAAATTAAAAAAGTTACAAATTTAGTACAAAAAAAGACTACGCTATGAAATACTGTGTATACGTATCAATTATTAAGATTTTATTTTGAACGATGTACAAAATTAGTTAGTCGAATAACATGGACTTATTCTTCGAAATCGGGTTATGTATCGTTCTCATTTTGGGAGCCTCTATTTATCACAATCTGTTAAAGTTAGCCTCGGATATAAATTTATTTTCAAACAGTAAAATGTATATCACTTTGCATTTTCAAAGCATTAACAATTTTATAAATGAATACTAAAAGTCTGGAATTGGGAAAGATTATAAAGCCTTCCTACATATTAAATAGTTCGATATAACAACTTTAATAACATTGATACATTACAGAAAGTTTTGAAAAATCCAATAATGATGTCATGACTTACATTTACACTAAACATTTTTGCATATTTTATTTCAATTTTAGGGTTAGCTCCATTTACGTATATACAGTCGAAATTACGTGGGAACTCCAATGCTCTTATACACGGGGATGTCTCGGTGACTGAAACGCTCCTATACTAAATACACATTGCAGTCCTCGAGAATTTTGGTCCCGAGCCTTCTCAGTCTCGGCGACTGGACTGTATTTAATTACAACTTTAAAAAACAAGAATTATTTTCGAAGCGTAATTCAGTTTCTAAATTTATTATGATATATGTACATACAATTTTTTTTAGCGAAAATCCTTAAAATATAAAATTTTATTCATTTCTAAACCATCATTATTAACCAACCTACATAGAAAGCTATTTTAGAAAATTATACTCTCAAAAAATACACCTCATTTCATTGTCGTATATATTTTTTATCGCAATGGATGAGGGTACATAAGAGCTGTTTTCGGCCCAAAATGTAAGAAGTCAGTTATTGTTAATTTGTTTTTTCACGACGGTAGAAAACACATACATTACTATCATTCATGTTACATGGCATACTTATAGTGAGGAAAAACTAATTTAAAATTTTTAATATTTCTTTATAATTATTTTTATAATTAAATGGTTATCTAAAAAATAATTTGTTACCTTTGGGACTGAAAACAGCACCGAACAACCCTCGTTCTAAAGTGGATTAAAAAATTAAAATTTTCTAACTTAAATGTTACTAAATGAATAATAAATAATGAGTCATATTAGGTAGCTCCATTGCGTAGTTCCGTATCTATGCGGGGCCCCGTGGTGACATACAATTTTCTTTTTCTAATAACTAACGCAATTTAAATAAAAATAATTCAATATCGATTGTCAGACTTACTGACCTAAATATATGTTATAATATATTAGAACTAATAACAATATGCATATATATGCATACAAAAATACACTCATTTTATTTATTTATTAAATATTTTATATATTTTACTGGTAACCCGGTATTTTTGTTAAACAATCGGAATCTATAATTAAAAAGATACAATGCCCAGGTAGTTTTATAAAGAAATCATGGGTTTTCATATAGTTACAGGCATAAATGCATATTTCGCCATAAGAGCCCATGTTAAGAGATCTATTTTCAAACATTTTTTTCTCTTTAGATTACCTGGCAACTATTCCTAACCAAAATTTTAATAGAATGTATAATATGCACAGTTTCAGTGTGATTTTTATTTTTTGTTAATGATGGATTTTGTAAAAACGACAGGGCCACCTTAAAAAACAGAAACTTAATTCCGTAAAGGTGTGATATTATTTTAAAATATCCATCTTTAAGATAATGGCGAAGCCACTCAACCGATCGTAAAACTTCTATGTAGGTCTCTGGATTACATTATTCCAAAATTTGCAGTTAATAAGGTAGATGATATAAATATTAATAGGTAAAGATTTCAAGATCTTTGAAATGTGTGTATGGCGTCATCATTTCAAGAAATAAGCGTTTAAAGTTTTCGAATAGGAAGGTGCAATGCGTTGAGATTTGGGTAAATATGATCTCACTCATAAGGAGAGTTCATATAACTTTGAGGGGTGGTTTATTGAAACCCAATAATGAATCCAAGCCCCCTTAATTTATTCCAATGGACCCTTGCTATCGAGAGATGACGTAGTTTATTCCATATATGCGTTCTTTTAATAAAAAAAGATACCTCTTCTTCTGACTATAACCAAAAGACAATAAAAGTAGGGGATAAAAGATTTAATTTAAGTTCAGTTTCATACAAAAATATTAATCTGATCAAAAGTTATTAACAATTAAAGATGGTAACTGAAATTGCATAAAAAGAAAAAAAAAATTAAAACAGTTATAAAATTAAATTTTAAATTTTAAATTTTCTCGAATATTCATGTAATTTTAGTCACCATCTTTAATTGTTAATAACTTTTGATCAGATTATAGTACTTTTAAAAAACAACGTACCCAACAGTGTCGAACATTATTTTTTGATACTGTAGGTGTGAAATTGCAATTTTAAGAATTTATGAAATGGGTAAAGTGCAACTTTACCCATACTTTGTCGAAAATATTTTTATATGAAATCGAGTTCAAACTAAAGCTCTTTTCACCTGCTTTTATTATCTTTTAAGTAACATTTTAATTATAAAAACTTGCAAAGTTATTGTCAGAAGAAGAGGCAAATATTTTTATTAAAGTAACGCATAATTGGAGTAAAATACCTTATAACTCGATAGAGGGGCCCATTGGAACAAATAACGGGTGCTAGGCTTTATTTTTCATAACTTTTGTCGGACAAATTTGGGAACATATAGAGGAAATCAGACATCACTATATAGCTTACATATCAAAGTGAGAGCACTATTGCGTAGTATAATTTTCTTAAATTTTCTGATTTTTGTCAGCACCAAATAAGATTTAAGCAGCGATTTTACTAATCCAGTACATATTTTGCAGGTACACAAATTTTATTTGCAACAAACCATTTAAATTATTAGAGAAAAAGTCCACAAGGTCGGTTTTGATAGAAATCATGCGCTGCACTGATGTGACATATCTGTGATGGTACACGTCTGAACGTATCGGTTGTTTGCTATATGTAATTAATTGTGATTAATCATACACTTTTAGCATTGCGGAAAGAAGTATTTTTCTAATATACATGTATGAAAATTGTAAATGTATTATTTTTATCATCAGTAATCAGTGATCACATATATTCATAGGAAAGAGTAGGGCGAAGTTAGATACGCAGCCAATTTAGATAAAGCGAATATTCATAGTCTAATACGTCACTTAATACCGGCTATACTTATTGAAAATATATATAAAATGAAAATCTTTGGAACAACTTTCGTAAAACTATAGTTTAATAAAACGACTTACACAGACATTTCTTAATTTTTCGGCTCCTTTCGTAAGGTTTTAATAATTCTTATTTTTTCCTCCTATCAAAAATTTTCACTAAAATTAAATGACAAAATCTAAGAAATATACGTCAGATTTCATTTAAAAAATGTAATTATTTAGATTTTATATACTCAACAAGTAATCCAAATTTTTAAAAAATTTTTAAAAATAGCAGTCTTTTTTAAAATTTTTGATAAAATCACTCGATGACTCCCTTAAGTAAATAAAATCTAAACTACAGATCTGAGTTTAATCTCATTTGTGTGCCTCGTTCTAAAAGAAAGTTGTGGAATTTTAAAAATGTGTCCCGTAATTCTAAATATTTTCTAATTAAAGCAAAGTTATTAATTTAGCAGTTGACCTGTGTTGTAAATCATCGATGTGAAATTCAATATCTATTTTTGATGATTAAAGAACAAAGTAAATGATCCATGTCGCATTTATATGCCCCTTGATATACTAAACTAAGACATGAAATACACAATTTTTAAAAACATGATTCATTGAAAAAAACTAAGTTTTTACCATGGCACATTCACAATTATCTAGAAAATGGTTCGTTCCCATGCGTGATCATATCCAATACTACATAAATACGAGTATAAAGAATAAGCGGTTTTTGCGTAGTAACTTATACATTTTAAATATTTAGCTCGCTTAAAAGTGTATTAGCCAAAAATACCGTTTCGTAAAAATAAGGCACGCGCATCCATTCTGTTTATAAACGGCTTCAAAAGTGTGCCCACGAATATTCAACTATGTGCCTTCAATTTTTATTTCAAAATTTGTTGTATGCAGAAAGTTAAAAGTTCGGCGGATTTACCCATATAAACTATAAGTTAATGCTTAAACGTTTGTTCAAAACGTTTATATTGCAACTGTTACAATATACACACACACACACACACACACACACACACACACACACACACCCACACACATATATATATATATATATATATATATATATATATATATATATATATATATATATATATTAATTGGACCTGCTTTTTGTTTTCTAAATGTTTTAAATGGAAAACGGTACTGACGAAGTCTATATAACAACATATTATGTGTTTTACAAAATATATGAAGATATTTGAAGAATTAATACTATTTTTATACGTGCCTCCAAATTAGTCATGAGCATAAAATTAGGGTCTATAGCTTGAACATCGAAATATCAATCAATTCATTTAGAAAGTTGCAATGATGCTTAAATGGCATATAATTTTTCAATTTTGTAACAATAGGAAAATAAGGAAATCACAAATGAAAAGTGTCCACCTTAGCGCCACTTTCTCCTACCATCGTATCAGGGAACAGTCACATTCCGTGCACATCACATATACATCACATCAGTGTAGAACTTCTCTTATAGTGCAATATTACCGACAGATGTAGTCAAGTACCTACACATACGTTTTCAACTAACGTCAATGATATGACATCCTTTGGATGGTGAATTTTGCTCAACTTAATTACAGAAGATACATTTTTTACCCAAAAATATAAATACGTCTTTCAGTATTTTTAGTTATAAATGAACATATAAAGAAATATTTAGTAGCTTATATTAAACTTCAATTATGTGTCTCTTAAAATTTCTCTCTTTCTCAGCCAATCTCGGCCAATTTACAGCAGGCCAAGAAAGTGTCTAACAATACTTTAGTCGATCAATTTGATAATACATATAAATAAAAGAAATGTACCGATGATTACGTGAAGTAAGTAATATTGTATTAAAAATTATAAGCATTTATACATATAATATTCATTATAATAAAAATATTCAACCCCACTATAGCCAGCAAGGGAAATGTCCGTGTGCGCACATCGCGCGCGCAAAATCAGCTTCTAGTACATTCATATATTCATATAATGAATATAATTTGTAAATATGTTTTTAAAATGATTCTTGATCATGTAGGCTAGGAAGAAGAATACCCACGGCACGTATGTGTAGTAAGTAGGGAAACGCAGGGATACGTACAAAACGAACTCTATTGTTTAGTTTGTCGAGATATGAAACTTAAAAAAAAACAAGTCCGGGGAAGTGAAGGTAAACTTTAAAAAAATAAGTTAAATTTAATAAAATAGGCAAAAAAATCAAGACTTTATCATACACTTACTGAGGTGCTTTCTGGTACCTAAAAATGAAGCCTAGCACTCCTAGTTTGTACAAATGGGCCCTTGTATTCGAGATATAAGCTATTTTACTCCGAGTATACGTTATTTTAGTGAAAAAAGGTACCTTTTCTATAAGTGATTATAAATATACATGTATTGATATTAGAAAAAATTGCTTGCAAGATAATAAAAGTAGACAGAAAGAGCTTTAATTTACGATCTGTAGCGTTAAAAAATATTAATCGGAGCCAAAAATAATAACAATTGAAGATGATGAATAAAAATGTATAAAAAATCAACGAAATTAAAACATTTTAATATCTACAAATATTCATGTATAATTAGTCATCATCTTCAATCGTTAATAATTTTGGCTCCGATTAATATTTTTTAACGTTACAGGTCTCAAATTAAAGCAATACATGCATATTTATAATCACTAGAATTATTAGGTACCTTTTATAACTAAAATAACGAATATTAGGAGTAAAATAGCTTATATCTCGAATATAAGGGCCCATTGGAACAAACTAAGGGTGCTGGGCTTCATTTTTAGGTACTTTAATGCACCTCCTAAAGCCTCATCAAAATTCGAGCTCCGGAGAGTGATGTTCTCCTTGTTAGTAATAAATTATGAAACTGTACCTGACTCCGGCCTGGGCACCCTTGGACATATTTTTTTCACTAAACAATAATAGTGGACGGTACAGGGCAGACTGTTTCTCTCGGCTTTATTAAGTTTCAAAAATATATTTTTTGTATTTTTATCAATAATTAATTAATATCATTGGATTTGACAAAAATATTACTGTACTTTTTTATTTATCCACCTGCAGCCTCTTGGCCTAACAAGTGTCACATACTTATTATTTTTGTACCTCTTTTTCGATACCTTTACTTTTCCTACCTAATCATATCCTGTATTCGCCCAGGGTTATATACCTGTGTAGCCGGGAAAATCTGTAGAGGAGACCGGGGCAAAGTGAGCCTAAAAATGTTTGAGCACGAATATATAAATATATTTCAACTATCAATAATTCGAAATATTTTAAAAAGATAATATAGACTTTATTTAATATAAATTTCAAGCATCAACACTGCAAAATAATTGAAAGTATTTTAAAATTCACTTACAACAAAAAAAATGAGAAGGCCTACTTTGTCACGAGCTTGGGGTAAAGTGAGCCTATGTACGGAGCAAAGTGAGCTTCAATAAATATGTAGATAAAAGTTTAAATTACGATAAACTAATAAGTTTTATTTAATTTTTAAACGTAACTTAATCAATTTGTTAACAGACATATAAGTTTAAAGCTTTACAAAATGCATTTATCAGGCATAACCTTAGAGACGGTTTGAGGTTACACTTTCTTTTTTACATTGTTTATATAAGCTCGCTTTACCCCGGTCAATTTTCCCCGAATGCACTAGCGACGTAAGAATGTTTTTTAAGAGATTTACGTATTGTCTTATTGTATTAAAAAAATAACTATTCAAATGTTAGTGTACTAAGTATAAAACAAAAAATTTCAATAATAAAATAGCATACATAATTTCAGTAATAATAGCATAACACTTCTTTATTTAAAAACCAAAATATACAAAATTATCATATCGAGTGTCTCAAAAATTCATTGTTAAATTTTTTTACGAAATAACCGATTATACGTACCACGAAGCATTTAAAAATCATTGTTTACTTAGATTATTTTGATATATAAGTGAAATTAATATAAATGTTTTATTTATGTCGAAATATAGAGAAAGCTCACTTTACCCCGAGGCTCACTTTACCCCGATCTCCCCTATCAGTAGAAAACCCGCTCTGGGATGGTCGGTATATTTGGCATGTTTGGTGTATTTGGCATGCTCGAATTGGATGTCTATGTCACATTTCGTATGTTTAGACACCGAACCCGATCATTCCTCACCTCCCACTCACTTTCTTGAGTGTGAAACATCACTTATACCGACCGGACAATGTTGCGTTAGAGCGCAAGGTTCTCTGGCGGTCACCCATCCAAATACTACCTAACCGCACCCAACGCAGCTTTTTTTTTCTTCCTTGAGGTAGAAACCCAACGCAGCTAAACTTCAATCGTCCAAGGTGTGGCTGCACCACCCTGTTATAGTGTCGGTTAATATTACTGTACTTAACAAAGGCCATTTAAAGGAAGACATTCCATATTAAAATTTACAGGTACAAATACATTAGTGATGGCATAAATGCAGAAAATTAATTTTGACTATATTTTACAGACAAATTTTTACATACATATTATTGACTGTTTAATTATTTATTTAATATTATTAATTAATTTTACCATATATATGTATGTGAAAATTTTTCTACGTAGAAAAATTAATTTTCTGTATTCATACCGTAACTAAAGTATTGAAAAGTACGAGTAATATCCCCAAACTTAAAGAGTTTGGTCGACGGGGTCAATATAGTGATTTTATATAACGTGCTGGATTAAGATTTTGAGCTTTTCTTACGGTGAAATGAAAGGTATTACCAAGTATTAATATTACAAAGAAAATCAGAATTATTCTTTTTGAAAGGAAGAGTTTTTATGGAAGCATACAAATAAGTTTCGTGTTTGGGTTCAAAAGTGGTGTGCCCCCTTAATCGAAAGATCACAGATCTCACATTTGATCTTAGCTATCCACGTCAAAACTATTACAGAAAAAAACAAACTTTTAAATTTAATTTAATTTAATTGCAATAATATAAGATCATATAATTAAGTCTCTTCTACTACTCTGATATATTACGTATATATAGATGTACTTTGTAGCAGAGTTCGGCAAGTATTCAGCCGAAAAATGTTTTCGGGTACTTTTCTGTTTTCTGTAATTATCACCTAAAAAGGAACAAAATATCAATTTCTAAGCATTATACACCACGTATTAAGGCGATATACGCAATTTAAAAAAGGATCCGAAAAAAGTATCCGGTAGATACTTTGGTCGGATACTGAGTATCTGAGAAAAGTATCCGACGGATACTTTCGTCGAATATTGAGTATCCGAAAAATGTATCCGACAGATACTTTCGTCGGATACTCAGTATCCGAAAAAAGTATCCGACGAATAATTATTCGTCAAATACTCAGTATCTGATCAAAGTATCCATCAGATACTTTTTTCTGATACTTATCTTATTTTAAAATGTCAAAAAGAGGTCTAAAATTTTCCTACGCTCACCTTAACATGAGGTACCAGCCGGATGATACCACATGTTTTGGGGCCCCGGGCATATTTTGAACCTATTTTACTTATTTTAATAACTGGTATATTTATATTTTTGGCAGTACATATAATTTATTACACCACCGAACTACGTAAAATAGGTCCTAAATATCCCCGGATAGACCTCTTTTCGACATTTTAAAATAAGTAAAGTATCCGACGAAAGTATTAGTCAGATACTTTTTTCGGATACTCAGCATTCGACGAAAGTATCCGTCGGATACTTTAATCGGATACTCAGTATTCGTCGAAAATATCCCTCAGATACTTTTTCCAGATACTCAGTATTCAACCAAAGTATCCACCGGATACTTTCTTTGGATATCTTTTTTAATCACGTATGTTGACTTAATACATGATAGACACTCGACGTGGGAAATTTTTGGCCGGATGCGTTTGAATTTTTTTGAAATACTGCAATTTTATTGGGTATCATTGGATCGAATGCACGTTTTCGCTAAGCTCATTGGAGGATTTCAAACGCATTCGACCAGAAATTTCCCACGTCGAGTGTACAATGCGTAGAAATTGAAATTTCGTTCTTTTTTGTTGATAATTACAGAAAACAGAAAAGTATCCGAAAATATTTTGCGGTCGAATACGGGAATCTACTTTGTAGGTTAAATTGAAATTCATTCGCCAAGAATCAGTGTCCCTCGGGTGTACCTATATTATTATTTTTCGGATCAAAAAGAAAGTGTTAATCTTTTTTATCCTTTAAACAAATGCTCTTACTTGAACTAATTTGATCTTTCTTAAA
Organism: Gastracanthus pulcherrimus; assembly: GCA_949152435.1. NCBI lineage: Eukaryota > Metazoa > Arthropoda > Insecta > Hymenoptera > Pteromalidae > Gastracanthus > Gastracanthus pulcherrimus. Next base: position 135,005,173 of record OX424574.1, on the reverse strand, counting down.
GGTTTTATTTTGGAAAATGTATGATGTTTATGAATTTTATACAATATATTATAACGATTTTATAAAATTTTTCATTACTAAAATGTAGGGGTATAAGGACTTTGATTCCAGATAGCAGTTGATTTTAAATATTTAATCGTACTATTGTATGCATAAGCAAGCCCAAATCATGTTAAGAAGCCGAATGCTTTGCATCAAACCCTTTGCCATTTCGAGTAACTGCGAATTATAGCCATATGTATACACTGATGCAAACGGTTTCCAATCTGTTTACTGTAAGAATAGAGTGATAAGCGCCAATTTTTCTATTACAGAAATTAATCACTACCAGCTATTTTAACCATAATAAGATAATGAACTCTATTAAGCGATGCCCATCGCTTATCGCTGTGTTTTCATGAATTATGTTTATTACATTTTGCAACTTAAGCGTTTCCTAATCCTAATAAAAGTATCTTTAAGCTCGAGTCTTACGGATATTTTTAAAGAATCTCTCTTATATTTCGTAGATGGAGATGCTGATTGCTATGTCAAGTTTATAAAATCAATTTGTCATTTCCTAAACAAGCATTATTAGTTTCCTCAAGTTAATAACTATTCAAGTTAATGTATTTGTATGTATTGTAAAATAACAATACCTTTTTATTCGAAAAAAACTTGGTGAACAGAAGTAACTTTTACAATAACTTTGAATCACAATTCCAACTATTTTGCGTGAAAGTTATTAATTAATTATTAAATAATTTTTTTATTGTAGTTTCTTATTGACCTAGTTGAGATCACCTATATATAGGCTGACTGGGGTATAACGGGTCACGGGGTATAAAGGGCCAGTAGCCATATTTTCTGTAGAAGAGGGACGGAATTTTTTGTTCCGCGTCTTAATCTACTTGTGGTCATAGTGTGAGTTAAATGTCTTTGTATGTATATAATTTTCCAAGGAAATAAATTTTTACGGCACAGTGAAGTTTTAAATTGAAAAATCAGGTAATATGAAAAACGACAAAAACTTTTAAAATCGCCAACCGTGGATGTTTTTAATTGATTTAAAAAATTAGACAATGCTCTTTTTTTAGCATATGTTTCAAGCTTCATTTTTATTTTTGTAACTTTTTATTTTATTCAGATTATAAAAAGAGGCCACCATTTTTAGTAAATAAAAACGTATTATTTGATTGTAGAAGAGTAGACATATCGTTGAGAGGTCCAAAGAAAGAGGTTGACATGTTTATTTATTAAAAAAAAACATAATTTGAAGAATTGAAATGGTAGCAGATATAAAACAGGAATTTTAAGTCGTTTTAGAGCCGTAAAAATGACAAAAATTTGCATGCATAGCGGACGTAACTAATAAAGTATGTTCTCTGGATATAGTAGAGTGCAACTATGCCTTAAAATTCCACATAGATTTCATAAGAACCTCATAACCTTTATTATGTGCCATATGGCTACATCACGGGAAGGAAATAGTTAACATCAGTTGACAACTGGTTTTCTATACTAAAGCCAACCCATACGAGAAAAAACACTCAATTGAGCGCTATTTTATACACTCAAGTAGTATATTTATAGTTAAATTTTTCAATATTAATTTTCAATTAAGTGTACAAAATCACACTCAACTTGGGTTTTTTTTTTTCATAGGGGGATTGAAAAATATATTTATAATTATGATTACCGCAACAAATTATTTATTTTTGTTCAATGCAAAATATATGTAGAATTTGTATTACAAGTACTAGTACTAGTACATTTGGTTCAGTGAACAGATAAAATGTTATAATTTAATCAAAGTTGCTCATATGATCTTCAACATTAGGCGTTTAATGGACAGGGAACATAAGATACGGGAAATTCTAGATGAAAAGATTTAGTTAATGATATAAATTGTCTTAATGCATTTGCTCACTTTCGCGCGTCTATTCTTCCACGAGCTTTTTATCGGGGCACTTCCGTTCATTTTGTATGAGACTTAAGTAATTTAATGAAAACCGGGTCTAACTGGGTAGAATTCGAATAGTTTCGTTCCATGCGTCTGGACGGTGTTTTGCCACTTTTCCTTCTAAAGCTCCACATCTTTTGACGGATCAACCTCTTAGAAAACTACATGTTAACGTGACTTTCATTTTAATCACGTACGTACCTAGTTTTGAAGCTGTTTAATGAACCAAGGCCGTAAATTTGTATCGCTATGATCGTTTGTTGAACTTAATTAACAATTATATGTTTCTTAGGAATGTGATAATATATTACATCTCATTTGTATATTTAACATAATATAATATTTTAATATATTATTCAAAGCAATTATTATTATTAATTATTAAAACGATTTTTTACCATAATTTAAATATTTTAAATAATTAACATTACCATTACTTACTTTAACGCATCAAGAATATCCACATATGCCTTTTTAGTAAAAATTAAGCTAGGCTGGTCCAAAATTAATATGGCTTACTAAAATTAAATTAATATAGTGAATTAATTTAGCAGCTATTAGGAGAACGTTGTACAATCCAAACATCCATAACTATTTTGACTGTAACTTTTGATTAGAGCAACGAAAATTAATTTTTAGAAATAGATTTATTCTATGAATTGTCCTCTCTGAAGAAAACCATTGGTGGAGTTTAAATTTAATCAGCAAAACTATTACCTATTATAAAAGTAACGCTTTTAAGCTTCTGAAATTAACTTTTAATTTCCTGAAAATTGGCTAATCAGTTATATGCGCAATAACTTTGGAAGCCATAAATTTAAAATATACTGTATGTACTGGCTGTAGATTATGTTCAACAGGTTCAGTGCGGAGTGAGCCATATATGTGTCACGATTTTCTTTCCTTGTATACTACGTGACACATATATGGCACATGAAGTTTATTTTTCAAAGTACTAGCATGGAATAAACATGTATAAAATTCTTTTAACTGATAAATTAAATACTAGTATATGTCCTATAAGATCCAAAGAACAAAAATATTTTATAAAAACTAAGGCATGCCAAAAAAAAATATATTTACAATAACAATTAAATAAAAATGTTCAGAATTCAATTATTAGCTTCAGCACAGTAGGCTAGCAAACTCTTATACATTGTCAGCGCTGAACCTGTTAATAAAACCCCAACATACACCAATTTCACTTGGTAAGGTATAGCCACCGATCGTTGGTAGCCCAGATCTAAAAAATGTTCATACTGAAAGCTTGTTTATATTGGACGACTCTTCCCTACTTTATCATCAAATAATGTTTTTAAATAGTTTCTATCAGAAATCGCGTGTTTTAGGAGGTTAACCTTAGTTATGAGTTAAAATAAATAACATTTAAATTGTACTGGCTTGGTATTGTTTGATTATTTGTGCGATTGTAGTGGTAGCAATTTTTTGTACACGACAACGAATGTAACATTCATTAGAGCTTAAGTGCCTATTTCTTTTTTCAATATAAAAGGTTTTCAGATCACACAACATTATACTCAGTATATTTAATCTTTCTAGTCAAAAGTATTTTATTCAATTCTTCATTCATATCAACTCTATTGCTAACCAAATATACTTATTCTCCCTTATCTAAAAAATAAATACAAAAATCGACCTCGCGCACGTGAGGTGCTTCCGCGCACTATGCGTATACCTGCCATTGTTGAAATAGACCAGCTGTAAATCCACTTGAAAATACAATTGGAATCCTCCTACACTTAACTACATTCCAGGTGAATTTTCAAGTAGATTTTCATGATTTAACACTTTCGATCATAGCGGTAACCTAGATTACCATTTATTATCTTAACTTCTTTCCACTTTAATTGATATTTTTATATTTTACGCTCTAATACTAACTGATCCTTGTGGCATTTTAGATTTAGTAAAATGTAAGAACATTGGTTGAAAATCCCGAGTAAAAATGATTTATATATAATTATATATATATATATATATATATATATATATATATATATATATATATATATATATATATATATATATATATATATATATATAATATAAAACGAATTTCTGGGTCCAGAAATCGCAACAAAAATTTGAATGCTGGGGTTTCCAAACCTTTTCTATCGTGTTTTAAGGGCCAAATTATGAAGAAAAACGCGTTTGAACAATGGAAATTGTCCATGTGACAATGTGACATTGTGACTATGTTTTTCTGGCAAATTATGTGTTTTTTATATATGGCAATAAAAGGGGGTTTTACTGCGCCGTTAATAACCGTGCACATAAAGGTGGAACATTTTGTTTCTAAAAAGTATATAGAAGTAGAAGAAAAGACCTTTAAATGGAATTTTTGTTCGTTGAAAATGGATGCTCCGGTGCAAAGTTATGACCAATTGAAAATAGGGTAATAATTCGTCGAAAATCTCAGATTCTGCAAAAAATGGATAATCCGTCCGCTTTTATCTTATTTTCAACGGATTATTACCCTATTTTTAATTGGTCATAACTTTGCACCGGAACATCCATTTTCAACGAACAAAAACTAAAATTAAAGGTCTGTTCTTCTATTTTTATATACTTTTTGGAAAAGAAAAAATGTTCACCTTCGTGTGCACAGTTATATTAACTGCGCAGCAAACCCTTTCTTGGCTATATATAAAAAACATCTAATTTGTGAGAAAAACATAAACGCGTTTTTCTTCATAATTTGGTACCTAAAAACAGATAGAAAAGGTTTGGAAACCCCAGCATTCAAATTTTCTTTGGCAATTTCTGTACCCAAAAAAGTATATTTTTATTTTAGATTTTTTCATATAGTTATAAAGAGACAAAACGCATATATAACCATATATAATAATGGATAATTATATATAATTAAATATAAATCTTTTTTACTCGGGAATTTATTTTAAAATTCTTTAAATCTTATTAAACAAAGTGTATGAAAAATGTTTTTTCTTTCTTCAGAAAAAATTATTTTTTTTTATGTATTTACAATTAGGGTGTCTAAGTTTTACGCAAATCAATGTAAAACCAAACATTTTGTATCAAAAATAAAAGCTGGGTTTCAGTCAAATCCAAGTAAATTAAAGAAAGGTTAAAATAGTGAATAATTTAAATAGAAAAAGTAATTCTAAAATACTCAAATATCTTTCAATTATTGATATAAAATACCTTTTGTAAATGCTTTTTTGAAATTAGACTGTGCATGGGCCACTTGTAATTCTTTAAAGGATTGGATTAAAGTTACGTCACTGGTTAAAATCATCTAATTTTACGGTAATGATTTTGAACTAATAGCACATTATTACAATAGGCAATGCATCTACTTTTATTATAAACTATTAACATTTTTGCGATATCTTTAAAATTTTTATTACTTCACTTGGCCTGTATCTTTTGATATTTTAATGCCTTACATATTCGCCCAGAACACGACAGAAACTGTACATAAAAATAGCGCTATCTTACAGTCGAGTGACGCGATCGGGGTAGTACAAAATACTCAGGCTCTAGTTATGGTCATTCAATGAAAATAATTTTTTATAAGTTTCTGACAATCTGTGTGATCTCAATTTTTTTCTTGAATTGGCATAGTATGTATTATTAAAATAAATTATAAGGATATTCTCTGATTCATTAGTAATTAAAAAAATATTATTTTCATTAAATGTCCAGAAGAGCCTGTATATTTCGTACTACCCCGATCTCATCACTCGGCTGTAAGATGGCGCTATTCTTGAAAATAGGATATCAGCTACTATACCACATGCTCATAGCGAATACGCCACACGGATAACCTTAATCATAATATTATAATTTACGTAAATTTAGCTTTTTTCTGAAAATTCAAATATGATGATAAACCGGCTTAAAGAGTTTACCGCTCTTTATTCTTCGAAGTTACATTCTTCCAGATTCCAGGTGAATTTCCAACTAGATGTCATGCCAACAGGTAGTCCTGTCGGGTGTCCTGCTACCCACAGCTATCCTCGACTCTCGGTCCAGTCTTCGCCAGTACCGTACTGTATCTATCACATCATTCTCCCTAAAAACCATCTGATACTTGACAGTATAATATAACCCATAGCCATCGCGGTGCGCGCCGACACATTTCCAATAACAGCATGCACCTGTATACTCCCATGGATCATGCGTGGTGCGCATGCGAGGAAGTTGCCGCACGATTCCCCGGAAACACAATGGAATAATCGACGAAACATATATAATACGCGACGCGCATTATAATACCTGCAAAATGCAACAGCAGCGGCGGGCAATCGTAAAGTTAGACGCAAGAGAGGGGGGAAGGGGGCGGACAGCACCCAGCTCCAGCCTGGCTCTCGGCACGCAAGCATGAAAAGAGAGAAGCAACGTAGAATAAAAGTGGCGTGGTGGGGTCAGCGCTGCAGTCAGTCACACACAGGCCACAGCCAGTGGCCAGTATACACACTACTATACTATATACCTTCGTGTCATTGCCGCGTGTACTCTCTCGAGTACATGCGTAGAAGTATACACGAGTAGAAGGGGAAGCACACCGTGGAACTGGTGCGCTGGAACTTCGAAAGCCGAAGCGGGGAAGTGTACAGGCACTACAGGCCCACACACACACACGCACACGTACAGTGGAGTCGTAAGAAAGAGTAGGGGAGAGAAAAGAGAGATAGAGAGATAGAGAGAGAGAGCCGTAGTAAGCGAGCGCGCCTGGAGAACAGGCGGCACGCAGAATCCGAGCTAACGCCTATATACTGGCGCTCGGCGGCCTACTGTGACTGCCTGCCAAGCGCTCGGCCAGCTCTCCTCTCCTCGTCAGTCAACCTGGCGGTACGGCAGGCGCACGAACCGAGAACAACGACCGAGCCCACCGATATTTATCTCGAACCCAGGAGGAGCCTGCCTGCCAGCCGCGCGCGCGCGTCTTTCTTCTCCTTGTCGCGCTGCTGCGGGCGTCCCTCGCACACGGTGCACGAAAAACGTGCCCAAAAAACGCTGCTCCGTCTTTTACTTTTTTTCTTCCCTTTTTTACCAATAATTAAATACATGTATACGTGTACATATTTATAGAGATAGTTCCGGAGCAGCTGCTCGAAGAGAGAAGGCCGAACACACGGAGTTTGAACTACTTGTACATATATATATATTTATACGTTAAAAGTGCGGGAACCGTGTACGAAGGACAGCCACATAGGTAGACAAGTGTAAACAGGAAAGAAGGCAGCACAATGGTAACGAAGGACGTGAAACCAGGAGTCAGGGAGTTGGCGAACCCGTACGAGAAGCCGCCGAGCATCTCGGTCGGCAAGGCCTTGAAGCGGTTCATCTACAACCCCGAGAACGGGGCCGTCATGGGCAGGACCGCCAGTAGTTGGGGTACGTTCACACACACAGACTTTTTATACTCTATCTCGATTTTTTCGCGCTCTTTGGCATTTTTCTTTGAATCTTGTACATACCTGCTACCGCGATTTCGGAGCAACGCGCGTAGATCATTTCGGAGCAATGCGCGTATAGATCATTTCGGAGCAACGGCTCCTGACTGCACCCAGTGCGCGAGTTCTATGCTTGTGTTATTCGTACTGAAGTATAGTATGTAGTTTGGACTGGTGAATCGCACTCTATGTAATGTGTCCTTACAAGCTATATATAACGTCATTATTGAAGAATTACAAAAATTATCTGTTAGATGTTTGTGTGTAGGTATATACGTAATTGTGTACAAACATCGTTTTTTGAAAAAGTTTAACCGCGTTGTATGGAAAAAGGAATGCCGCCACTAAAATTTACCTCACTTAAGTAGTTCGAAAAAGTTCCATTGGGAGTTCGTTCCGTCGTGTGTACATACCTGCGTTGCGTGCATTCGCGACTCTCGAGTTTCGCGGGTTTTCACTTTTGCGCCCGCGCAATTGAGAGCCCATACGCACAAAGCCCCGATGGGTTTTTACTATGATATATAAAACGGCTGCCGCGCGATCTTTTTATTTTTCTGTGATGATGATGATGACGACGATAATAATGATGCGCCGAGTGTATAAGAGGAAAGGGCGCTGGCTGCGGTCGTGCGATCTCTCTCTCTCTCTCCCTCTCTCTCTCTCTCTCTCTCTCTCTCTCTCTCTCTCGCCACACACGCGACAGGATCGCCACGCCAATTTTGTTCTCTGGCTTGTTTATATGATAATATGCACGCACACACGTCTCGTGGCTGTAATCGTATTCCGGAAACCGAAGTCTTTCGAAACACGGTGGGTCGCGCTATTGGCCGAAAATTACCAGATGCCCGAGTATGCAGTAGATCGGCGTGTTTTCGTTTTTCTTTGTTTTGGTTGTTAAAGTGCTACTCAGGTGGGAATTTCTCGTTGTTGGGTGTAGCTCTGTAGCGTGTAATACACACAGGTATATGCATTATGGGCGATTATTAAGTACACTCCTGCACTATAATGAGTTGGCATCGGTGTAAAGAAAACATAAGTGCATACACACCATATCTCGAAATAACCGATCGTAAAAAATAGATCGACAACGTTGTAAGAAGTGTATTAAAACTTATACAGAGATCCGGGAGTTTGTGTGTCGTCGAGCGTAAAAGGGGCATTACGAGAAAAGGATGATGCACGCGCGTCTGTTGCTCGCACAATGGTAACCGTATACAATTTATACCTACATAGCAACCAGTTGAGCGTGGTTCAAATCTCCCGCGTCTCCGTTCAATATCGCTCGATTCGCAAGAACCGCGATTATTGCCTTTTATTTGGATTCTTTCGTTTTCGAAGCGACGGGCAAATAAAAGAAGAAACTGCTGGCGCATGGATATAATTCTCCAGGCGAGCTGGCGTTCGTTGAGTTTTCGAGAGCGCATGAGGAATTCATCGACACGGCCGAACACCGTTAGGTTAGGTGCACGAGAGACCGAGCACCTCGGACCCAGGGCCGTACTTAGCGACCACCGAGCGGGGGTGCATGGTACACGGTGTATATGTATATAGAGGACCGGTGGTGAGTCAACTGCAGGTGATACGAAGGGGTGGGCGTGTAATTAGCGTGCGCAGACTGAGAAGGGGAGAGACATCCACTTTTATGAAGAATGAAATAATATTTTATGGCAACGACGTGAAAATGAAGAAAACGATGTTGCGAAGTACCGATTTGCGGTTCGAATTCGAGGTTAGGATTGCAGAAGCGTATATGAAAATCGGCTTGGTTTTGTGAATTCTATACAATGGATGATTATTTGAGAAATTGTTTTTTGTCTAGATTAATTTTAATTTTTAGGTGTATTTTAACTGATCGAAAAATGTACAAATTATTATAAGATTATTTATATATTTAGTACGTAAAAAATGATCGAAGATGACGCTAGTATTTTAATGAAATGAATGAAAACTTCTTTTTTTTCGACACTATAAAATTTTTTACTGCTTGTAAAATAAGTTTATAAAACTAACCTTTGACAAAGTTTTTTTTCCTAAATAAAAATTAGATAACTACGATTCAATTTTTAATTTATAATGAATAGTATTCATGCGAATAGTATCTTCATGCGAACAAGCTGAATTCATAAAAAATCTAAAAATGTATTAGTATTCTGCACCGCAAAAAAGCAATGTGCTTTTTATAAAAGGCAGCAATATTTAATAGCCTTAGAGTGATACAAATATATTATGTAAATGTGTACACATAACACGAACTAAAATATAGCAAACTTTTATTTTTCATCTCTTATCGTGAATCATCCTATGCGGAATGTTTATTTACGTATAAACTACTTATTTTACCGTGCATAAATACAATTCCAATAATCCACACATAATTATGCCCAACCTGTATATTCTTTAAATCAATAATTATTTGAAGGCATACATAATTATTGCATTAAAATGTTATTACGATAAATTGTACACATAATACCATGTATTTATTCCAATTACGAACCGACAAAGAAAGCAAAACTTTCATTCGGCAAATGAAAATATATAGTTCGGCATGAATGGTCATCGTCGTAGTACGCGCGGCAGGAAAAAGATGACGACGACGATTTCTACGTTAGCTCGTCCGTCTCCGTCTTCATTAGAGGCGCGCAGCACATTACATATACACCCGCGAGAAAGAGTAAGCGCTCGTGCTATAGCAAACGCTGAGACACGCGACAAGTTGGACTTACGCGCGCGCGTGCGCGCGAGTGATTCATTGCTCTTCAATGCGTGTCGGAGAATGCACCGGGAAACAAATTATGACTTGTACCGTGCGTGCAATTTGCAAGTGTCCCGTTCACGAATTCGGTATTTTTTGTTATTTCTCTAGCCACTATAGAACGGTGGTAAAAGTGGCAAGCTTGCGTTAAAGTTAGTTTTAGGGCACGCACCCGCGCGTTTGAGGGAAGCATTATGTTTTATAAACACGCAGGATGGGGTTCCGTGACTAGAGGATACAAATGCATGGAAAGACCAGGTGTTGGAGTCTCTCGTCGGAGTGCACATTTGATGAGTCATAACGTTATATCTTTGCTTTCAAGTTTTAGAGAAATGTAATTTTGTTGAAAGGAATTTGACATGGGGAGGTTCGCCTATAAGTATAGTTGGACCCATAGTATTGGACAAAGGCAGTTTTGAATAAGTATCTTCGCCAAAACGGGATACTCGTAGGTACATAGAGTTCGATGTCAGAGAGGCTTAACAACAAAGTTCCAAAAAGATAGATCTATACTTGAAGAGTTGTACTACTTTTTGCATACATCCTCACATATTAAGTTACTCATTTACTTTATTGGAACTGATTTTAATATATGCCTTGACAAATTCATCATTTGAAAGTAGATTATTTTTTTAATTTTAATTGACTTTCGTATATGATATATTTTACAATTCATTAATTTATTTATTTATATTAATATTATCGGCTTATTTAATTTTGAAAGTATGTACGCGTGCCCAATATTGGACAAAAACCTTTGTCAATATTATTGGACAATGAAATTCCCCAATAGTTAAGTATTTTTCTGTTTTTAAGAAATGAAGAAAAAAAACAGAGTAGGGCGCAAAATCTACAATTTGAAAATTTATTAAAGATCTCAACAACCCTGGTAGAAATCAAAGCTGGTTTCTAGCCAGATATTAGCTAGATTTTCTAAATCTACTTTAATTCTGGTTAAGAAATTAGCTAGAAATCAGTTAAAAACGACATGATTTTTAGCTAATTTCTAGCTTGATTCTGCTTAATATTCTAGTTAATATAAAATTGATAAACTAAGTAATTTATGTATTGATTAATAATGGAAATAATAACAGTTTTATAATAATTAAAGTAATACGCAATTTTAATCATACTACATTAAGTATTTTACTAAATTAAAGTTAAAAATGTACCTTAAATGTCTAGTAGTAATGGAGGTTAAGTTATTTGTTTACATAACGTGTGTATTTAAAAAGTATTATTTACACAAAAGTACCAAAGCCCCGAGTAAAATTTAAGTGCCTTTATTAAAGAAATCTATGTTATAAATAATAGAATGCATGTTATTTTAAAAATATCAATAAAAACAGAATAATGTAAGTTATGACGAAATTTGGAGAATTAGTAAACAAATATTTGTAGTTTTACAATGAAGTTTTATTACAAAATATTATTTTCGACATCAATCACAAAATTTTTGTTAACTAAGTTATGATTGACTAATTTTCGGAAAGGAAATTATTAGTTATCAAATACTTTTAGTATTCCATATACATATTTATATAATCTCGTAAGTTGTTATTTGTTGATAAAAATATTTATTTTGGCAGCATACTATATTGAATATTCAATAAAGTTCAATAATGTATATTTTTAAAATTGATAACTTTTCAGAACAAAATATAAATAGGTTAGATTAGCAAACAAAATACGTTCTTGCTTAAAGCATAGTCTTAAGCACATTCTAGCCAGATATTAGCTATAATTTGACTTATTAATAGCTTATTAATCTGGCTAATAATCAATAAGCTAACCAGCCATTCTAGTTAACTTTCTACCAGGGAATATGAATATTATTAAAAATCTAAATATAATACGTTTAATTGTAACTAACTGCTGGAATAATTCGATCAAACTGTGCATTAATATATAGTGTAAATCATATTTAAATCAATTTGCAAAATTTAATTTCATTTTAAAAGAAAATTTTTACGAATAGGTAAACGAATTTATATAACCTTTAAAAATATTAGATGATCAAGACTGTAGAAATCTGCTTTCAGACATTATTTATTTTGAATGTTCATTGTATAAATTTTCACGATATCTATTTCCTCGCATAACAACTAATCTACTCCCCATTGATAAACCAGCTTTTTTTAACATTTCCATTTGTACAAACCAAGCAAGTTTGGACAATCAATCCTGATTGAAAATTCGATTATGTAGACGCAGTACAATCCGCTTTGCGCTACTTTGAGTGAAAATCCAATTCCTTGGCATAACCTTCTGTGCTAGCCCGTGACTTCGTTTTTTATTGCTATTGTGAGAATATAATCGAGTGGCTCGAGTTGCCGCCGTGTTTGCCGAGCGAATACACGTGCATATGGGATCGACCTCATTAACGATGACGTTGCGGGGGTGCGACCACGTGTATATATTTTTGGAAGAAGACTGACAACAAAGGATTTCCGAGAATCGTTGCCGTGAACGATACCGAAAATAAAAGAGGAAGCGCTCGATTTTCATCGCATGTCGCGCCGTGTCGATCGAGAATCTGGAATTTGTACAATCCATTAAGCACGAACACCTGGATAGTCGTTTGCTTAAATACATGATTTTATTTCTGGTGCTTAATGACGCTGTAAAATTCCAAATTCAATTAAATTAAAATAAAGCTATTTATAAATGTAGTTACAGTAATTAAACAAAAAGGCTCTTTTATTCAAATGGACGAATTAAATAAATCTACAATTCGTATGGAAGCATTAATTTTTTTGCAAAAATCTTATTAGCGATAAATTTTGAAGTAACCTTCTAGTAAGAGATTTTTGAATATTAGTTGCATACTATAAGAACATTAATATACAGGCGAAATTATTTATTTCGTATAATAAGATTAAGTTTCTACATTTTAAAAAGTCAATAATAATGCTGCGATTAAAACAAAATTTTGCCAATTACGTAATTAACGTGATTTAAAAAAAAAATATTGTGAGAATACTATCTTTACTATAAAAACTAAATAGCGAAGAGTTTGCCTCTGTCAATCACTGAAAATGTCAAATCTAAATCGACGAAGACTTGAAAAGAAACAAATATTATTGGTAATTAAGAGAAACGGAAAATTTACGGTCTAATGCATTAAGTTCTCGCGGTGTTATTACAAACGGGAGTACTTTGCAAACAATTTTCCTTTATCGAAAGGCCAATCTTGTTTCCGATGTCGCGCCGCAATTTAGCGTTATACGAGCGCCGTAAGGAGACCCTCGTCGTCTAAACTGATAGGATAATTGAAAAATCGTTCTAAATCGTAATTAGCTCTTCTAACTTGACGTCACGGCTTCAAAAGAGCTTGTAAAACGTGCGAATTTCACAAGCATTCAAGATCATGGCTTATATGACATGTTGAATTGCGTCCTATATTCATGTTCCTGAATATATAGAATTATATTTTTCCTGTATAGAGAACGTACTGTTATTGATACAGTATAAAATTGAAAAACGCTGGCGTAAAATGCTTTTCTTTGTTCGCTTAGATTTGGCTCAGGAAAGTCTTTGAGAGTATATTTATCTTTTGGTATTCATCTTTAAAAATAATAATTATATGTTTTTGATTTATTAACTAATTATACATTGCTTGACATTTTATATTTTATTTTTAACTTTCTAAATGTAAACAAAGGAATAAAAATACCCGAATGAATTAGATCAATATGATTACGTACTAAAAATAGTAAAATTTTGCTAATATTTACTTTCCATAAAAGAACAACCAGAGCATTATTTTTTTGTACCAGTAGTGTACTGTTACGAGTCAATTCTGACTTTCTCCGTGTTAAACTCATTGGTTCAAAGCATAATTGCAATACTTTATTAACCGGAAGGTCTTAGTCAAATGTTAGTATTTGACTTAAAATCGATGATAATTCAGTATAAACTTTGAATAATTTATTAAAGAATTAGGGAGTCGATGGTAAATACATAAGTGAACAAAATAAGCCATGTTAATTGTCAATAATAACCTATAGACACTCCAAATTGACAGAAACTGGACGAGTAAGAAATAATAAATTTTCTTTTATGAATAATTTAATTTAATTTTAGCATGGTTTACATTGGTCAGTTAAGTCTTTTCCATAGATTTACTAATCCCAACAATGACTATGACAAATACTTGTATGATGAATTATTATCAATTTTAAATGAAAAAGTAACTTTTGATACGGATTGTACAGAGTACAACCTTAACAGTGCACAGGTCGCTTTAGTCTTGACGATTAAAACCGATCAAACTCTGACTGTAGGTCATGGTATTTATGTAATCAGAAGATTGCTCGGTGGCTTCCCAAAAAATTTTGCGATTCTAAATTTCTCTTTTTTTTCCAAGATTTCCAACTTTATTATTCTTATATTATATTATATTATATTATATTATATTATATTATATTATATTATATTATATTATATTATATTATATTATATTATATTATATTATATTATATTATATTATATTATATTATATTATATTATATTTTATTATATTATATGATACTATACTATACTATACTATACTATACTATACTATACTATATTATATTATATTATATTATATTATATTATATTATATTATATTATATTATATTATATTATATTATATTTATCAAAATAGTACTTAGCATTATAGAATTAAAATTATAGTAAATCAGAAATCTAATGTTTATAGGAAAATATATAGTAGATATAAAAGCTTCATTCGTTCATGAACTAATAGTGTGATGACTCATGAGCATTTTACGTCTGAAAAGTTATATGATCAACTTAAATTAACACAGATAAAAAGAGCTGGCACATAAATTAACCCTTTCGTTCCCAAATTGTTTTCTAAATATAGGATTTTTTCTACAAACAATTCATTGTAAAAACAAAAAATCCATTACAATAACGCCCTCCCCTTAATAGAGTATGTTCTCTAGAATGCAACTGTACCTCAAAGTTCCACATAGATTTTATAGGAACCTCATACAACTTGTAAATACATTACATTTATGAGTGGACCGTTTGGTCCTTGTGGGAACGAAAGGGTTAAAATAATAAATAGCAATATAGACTAATAAAGTTAAAGAATAAATGAAACTAATGTTTGGGTATTATTATCTATTCAAAATACAGTACCTGCACAGAAATATTTTAAATTGTAATATAACTTTTAAATTTTGGAAAATTTTGTGATATTTTGTATTTTTAATTACATGTAAATGTGAAATTAAAATTAAAATTCTTTTAGAAGCAGACTTTTGCATTTTTACTTATAAACTTAGAGAAAAAAAAAGAAAAATTATTCATGAGGATTGCTACACGCGACTACACATCATAATATAAGCAAATAACTTTATTGAACGATACTCATGCATTAATCACACTCAATAATGAAGAAAAGTCACCGTTATTTAATTCTATTCTAATAATAATAATAATTATTCTAATAATAATAATTATTATTATAATAATAATAATAATTATAATAATAATAATAATAATTATTATAATAATAATAATAATAATAAGAATAAGAATATAAATAAATTATTTTAATAATACTAATAATAATTTTAATGTTATTGACAAATGAAACATAATTAATTTTTGCAATAAAAAAGGATTATTTAGTATTAATTTAATCGAATGAAACGAGATAGAATCCCTATATCTCACGTTCCCAAATAATTTTCAGATATAGGAATGGTATCTTTGATGAAAATGATATCAACGTATATTATGTGTATCAATGAATCATTTAGAACGGATACTGCATTTAAAAAAAATTGCTGCTAGTGCAACAGTCCGCGATATGATGACAATTGCACTTACAACGGATGGCATGCATACACGCGCGAAAATATTTAGCCATACGCTAGACGCATTGGAGCGCCGTAGTGAGGAGAACATTGCTTCTCCACCGGCAAGACGACCCAGTTTAAAATTTCTTTTACACGAAAATATTGCAGTTTATAGCATAAAGAATGTACGATATATTTACTATACTTATTATTCTTATTTTACTAAATTTAAAATGTTTAATTAATATATAGTCGCATTTTACATTTAACATGAAGTATAAAATATTTGACAATTCCTAGTTAATTACATGAGGAATTCTTTTTATGAAATATCATCATTCTTGAATATAGTTGTCATAAACGAAAGTTATCCCACGAATTCGGGGGTCCAAGCAAAGTAGTCCCCACCTGGTCGTTGGATTTAGAACTACTGAAAGTTATAAGAAAACAGCGGTCTCATAACCCCAAATAAACGTTAGTAGAAAACTATTTGAAAGTTAAAGAGTTTGAACTGATAAAAATGATATGAGATCCTTTATAACTGACTAGGTAACAAAATATAATTAATTTATTCTTCGTGTTTAAACTTGCCTTCACGAATCACGTGACTTATTATAACTTTCAGCAGTGATTGCAGCGAGCTCTGACGGGAGTTGGACCCCCGAATAGTAACATAGATAATAAGGTTCGTTGGTCAAGGTACATATCGCGGAAGAAGTTCAGAACGCGTTTTTTTTGTTACATTTCCGTGCTTCCTGTAATTTCAAGCTATATTTTATAATTCATTGAATACGGAAGTAAGCAACCAATATAGTTGTTTTGGCCTGAAATTCTTACAGTTAAACTCTATTTGTTCGGAAAACAAACGATGAAATTAATATATTAGTGGTTTTTGTTTACCAAAGCATCAAAATATAATGATAATAATAACACTACTCTGTCTATTGTGAAAGAGCTGAAGGAGTTGATATTTTCCTTTAAATTAAGGACTTTTTCTCAATTATCTCATTCCATTCTTCACCCTTCTATTGTAATGCTATTTGTAAATGCTTGACATACATACTAAAACTATTAGAGTACGAAAATCCATGTTAATTAGCGTAATTTAATAATGCTGCGAGGGTGAAAACAACTTTATCAAGCTCAGAGATTCAATGAATGTATACAAGAGGCATCAAGTTGAAATTTATTGGTTCCAAACGATTATTTAATTCATAGACTCGACAAAGATTGAGTAGAGTATAAATGCGCTCTGAAGGCGGTCCGCGATAATGAAGTACGACAAGTAATTTCTGGTTTAACAATAAAAAATAATCATTGCACAAAAAAGACTTTTCGGTGTATGCTTTAATAAATGTACTTATTATTTAAATTACGATGATAGGCTAAGACTAAAATTCTTAAGTATAATTCTTTTGTGAAAAGTTACATGTAAGCACGGCTTAGAATAATTTATATTTTCTGAAAACTTTTGCGTTAAAAATTTGAAGAACGTTGAATCACCTATTATAATATTATATGTAAGACATAACGGCAAAATATAGTTTTTGCATGGCAGAATACGAGTGCAAGGATTATTTACAAAACAGTAAAATAATTATAAAACTTTCTTGAATCAATTTACTTAAGCCGTTCTTGCGCGAAACTCTTCATTTATAAAACTGTACAATGAAAGAAATATAAGTGAATTTTAGATTGCACTTCGCGATCTAAACTATATGTGTATACGGAAATGGATGTATGGCAATGTTACTTGATCTTCGTGAAATGCTAGCGTATAATCCGTATTGTCTTTCATTCGCAATTATTATATCATTTTAGTTGCACGACTAATGCAACTTGATATTGGCGGTTAGTCTATTTTTTCATTTTGTAAATAAATTTTAATGTTATATATCTTTTATAAATGTAAATAATTCAAATAATGTCCCTTGTAAAAAATAGCCCAACCAAAATGACCTATTCGCCAATTGTTTATCAATTTTCGTCGGCGAACGTAGTTGGGCAACCGAAGGTCAGTGACTGGTCATCTTGCGCATGCGCGAGGTCAGTTATAGCTGTATGCACGTAATTTAGTGTTGGGTAGTAACTAGTTAGAAGTAACTAAGTTACCAAGTTAATTTACTTTACTTGTAACTTCTTGGTAACTTCATTACTTTTTTTAATAAATAACTTGTAACTTAACTAATTACATCTTGACTGCTGACTTGTAACTTTTTATTAAAAAAAATAATAAGTTACTTTAGTATAACTGCTTGACAAAACTATATGATTGTATACGTGTATTTAGAGTAGGAATAGTACCTTATCACCCTGTATGTGCCGAATTCAAAACATAAACGCTTAAATCCAAGTCCTACTACAAAGATAAACATTTTTAATCTACAATAAATGATTTAATAATAAACTCTCTCAATTTTTAAAGTGAATTTTTTCACCTTTACAAGTGACTTTTCTACTCTGAATAATTAGAATAGAAAACATAATTATTAGTCTTATTTTGCGATACATTTTTTTATTTGAATTCAAAATGCAGAAATAATCAAATTATGAATTATAAACGCAATGACAAGACGATATTTTTGATAATATTTTCTTGGTTTCGATAAAATCTCGACATAGACAATCTTGTTTTGGTCTTGAGGAAAATTATCTCATCTTAAGGGGGAACTTCACTGATTCTTAAAAAATCTCTCTCCTTTGACGAATAATCTTAAAACTTCGGTAACTTTTTTTGTCAAAATTGAAGAAGATTGTAAAAGAATTTTGAAAATTTTTCACTAAAATTTTTTAACTAGTATTGGAGAAAATACATATTTTTGTAATACAAACAAGGGTTTTTAAAAAAGTTCCTTACGCATACAAATTTGATGAATTCTATTTTAAATAATTCTAGAATATTTTTCAACTTACAATGAACAAAAGTTAATTTTTTTTAAATTGTTTAAGTTCAATTAATGGTCCGAAATAAATGAAACGTTTTTTGAATTAAAAAAAATATAAAAAACTACATGTTTCAACACTTACAATTGAAGAATAAAACATTTAACATCAAAATACCTCAAAACAAAATATTAACTTCTTTTCATAATGCTTTAACCTATATTTTCTGAAAGTTTCAAAAATATCCATGGTCGTGGGTTGCACAAAGAACTTTTTGAAGTTAGAAAAGTAAGTTTCGAGAAAAACCCGTTTGAAGTTTTAATTTGGTATGCTACTCAATGTAAATTGTTTTACTCAAGAAGCTATATCTTTGGTATAACAAAGAGTTTTGACATCCAGCAAGTCTCAAAATATTCATAAAATTGTTAACATATAAGAAGTATGTAATAAAAAATATTTCGATTTTTTGGTAAAAAATCTGTTGTGGTCTTGGTTTTTGAACTAACTCTTATCTATTTTATAAATCACAATAAAATTATTTATTTTGAAAGCCCGCCATACCAAAGTCTACAGCAATAAATTTTAAATTATGCAATTTTTTTGTCGAAAAGTGTTACTAAAATATTTCTTGTTAATCTTGATAATCTCAGTGCTTTAAGAAATTTAAATTTAAGGTAGCTATCCAAAACCTTGGTAAATACACTAATAGAATAATATTACATGTAATCTTGACTATCTAAATCTCTTTTACTATTTACATTTTAGATACAAAGAAAGTTATGTACCTATATTGATATTTTCATTTCTCCGATCAAAAATAAAGAGTTAATATTTTTGCTTCTAGATTTTATTAAATCGTTAAATGCATATACCGATTATTTGGCTAGTTTTATATGAAAGACGAAAAAAAATGGATTCATCTGTTTTTGTTCGGACATTTTTTTATATTATTTTTTCTCGTGTTAAACATTTTTCAACATTTTCTAAAATTAAAATACTTACTTACTTACTTACTTACTTAATTAAAGCAAATAAATGCACTTCTATACATCAGTGTATGAACACTTTTTTACAATTCTAAGAAATAACCACTTGCTTTTTTATCTTGAACCCATAAAAGGCTGTGGTTTAACTACTTATACCTAGTTAACATTTAAAAGCATTTTACTTAGTTAAGGGAAGCACTACTAACTTCGAAGCTTCGAAGTTTCAATACTTCGTTTGTTTCTAATCTTCGTAGTTTTGGTAACGAAGCCTTCGTAATCAGAAGGTTCAGGTTCAAAGCTTCAAAGGTACTAAATTTCGATCAAAGTCAACAGCCCTACTTTTTATCGGATTGATTTTAAGCTCTTAGAATACCTTTATAATATTTCAACGTGAGTACAGCAGATTTTAAAAAAAGTTTTTTAATTTAAATTTGTGTACATTATTTGAATTTTAACTTACCTATTAAGTACGTTATAAATATTTTTTACTATATTGAAGTGTTATGAATTTTTATCAATTCTGCTGCAGTCACTTTGAGAATAAACATATTATTAAAAACGTGTGCTAAGGAAATTTTCGTCAGAAACGGGGTTTGTACTTATGCAAACACATACCATTAGATTGTACTATGTGAAGTTAAATGAATTTAACAGGTCTTACATTATCCTGGACTGTATAATTTCTAGGTAAGAAAAGTTTCATAATAACTACTATGTATGTAAAAAACCTCATTAACAAATATAATTTTATATTATTTCAGGCTTTAATACTGGCTTGTCTCCTTAAGAAGGGTCTTTGGCTATAACAAGTTCTTTTTCATGTAGTTATAGATTCTTCTTAAGTACATTTGACTATTTACATCATAGGGGCTTTATAAACTCTCAAACGTTTTTTTGGTTTGATGTCCTATATATAGCCAAGCACCCTCCTCAGCCGAATATAAATATCACGTGATCCGTTCATTAACTAGTGCACTCACCCTACTTTCGTACTCCTTGGAACACGTGAAATATCAAGAAACTATACCTTCACCAAAGGCTTTGTTCCGCCCTTAGCCAATCGCAGCCGTCTCATACCTACCTTACTCCCCTTACAAGCATCCTTTGTCGAAAAAAAACGCGTCCAAGCGTCGCGCGCACTTGGGGCATCATCAGCAGCTGCACTCATCATCCAGCATCGCGTCTCTCGCGCTTGGCTCACGAATCGTGGGTGTACCCTTCGCTCGCTCGCTCGCTCGCTCGCGGCTGGCCCTAGGTTACGCAATGCCCCCGTAATACCTCGCCGTTTAATGTCAATTGACCTCGTTGTGGCACGTTTGCGCCGGGGGGAAGTTCAACAATTGCCATTCAGCGTCGCGACGTTGTTGCGCGCGTGTAGCATCGCGCCCCGCCACCGCCGAGAGAAGAGAAGAGAAGTTATATAGCATCATAGACACACACACACACACATCCACATGCATACACACACGGAGAGACAGAAGATGAAGCTGAGAGAGACAGGCGTAATGTGTGCAACGCGCTTCCGCCTCATTCACATGACGCTTATATACACACGGGAGGCCTTTTGCGGCCTTTGTCCGGCGGCGACAAGCGTTTTCCCGGTTTCCCCGCGCCGCCACCACCGCCGATGGGATCTCGATCTCGCGACGCAGCCGCTTTTCGCGCCCGTGAGCCGCGTGCGGCATGCCAAGGCTATGTTATATAGATGCGCGCATGGCCCTGCAGCCCCGAGCGCGCCCGTTTTTGTTTAGAGAACGTCGATGAGATTTTTCTCATTGGCGGAGTGAATGCGCGATTGGAAGCATTATTTTTCTTTACTTTGCTGTTCTGTGGGATGATGCGGGATTCCAACTTACTGTAATCATGTAAAAGATCGACACGTAAAAGAGCAGATTATCAATAAGTACACGAAATATTATATAAAGAGAATCTGTGCACGATGGTGTACCTATTGATATGATTTTCATTGTGGGAATCGTGGAACCAGAAATATAATCTGTATAAGATACATACACACTTTTGACGTATCGTTGACGTATCGTATTATGTGTTTATACATGAATGATTCCACCGTAACATGCATATTTTGCATCCAGACCGCTAAAACTTAAATAAAGGAAAACAATGTTTCCAGTACAAGACTGCACTCCGCGCAAGAATCAGAAATATAAAATAAATTCTTTGTATACTTCGTTAAATCATAAAATATAGAAGAAATCATATATATACACCCTTGTCAGTTTTGAGCTCAAATAACATCAATCGCGATTATAAAATGTGTGTATATTTGTCCAGTGAATTTCGTTAAAATGTTCTTAACGACAGTATCTATATTAAATCCAACGATAGTATTCTATACAGCGTAGTCTAATAGTGATTTTTGAGAATATATGTTCCAAATTGTCGAATGCTGGTGGAAAAGCACCGGAACTTCAAAATTTCACGATTACGAATTGCTTTTTAACTTGTTTTCTCAGCGTACAAAAATTTAAGTCAGTTCAAAATAACCATTAAATATAATATATAGTATGTAAACACCATAAATACTCTTAAACATTTACCGCCAAAGAATAAACTAAAGACTATTTATCATTGAAGAAATCGACTAAAAGCCATGTCAGTTCCGTAGCAACCGTAGCACTGTCGTGTTATTACTCTGACACGTAAAAATAATAAATAACTTTTAATAGAAATAATTTGCAGTAGATTTATTTTGGGTACATGTTTTTCATGTCATTATGAGAACGGAAAAATATCAAACATTTGATAAAAGCTAATTTTATTTAGAATTTTTTTTATTCATAGAATATGCCAAGTTATGCCATTTCTACATCTAGTGTCAAAGCGAGAAACTGACCCTGGCTCGTCGGAAAAATCGTTCCCTAAATAAAGAATAAATTAATCCATCATATTGGATAGAATCGAGTCGATATTTAATATTGAGCCCTTAAAACTTATGTGAAAAGAATTCTTACATTCATGGAAAATAAAACTTTCAAAGAATTTTTAATAATTCGATGATTTTGAGTAAACCCATTGTTAACCCGACTTGACCACGTATAAATTTGGTTTATTTGGATAAGCCCATTTTTCTTCATAATCCGATATATTCGGTGATCGATTTTTTTTATTCGACTATCAAAAAGAAAAACTGAGTACCCGATCCGAACCTGGTAAAACAAACTCGACCCGACCCAGATTTTTCGAGTACTTACCCGCACATGCCTAATATTATTCAGACATCTATTATTTAGAACATTCTCAGTATACTGTCCCCCCAGAAAATGAAATATAAGCATTTGCTTATCTGATGTAATGTAAAATAACAAAACAAGCTCCAAGACTCGCTGAAAGATTATCTGTAAATGAAAATTCTCTCGGACGAATACTGGCATCGAGTAGGCATTAGTCGCCGATACATCCATGTAGGTACTACTGGCAAATGTTACAGGACCAGCGCTGAGACAAGGATGGGATGATAGAACTGGATATTACAACACTATTTTTATTGATGCATTCTAAATTGCACAAGAAATGTATATATTTTTAAACACATCCAAAATATTTCACTCAATATCCAGTACGATACTTATAAGCACAAATTATTGCTATATGGTAACAAATTTGACGTAAACTATGCAATTGTATCTACAATTTAAATTTCTTTAAAAACTAGCCTAAAAATCCAGTTAATTACCCATGTAACGTTGTCGCACTGTTTTGTTTTCTGCAATAGGATATCGATACAAAAGTATTGCGTGAATTTTAGATCGTTTTTTCGGACTAAGGTCGGAATTCATAGTCGTCAGATATTGAAAGCTGAGAATTTCTCAGAGTTCAAACTCATTGGTACGTTTTCTAGTTTTTGAATAATCTATGCCTGCCTTTAGTATATAGGCCGTGAACTATGCAAACACTAGAAAACATACCAATGACTTTGAGAGCTGAGAAATTCTCAGCTCGCAAGATCTGAGAGACGACTATAAATTCAGACCTAACGCAGATTATTGTTATTGATCCATTATTATATCAAGGCAATATTATAACCTCTTTATTTCAGATTTAACACCGAAAAATAATTTAATTACAATTTTGGTAGGCATTTTCCGGTACCAAATAATGAAGTAAATCGGCGATTATCCATTTTAATATACTCCGGTATATGATTTTTATTTTAATTTTATGATCTATCAAGTTAACGAAGCCAAAAGATTAAATTTATAATTGCATTAGAGTAAAATTTAAATGTTTATACGCTCTTACATGCTTACCTATACCTATGTAATACAATTTAACTCAGTTAAAATTAATTATTTAATAGGTCTGCTTCGTTATCTTGATAGATAAATATTTTAGGAGTAAATATGCAGCATTCAAAAAGTAAAATCGAATGAAAAATAAAAAAAAATTATTGGGATTTAACTGACTTTATTCTTAAACCCTCCAACGCCCATGCAGGATTCTGTTTTCATAAAAAAAAGAATAAACAGGAGACGGCTTATTATCGTTAAAATGTCCCTATCATCTAGAATAGATCTACCTAGAATATCTTAATTGAATAAAAGTAAGGTCTAAATATAATTTTTAAAGTTAGAGTTTGAATTCGACTTTAAGTAAATTTGATATTTATTCAATTAAATTTTATTAACTAATATATGGTAACTTGTTGCTCTATGCATTTTTAAATAACTTCTAATCGATATCGATATAATTTAATTAAATAACTACCAATCAGTATCGCTATACATGTTAATTTCTCTATACTCATTGTTTTGTCGATGAGGCGTTGTTATTTTGAATTTCACAATTATAGTTTTTCATACAATATAATCATTGGTTCAGTGTCCATCCAAACAATAGAGTTAAATATTTTAAAAATCATTTTAACGATTAAAGCGGGACAATGAATAATTTCAAAAGAAGAAAGTGACGTATTATTCCCGCTTTTATTTTATTCCCGCAAAATTTACTTTATTTCTCGCAAATTGTTTTTTCAATTTTGAACTACTTCTATCTCTTTCCGTGGGTCCCACTCTACAATTCAATAAAGTGGCAACAGTTAAGTTGGAAATAACGCTCTATACGCAACACGGGGAAGTAAAACAGACTATTTCCTCGGGTGATTAATGCCCTTGCTTCGCTCGGGCAGTAAACCCGCTCTCGGCAATAATCCTCGACTTTATTCCCTTGTTGCATAATGTACTATCAAATACCTCAAGTATTCTTCTTTATATGTATAGGGTATAGAGCGAGACCATCCCGGTTAGTGGGTAACACCCTTGGTAACAAAAGATAAATATAATTTAGAATTCAAAATATGTTATTTTTTATTGTGAAATATAAATTACAGTGCAATCGTCATTTGATTGCATTCCGCATATAATGTGCTGCATGTAAGAGCAGATCATTTAATTTGTGTCTCAAAAAATTAACTTTTATTCTCATCTTTATTTTTTACTGCTATAATACACAATAAAGTGTTCATACATTTGTTAAAACTTGGTAAAATCATAACATTAATAATTCTGTCAATAATATTAATATATATATTAGAAGACTGACTGATATTACCTACGTTTTCCAAAATTTTAGTAAACTTGCAGATTTATCTGCTATAAGTTTAGAATTTCAACATATTTAATTATTAGTATAACTCTGCAATACCAACAAGAACTTTACTGAATTAAAAATTGACGTGTTGCCACTAAAGTGACTACGATTCCTCCGATCACCCACATTATTAGATCTTATCTATTAGATACGAACTTGTTTTTTCGCCACATAGACGGACCCATGAATATCCATCGATTTTCTTAATGGTTTGATACCAAAAAAAGCTTCCAGAGTTTTATCCAAATTCCAGACACTGAGTTTGGGCGCTTTCCTCGTCAGTCAGAACTGGCCCAGACCGTCAGTACTGGGAGATAAAATAGAGAATTCTCGTGCAGGCCTCAGCGGAAACAATGCAGTCTGCGAAGTCAGGGGTCGTTCATAAACTACGTTATCAATTTAGAGGGAGGAGGGGGGGGGGGGAAGGTCGCATCAAACATAACGTTATAAATTAAGTTGAGATTACAGAGCGAACTTTAAAAGTTGAGTCGAACATTTGTTTTGCGGACAAGCAAGCTACAGCACTCGTATCTCCGATACTCAGTAATGGTGATCTTTTTGGAAAGATTAGCGCGACAGCGTGGTTAGCGCCTTGAAAAGACGACTCCGCAGTGCGGCGACGCGACCTCGCGCGCGCGAATTGAATCAAAGAGCAAATTGAATTGCTCCACTTGACTGATCCTTTTGATCTCCGCTGATTTCGAATCGCGTAACGACTTCGTGATGCGCGCGCCTGTGTGCATAATACCTTTCGCACGTATCCGCGTACTTGTGATCCGCGTGTAAATTTACATACTTCTGCAAGTATGCTCATGTTAATAAAACTTATGTTTTAGACTTTAGAAAATGATGTACCTATAGAGAAAAGTCGTGCAGTGTGGATAATCATAAAGCTATTTTGCCTGTAACTTTCGATTGCCTATAGGTGAAGATCAACAATTTAAATTGGAATTTATCATATGAACGGATCTTTTCGAAGTAATAAATTAGTTTCGGTCGTGTATGGGCAAATACGACGAACTTTTAACCTTTAATGTCTGAAATGTAAAACTGTTGATTATTTAAACATTATTTACTAATATATATCAAGCAATTTTTTATTTCAACACATTGTTAGCAATATATTGATACAGCATAGACCCCATATTTGGGTTTTATCTAATGATCCAAGTTAAACAAAGTTAAAAAGGTGCCGAAATATGAGTCACTTTAAATATGTGTCACGGACTTCTAAAAATCTTCTAATCAAAGCAAAGTTATTAATTTAGCAGGTACGCCGTATTGCAAATCATCGGCAATAAATGCTGTCTCGTAAAAATAAGGCACAAGCATCAATTATTTTCGTACATGGCTTTAAAATAGTGGCCACAAATTTCCAATTAGGATTGTGGCTTCAATTTTTAAAGTGTTTTTTCTTTATGCATAAAGTTAAAAGTTTGGCGAATTTGCCCATATCCGAATTGATTATTAAAGATAGTCAAAAAAGTAGGAATTTGAGTTTCTAAAATAATATCGTTCAGCATGGACACCTGTAGTTTGTAATAGATTTTTGTCTAAATGCTTAATAATGGCACCGTGAAACGGGTTGCCTTTGGCTACATTTTTAAATAGTTATCACAAATTCTGCATATAAAAATAAAAATTTTAAAATGCTCAAATATCTTTCAATTGGTATAAAACACCTGTTACCAATGGTAGTTCGTTTTACCCTTGTTTTACGATATTTAGAATATATTTAAAAATTATAAGATAATATTATGTTTATTGAGAATATTTACTTTAACTCATACCTCAAATAAAATAATTATTATTTAGTTAGCTTGTGCATTTAATCTTAAAAAGAAATACCTTTTGACTTAGAGAATACATATATGATTAACGATTATTTTTATAAGAACTGTTTAATTTAAAAGCATTTGATAATCCAGCATATAAAGCGTTTCTTTCTTATGGTGTTAGCTTAAAACTCGTAGGTGGCCATGCTGCAAACTCCCCATATTGTAATCCTACTCTCCTCTATACAAATTGATCGATTTTTATATTGATTAGTGATGCTAATTGAAGAAATTTTTCATACATGCATATGATATTTGGAGTTTATTAAGTTATTTTTGAAGAAAAATAGAAGACTCTTCAACGTAATATTAAGAAATTTACGTTTATATAAGTTTAAACCAATGGCAATATACGTTTATATATCATGTAAATCGCTAATTTATACTAATTAATGATTTTTTATTTCAGGAAAGATCGGTCTCTTTTACCTGATATTCTATGGAGTGCTCGCTGCCCTAGTTGCGATCTGTTTCTGGGGATTCTTCCAAACAATCGACCCTAGAAGACCCACATGGCAATTGGAGGCTTCAATTATCGGCACAAATCCTGGTGAGAAAATCCTAATTGTTTCTAAGAAGGGGATGTCAAGCAGAAATACAGATTCCTATATAAATTGATGATTATTTATTTTATTTCATTAAAGAGTTCTCAACCATACAAAGTTTAGAAGCTATACAAATATAACAGCATTAAATTATTTAATCTAATGCCATGTTTGTATTCACCGCGAGACAAACCATTAATTTTTGTCTGCAAGTATGTTGAACATTTGTATGTAGCTAATACTTATAAATAAATATGTACTGTTGAAAATATTTTTTTAAAGTCATACTAACCTCTCCCGTCACCGACAATTACAAGGACATACTTCTTTTATTAAATTTGCTAAAAGGAACACCTTCAATCACGGGCAGTCATGTGTGACCCACCTTTTTAAATAAATATATTACATTTTAAAGCTTGATATTTTTGTTCAAGTCCTTTACTGTTTCTTTTATATTTCTAACTTATTAGACCATTTATAAGTATAAAAAACTTAGATATTCATAAACTAATAATACAATTCCGTGGCTTCGAGGTATAACAACTTAAGTTCATTCAAAGAAACTGAGTTTTTAGTTTTTTTTGTATCTATAAAAGGTATATTTTCATATAAAGAAGTCTAAAGAATTTTATTTTGCATAAGTTTAAATGGTAATTTAAAAATACAAACCTCAATAACTCGACATTTAAAAAAATGGACTTACGTTGTTTTTTTTTTCACCATAGAATTATAATTATTAATAATAAGCAATAATTTCATAAAGCAAAGCTAATATAAAAAAAATGCAACTGAAAAGATTAAAAAGTTACAAAAATAATGTACAGTAAAGCAAAAACAAAAGCTACGTATTTAATTAAATTCCATTGGAAGATTAAGAGTGAGGTCGCTAACGCTTGCGTTAGAAATTTAATTTTATTACAAGATAAATCATTTAATTTAGTTACCTTTAATCATTCAAGGTCTGGGATTTAGGCCACTACCGCCGGAAGAGAATGTAGAGAGTACACTGATTTGGTACAAAGGAACCGACAAAGGAAACTACCAACACTGGGTCAATTCGTTGGAAACTTTCTTGAAAGGTATAAACAACATTTTTCAATTATAAGACCTTTCGAACAACGCTTATATTGCATTGTTTCTTAAATGCTGCTGGAAATGGCTCTATACTTAACTAATGTTTTTCTTTCGGTAAATACAGTTTACCGTACACCTGGATTAACACCCGGCCGTGGTGCGAACATTCATAACTGCGACTACGATCACCCACCGGGAAGAGGGCAAGTTTGCGCCGTCGACGTGAAGAATTGGTTCCCCTGCACCGTCGAGAATTATTATGGTTTCCACAAGTCTTCGCCTTGTATCTTCCTTAAGCTAAATAAAGTAAGCTTATATTATTCTATTTTAATACTTTTAACTTTATTAATTTGGCAGTGATGCAATGTCGACACTATTTAGAGTATAATTAGTTATGTGATTTCCGGAAGAAAAATTTCCAAGTACTTTTTTAAAATTGAGTTTGAATAACATTTAATATATTTAAATAAGCCTATTCATGTAAAAATAACAGAAAAAGCCGAAATCTAAACTTATGATTGTAAGCAGTATATATAATATTGATTTCAATCCTTTTCTTTTCCTTCACAAATCTATTATACTCGAAACAATTACATATGTCTATTAGTATAGTCTTGTACTTCTTTGTCTTTCCTTGTTTTATCAAATTTGTTTTATTGTTAACATAATTTAGTTATACAAATATTTTAAATTTCAAAGCGCGTCTAAAACGTGATAAATAATTTTTTTTATATTTATGATAATTAGTGTTTTCTTCGATATCCTAATACTTTATTTGATATTTTAGTAAACCTAATAACTTCTCCTGGAATAACGGCTTAACAATATTTCCGAAGCAATCATATTGCTGTCGGTTTGTATCTCGCCTAGAAATTGTCACTTTGTTTTATACCTAGAAAATACGCAAAATATGTCGAATCAAGAGTGTCCAATATAGTTCTTGAAGAGAAAGACTTGCTCTTTTTGATTTTTAAGTCAGATTTTTGAAATTTTTCGATCTAAATTAAATGTACTGTCCAAAATAGGCAAAGATTTACTTTTTCTTCAAACATATTTTATTTACTTTATAAAATATCGTAGAGAACAAGTTTTTCTCTTTCAGAAACCATATTAGTTTTCATTGTTATTTTGATATATTTCTCAATTTTGCTATATCTTTTTCGAGCGTTGTTGTCCCAATCAAAAACAACAACGTTCCAGGAAAAAGTGGTTCCCTGTATTTGACAGTAACAGATTAAATTTAACATCACCTTTCACATTGGTCCATACATTTGCTTTTTTTCAAATAAAAAGCACGCATTTTATGAAATTCACACCGTGATCAATATTATATTTGATGAGATATTTGACACCTTGTTTTGAAAAAAGTATAATTTTAATGACTGTTGTCCACTGTAGTACAAATATTATAAAACCTGAATATCTCAAATACACGAAACATGTACTGACTTCCTTATTCCGGGAAGCTGCACGAGCAGAATTGCAAAGAGGATCGAATCTCGAGGAAGCTAATTGTCGAAACGTTTTTGCGCAGATATTCGGCTGGACGCCAGAGTACTACAACGACTCGTCGGCGCTGCCCGCCAAAATGCCGGAGCGCCTGAAGAAGCACATCATGGAGGTCCGAAATCCCAACGAGCGCAACACGATTTGGGTGTCGTGCGAGGGTGAGAATCCGGCCGATCAGGAGAACATCGGCGTTGTGAGGGTTTATCCGCGACAGGGCTTCCCGGGATACTACTATCCCTACGAGAACTCTGAGGGTTACCTGAGTCCATTGGTGGCCGTGCACTTCGAAAGGCCACGACGTTAGTATATTGCCGTCTTTATTTTCTTTTTCATTTGTTTGTATAAATAATACTCATCTTCTACTTTAACGGGATATTCTATTAGATTTTTTGGCATAATTGTTTCTCCAAACTTCTTGTATCTACAATTTGTAGACAAAATTTTTGTAGAAAATTGGCAGTTGTTCGACATAGTATTGTGTAACAGGAATTTTGGAAAAAGTATCACATCGAATCGTCATTTTCTCCAAGACAATATTAACGTTATGAAACGCAAATCGTTAAACAACAAAACAAAATAAATATGAGAAAATAATTTATCAAATCTCAACCTTGACACTGTCTATCTAAAAAAGTAATTGAAAAGCGTTGTTTAAATTCTAATATCTCGGTGGAACGCGTCTTAAATTTGGTAATTTTGAAAAAGTATCCAAGTTTATCTTCAGTCATTTTTTATACAGCTCTGTTTCTATCGAATTGATTTATTTTTAATACGCTTAATTTTTTTAATTTTTAATACAAAAAGTATATAATTGCTCTTTTATCGAAACCTACATAAGTATAATATAAACTAGCAACAATACCTCGGTCGCTTACGCTCCCTCGGTTAATTTTACATATCCCTCCAACCATTCATCCATCCATCCACACATCCATCCATCCATCCATGCATTCACTCAGTCCACGGCGAGACTATCAAGGGGTACGATAAATCTGACATTGTTGGACGGTATGAGTTTAATATAATAAATACGCAATGCAAAGGAATATTCACTTGAAAACTAATATTCCAGAAAATTTCTAAAGTGATCTTTTAATTTTTGCAGCTGGTGTTCTCATAAACGTAGAATGCAAGGCATGGGCGAAAAACATCATTCACAATCGAAACGATAAGCTCGGCTCTGTACACTTCGAACTCCTCATCGACTAAGAGAGTAATCTTAAGGGTGCACTCGTTCATTCATCGATCGACTCTTCACAGGCATGACTCGCGTATGCGGGCCTTTTTCTAGAACATTTAGCTTCTATCGTTCTTATATTTAAGTCAATAAAACTGAGATAAATCATTGTTTCATCTGGTGTTCACCAGAATCATTCCAGAATTGTTATGTATCTTCGAGAAATTCTTACCTTTTTGAAGCGATGAAAAGGTAAAAGCTCTAGAAATTGCCCATACGTCCTTGCCGTTCTTCTCAGTTGCGCTGTTTTCTGCCTCTGAAAACAAGCAAAGAACCAGAGAAAGAACAAAACGAACCGAAGAAAGAATAGAAGACGCAAGGATTGCGATCAACTTTTTTCCAGCGTGCGGTGGACGAAAGAGAACAATTGACCTATGGAGGTTTTCTGAACAACCTCCAGCCTCCGCAACCAAACGTTTAAGTTCTGAGCGATCGCAAAGCAGAATCGTCGTAAGCTTAAAGGATTGTCTCTACAAAGTATAGACAATTCGTATCAATGATTTGTATAATTATATCGAAAATATGTCAAAGAAAGTATTTGGTACAGTTCAGCGAATATAAACAAATGAATCATATTCATTTTTCATCGTCGGTGTGATAAAGAAGATATTATTAACGAACGACATCCTGCCGTGCGATATTATACACTTACCCACTTCCAAACAAACACACATATACACACACATACCAAGTAGTTTAATTGTAGATTATAGTCGCGTAAGTCGCAAAAATCGATTCTGATTGGCCAGGCTCGATTTTGTGATCTCCAAAATAATTCAGAGAAAACAAAAAAAAAGCCGGCATTTCTGCGTGTTTGATTTACTGTATATGTTTGAACTTCGAGTAATTCTTATTTTTAACGTTAATCATGATATTGTATGCGTATAAGCATCGACGAGACATATCACCGAACCGAGGGAACTCGGAACATTATTTATGGATATTCTGTCAACAGTGTGCGATTCGAGCGTATCGCAGTTCTTCTAATTAGTGATTTCTTATAGATTGAAATATGCCCGATTCAAAACTGGGAATCGATCTATAGTAAAGACAATATTTTATTATTTATATTTATTAATTTTTACATATTGTTTTATTCATGTTATTGTCCGATTTAGTATGTCACATTTAAAAAAAAAATAATTTTCGGAGAATTTTACAGAACGGAAACTTTTGTAATTGATCATCTGCCACACGATAATTGTACTATATTTCAACGTTTTTAAATACTCGATTCGGCAATTGAATAATCACGTAATAACAAATTTTTTTTGCGCCTGCCAGCGAAGAAGTTCGAACTTTCTTCGCATGATTCAAAGGGTTCGTATATACAAGCACATACGCATGAAGGCAACCTTAGAGCGCTGATTGTCGAATGTATAAATTAGGTAGTCTCTTGCTACTGTTTGCGAGGACGTAAAAAAGACAAATAACAGAGTAGAGGGACACTCTCGAACTTTGATTCGTCGTAAACCAATACACTTTTTTATTATCTTTATTATCATTACACCTAAAGTTTTTATCAAATTTCGATACACTACTTTATAGACACTTCTGTCGTCGTATCGAAATATAATAAAAAAATGCACTACATTTGTTTTCGTTTTTAATGAATTTTTCGGTATTGCGTTAACCTACACACATTGAAAATTGTTTATTCGTTTGATTTGTTTCTGTTTTTAAAGATACTGCACTTAACCAATTAACTCAACGAGTACACTGTAAAGTAAAACTGCCTATCGAAAGTTTCATACATTATTGAAACGTGGGTTTTTAGCATTTTACTATTTTCTTCTCTGAAACAAAGGATTTTCTATTAACATACTCGTAACAATAATTTATATGTTATGAATATATCAGTAGTGCCTGAAACTTAGCTTAGGAACAAATAAAAATTATAAATAAGTTTAATATCCAGCAACTGTAAGGTAAATTCATGTTATGAACGATCATTGATAACAATATTTTCATCTCAGATGTTCCAATAATTAAAAAATCATACCGTATTTATGTTTACACTGTGTATTACAGTGTACTCGATCTTAGCATTGGTAGAATCGCAAAATTAAAAAGAAAATTATGTTTTCTTGAATTGATATTTCGATAGTTGTTTTTTTGCTTGAAAGAAATCTTTTGTAACATGCATGCTCTCTTTGCGAAATAAAATGATGCGTGATAGAATAGATGCTACTAAGCACTGCGCAAAAAGAATCTCTATTTTTTAATATCACGTATATACAAAAGTGTGTAAACATAAAACCTGAAATAAAACGTTTTTTGTCACATATTTCATTTTCATTTTCTTTCTTTTTACATTATTATATAAGAAAAAAGAAGAACCCTCTTTCTGATATTGAATAAATTGGACATATTTCATAATATATAAATAGGACTCTTTACTAAAATTACGAATGTGGTATTTGTTTATATCACTTTTTATAAACAAATATCTATTTATGTGGGCGAATCTCTAGAATTTTCAACTTTTGCGAGACTCAGAAATATATTTCTATAAGTAATATTAAATATAATATTTCCGGTTCTATATTATTAAGTAATTAATCAGAAGACGAATGACATGGGCAACGTGCAATCTTTTACTTTACTTAATATCTAATAATTAAAAAGATATGACAAGTATAAAATTACGTGAACATTCCGAAACCGATATTACAAAAACTATCACACAGTATTTATGCTATTGGGAGTTTAAATTTGCAATGCGACACTAACGGGTTCTAGATGAACTTGTGACATATGTGTGATGATCCAGGTCGGGTTAGGTTAGGTAGCGCGTGACCCGAGAGCGGTTTATTTAAATAAATAATAAATAAATAAATTAAATAAAATATAATCAAAAGATAATAAATGCGGATTGAAACAAGAATATTTTAATTGAGCACGACACTTTCTCTCTGCGTCTAATCCGGGCTTGAGACCGGCTACGGCCGCATTAAAAGTGTTTGAAGCGAGAAATCACGAGGAGAATAAAATATATGAATATATCGCGAGAAAACCCGTGTGTCCTTTAGCACGTTTGGACTCTGACTGACTTTACTCGTGGTCTAGAAATTCGTTGTAGTCCGTTAGCTCCTCTCCTCCTCCAGTCCCTTTTTTGTGTGTATGCAGTCTAGAGGCTGTTGCCAGCCACATGTTGTCGTACAAGCGACACGCTTTTCTTCCCGGAAAAGCACTTGAACTCGGACCCCCCAATATCGCGTAGAACAGAGGTTCTCTGTTTTTTTTATTGAGCGTGTTTTCTTTGCCTTTCATACACAGTTTCTAAAATTGAATATTTGTGCTTGAGCCTGTTTGAGAATCGAGTCCTATATTTTTTTTATTTTCTAAATGAATACGTATTATTTTATTTGAATATTTGTGCGTATAAATGGCGAATAACACGTGACGTATTATTATGCCACACCTAATCCCTTATGCAAAAAAGATGTTGACTATAAGGAGACATCTTGTTAAGTAAATATTTCAAACTAAAATAATATGCTAATGTTTTGGTGAATCTAAAAAAAGAATTATATTAACGTGATGTAACTAAAGGTTAAACATAGATTGGTACGTAAATCTGTAGCAGTGAAATACAAATTTAACTTGTAATTAAGTAAAATTTATAAACTATAATTATAATGTGCACATATGATACGATATATTCAAAGGTTACTAATTATAGTATCACAATTCTAATGTTGAAATCATGATGTATTAAAATTTTAAACTTAAAGATTTTTGAGGATTGAATTTTCTGATTATGAGCAAAATACAATTTGGTAAACTGGATCAATACCATTCTACATTACTTATTAATTTCTTTTTGGGAAATCATGTATACTCCACTATAGTATATACAATATGCATGCGTCTAAAGTTGAAATTTTCTGATCACTAATTTCTATTTTTAAAGGAATATTAAATTTCAATGTATACTATACGAATGGTTTTATCAATAGGTTGCACCTTTTTCCTTATGCAAAAGATGTTTTGTAAGGAACAACTTTACTTAGTTAAAACATTCTTTCGTGTAATCAATTTACCTTGAATTTAATAGTTTTAATTATGTTAAATTCTGGATATTAAGTCGAGTTTTTCAAAAGCTGATGTATATTCTGTAAGTTTCAAAAAACTTTTTATAAGCATTAATTATTTTGATTTTATAAAGGCCTAATTATAATTGTCAGTTATAAAAGAAATAGATTCAATTAAATCAAAAGAGATTATATTCAGTATTTATCCAGATGTTTTACTTCTCAAATTATCATTTACCTTCAAATATTTTGATAACGATAATTTTGTAAAGTGTTCTCGTGTTCTTCGCCATTTATACGCACAAATATTCAAATAAAGTATTACGTATTCATTTAGAAAACAAAATATATATAATCACTCGACTCTCGAACAGGCTTAAGCACAAATATTCAATTTTAGAAACGACAAACGAAAGTAAGTCCAAAACAAAGAACCTCTGTTCTACTCGATATTGGGGGGTCCGAGTTCAAGTGCTTTTCCGGGAAGAAAAACGTGTCGTTCGCACGACAACAACATGTGACTGGATGCAGTCTCTAGACCACTATAGACTGCATAAACAAAAAATGGAGAGGGACTCAACAGGGCTACAGTGAATTTATAGACGACGAGTGAAATCAGTCAGAGTCCAAACGTGCTAACGAACACACGGGTTTTTCTCGCGATATTCATTTTATTCATTCTTCTCGTTATTTTTCGTTTCAAACACTTTTAATGCGGCCGTAGCCGGTCTCAAGCTCGGATTAGAGGCAGAGAAAAAGTGTCGTGCTCAATTAAAATATTCTTGTTTCAATCCGCATTTATTACCTTTTGATTATATTTTATTTATTTATTTATTTATTATTTATTTAAATAAACCGCTCTCGGGTCAGGCTCTACCTAACCTAATCCGACCTGGGTCATCACAAACTACTAAACATGGCTGACGCGGGGAATGCTTCTCCATAAAATTTAAACGAGGAGCATATTTAGAAATTGAAATACAAGGTTAATTTTGACAGAATTTGTTTCTACCATTCGACATATAATAGGTTCTTATAGTATTGTTTGTTTAGGTCAGTATTCGATTAAAATGATAGTTTTTGTTGCAGATATCACTGACGATTGGATACTTGGGTGTGATTTCTTAAATTAGATTGGGATTTCAGATTCAATAATTAATATTTTCAAAAATACTCCAAGTACGATCGACAGTAATATTGATGAGCAACAATGTTGTAGAATTTCAGAATGAGTTGTAGAAGTACCCTCTGTATTAAAGGATTTGTTTGAATATAATTTAAAAAATTTAGATTCTTCTCAAAAGACAAAATTCGCTCAACTTATAGTTGAATTCCAGGATATTTTCCAAGATGATGTTGCAGGAAAATGTAATCTTGTCGAGCATAAAATTTAGTTAAGTTATTCTCGTCCTATTAAACAACCTGTCCGCCCTTTGCCATTTCATTTACAAACTGAGATTGATAAAATGATTACTGAAATGCATAAAGAAGGAGTGATTGAGGAATCTTCTAGTTCTTGGTGTTCTCCAGTGGTTTTGAAACGGAAAAATGATGGAGGTTTTGTGTTGACTTTCGTCAATTACATAGTAAAACACTTAAAGACCCGTACCCATTACCCAGAATAGATCACACCTTAGATAAGTTAGCTAGAAAATCATGGTTTTCAACTTTAGATTTAAAGAGTAGATATTGGTAGATTAAAATTCGTCCAGAAGATAGAGTAAAAACAGCCTTTTCAATCGGAAATGATTTGTGGCAATTCATTGTTATGGCTTTTGGATTGTGTAATGCTTCCGCTACTTTCGGACGCTTAATGGAGAAATTACTTCGAGATCTTTTAGATGACATTTGTTTGATCTATTTAGATGATGTTATGTTCATGGCTAAATCTTTTGATGAAATGCTCAATAATTTGAGGACTGTCTTTTTGCAAATCCATAAAGCAAATTTGAAACTTAATAAAAAAATGTGTTTTTCCAACGAGAAGTAGAGTATTTAGGTCATATTGTTTCGGAAGCTGGATAAAAGACAGATCCTAAAAGATTGAGGCAGTAGTGAATTGGCCGATTCCTTCGAATAAAAAACAGGTTAATAGTTTTAATGGGTTATGTTCTTATTACAGAAGGTTTATCAAAGGATTCTCTTCCATTGCTAAACCTCTGTATAAATTGACTGAGAAGAAAATTAAATTTCACTGGGATAACGATTGTCAGAAATCATTTTCAAAATTTAAAGATATTCTTTCGACTCTTCCCATTTTAGTTTTCCCACGTTTAGACACTCCATTCATTTTAGGTATCTTATACAGATAATGGATTTCTTCTAATCTTAAATCCAAAGTTCTTCAACTGATTATGCCAAGAAATAACATCAACACTATTTTGAAAGGAGCCCGATTCCCCTTCTGGTGGTCATTTTGGCATTAATAAAAATTTAGAAAAAATTCGCAAAAGATTTTATTGGGCTACTTGTAAAAAATATGTTGGAGATTGGTGTAGATCTTGTTCGGTCTGTATTGCTAAAAAAGGTCCGTCAGAAAAGGGTCATAATCCAATGGGAATTTACAATGTAGGATTACCTTTTGAAAGAGTTCAAATGGATATTCTAGGCTCTTTCCCGATTTTTTCTTCAGGGAATAAATATCTTTTAGTTATTACAGATTGTTTTACTAAATGAGTAGAAATTTTTCCTCTCTAATATGAGAACCAAATCTATTGCCGAAGTGTTTTTCGTGAAATCGTGTGTAGATATGGAGTACCCCTTGAAGTTCACACTGATCAGGGTCGTAACTTTCATTTAAAATTTGTTAAATAATTGTCCTTCTTGTTAGGAATTCGAAAGACTAGGGCGACACCTTTACACCCACAATCAAATGGTCAGGTAGAAAGACAAAATAGAACAATACTCGAATACTTGTCTAAATACGTATTAGATAATCAAAACGATTGAGACCGTTGGATTTACCTGTATCTTTCAGCTTACAGATCCTCAATACACTCAACAACTGGGGATACTCCGGTTGAAATGACAATTGGTGCAGACCTGAGACTTTCTCTAGATTTAGTACGAGGATCTCCTCCCATGGATAAACAAACAACCATTTACGGAAACTACGTGCGAAAATTAAAGACAAACTGAACACAATTCACCAATCGGCCCGAATCAAGATCAGCATTTCATCCAAAAGAACTAAAAGAACTTATGACAAAACAGCTAGACATACTGAATTCCATGAAAATCAGAAGGTCTGGTTGTACAGCCCTCACAGAATTAAAGATAAAACCCCGAAACTGAAAGCTGACTGGGAAGGACCATATACGATCATCAAGAAGATCAACGATGCTGTCTACTTCGTCCAAAGAAATCCTAGACGTAAAAAAAAGATCGTCCATATTGACAAATTAGCGACATATCACGACAGGTAAATCTAGCTGCTCTGCTCGCGGTTTTTGAGACGTGGATTTTCCGTGAGCCGAAGGACAAATGCCAGAACAGGGAGAGTTGAGATACCTCGGCATATCCGCTCCCCACTCTAGTCCGAATATACCTGCCTAACCATACTCATGAAGATGATGGTATAATAAAGAATGATGAAGATGATAATGACTATGAAGATGATGAAAATGATGAAGAAGATAGTAGAGAAGATGATGGTTATATATCTGCTATCAAGAGATGGGCCCGTTGACCGGATAAATCAAGGATCAGCCCGCTTGAGAAGCAAATGATTTTTTAACTTTTTATTGAAAGAAGAGATTAATTTCTTCTCAAGAGACGGACCCTTGATCTAAGATGAGGATTCACCCGCTTGGAGAAGATAACCTTTCTTTAATTGTTTTTAAGATTGTAAAATGCAGTTAAGTAGTTATGTTTTCGTCTGGCATTGCCATATATGTAAATTTCGGTACATTCTATGACTTTTAAACGAAAGACGGCCATAAAAACATATTAAGATCGATGTAAACTTAATTTTGAAAAAGAGTCAGTGAAGTGGTTCTTCCGGGAAGCCAGACCTTTATAAATCTGAAAAAACCTGAAAGATTACCACGAAAAATCATCAAAAAAAATCTGAATTGGAACTAATTTTATACTTATTATATATTAAACGGTCTAAAAAAGTATTACAAAGTGTAAAAAGAAAAATTGTAAAAAAATTAATAATCACCAAATATACCAATGTTGAAGGATTTTACGTACATATGCGTATAACGAACGTATAAGTAACGCGTGTTTAAGAAAAGGTGTAATTCACGCATAATGTAAACGCGATTAAATGTCTGGCGAATCCACTGTCTATAGGTAGATTATAGGGGGTATATAATACGTGTTTATACCTCTTGTTCGTGAGTAAGTTATCTTGGCTCCTGAAACATCAATAAAATAAAAATAAGCAGGTTTTTTAATTTATAGCATTTATTGAACATACGAATCGTGATGCACATGTACATGCACTAATTATAAATATACCTATTCATCTTTTTGTTCTTATTTCTAAATATACGTACAGTATAGACATATTAAAAAACTATATAACGTAGGCAGTAAATGGAAAAAAGACGTATGAAATTACTTTATGATTCTTTACCATTTTTATAGAATCTGAAATAAACCTTTCTTTACTTTTAAATATTATCCTACAACTATTTCAAAATTTACTTTATTATTACTGAACATTTAACACGCGTTTAGTTAATATGCACTTAATCCAAAGAGCTCCTGAAATATTTGATATGAAATATAAAAACAATGTGTTAAATTGATTCTATATGTGTACTCGCATTGTACGAGGGTAGTTCAATAAGTCTTTAGAATAAAGTATAAAAACAATTTTTTTTGGGTAAATTTTTTTTTATTTTTCAACATAATCTCCTTGGAGCTCTATACACTTGGTCAATCGCTTTTTAAGTTTTTTTAATCCTTCAGAAAAGTGCGTTTTCGGAAGTTCCTCAAAATAAGCACTTACAGAGGCAATGACGTCTTCGTTGTCCGTAAATCTCTGTCCACCGAGCCATTTTTTCAAGTTTGGAAATAAGAAAAAGTCACTGGGGGCTAAATCTAGTGAATACGGTGAGTGTTCGACCAATTCGAATTTTAGTTCTTCAATTTTAGCCATTGAAACGAAGCATGTGTGAACTCGGGCGTTGTCGTGATGAAAGAGAATTTTTTTTCTCGCCAAATGTGGTCGTTTTTTTTTAATTTCTTCTTTCAGCTGCTCTAATAATGATGCATAATACTCACCAGTAATTGTTTTACCCTTTTCCAAGTAGTCAATAAGTATAATTCCACGTGCATCCCAAAAAACTGTAGCCATAACCTTACCAGCTGACTTTACGGTCTTTGCCTTCTTTGGAGCTGGTTCGCCTGTGGAAATCCACTGTTTGGATTGTTCCTTTGTCTCAGGAGTGTAGTGGTGTATCCATGTTTCATCCACAGTCACAAATCGACGAAAAAATTCCTCAGGATTCCGACTTATGCGCGCCAAAAGAGCCTCAGAGGCGACCACTCTATTGCGTTTATTCTCAGCTGAGAGCAAACGCGGCACCCATCTTGCCGATAGCTTTTTCATGCCTAATTTTTCATGTAGAATTGAAACAACTGCACCTATAGATATCCTTGTGGCCTCAGCTAACTCACGCACTTTTAATCTTCTATCCTTCAACACCATATCGTGGATTTTATTGATGATTTCGGGAGTAGTTGCTTCTACGGGCCTTCCTGAACGTGGTTCGTCACTTATTGATGTACGACCACGCTTAAATTCATTTACCCAGTTATAAACCGTTGCTAAGGCAGGGGCAGATGTGCCATGAACTGAGTCCAATTCATTTTTTATCTCATATGGAGTTAAACCCTTTAAATGAAAATGTTTAATTACCGCTCTGAACTCGTTTTTTTCCATTTTTCTTAACAAGCAATTTTTTTTTTCAATTGGTTATAAAAACACGTAAACTCAGAAGATGTGGACTGTGACTGCACCATATATCTAGTCGGGAGTGGTGCTGACTGAAAACAGATGATTTGGAGCGATTCGCGCGCCATCTGTTGGTCATTCTAAAGACTTATTGAACTACCCTCGTATAAGAAAATTATTTCATAGGATTCGACACAACTTGTAGAAAGTATTTACCTTGTCTAGGATCGGAAATTAATGTATAACTGCAGACGTAATTTTTTCCGCTAACAGTTATACACAGGTTATATGCACTTCTCTATACTTAAGCAGCGCAAATGCGTAACGTTTAGAAATTCCAAAAGTGGTTCGAGGAACCTAAAACGTGTCCCACTGGTTCACCGATCCAAGTTGCGTCAAGATACTTTAGGAAGTCAACGATTTTTTAGCTGGCAATACCTAGAGATCTGTAGGAGCTTCTGGCCGCTGGGGCATTATGGATGAAGCTACAAAATATGACGCATCTCTCAACAATGGTAATGAATAGTCCAATAATTCCTATCAACTAAGATTACCTGAAAATACAAAATAAAATGTACAAAGTAAATGTTCAAAAACGAGGAGATTAGAATTTTTGGTTATCGTAATTAATGACACATTTGACTATTATTTTTATTGAGATTCTAATATTTGTTACTTATCTAAAATACATAGTTAAACAGCCGGTGGTGATAATAAGAAATCAAATATTTTTTTATGGACTCCTGTTATTTATTTCAAAAGGTCCCTAGTGGAAACTTCAAAATGTGATAAACTGTGACAAAAGTGTGAAAAGTGTGTAATACTATGAGAATTTCTTGAAAAACTGTGAAATTGGGCTTACATTTGGAACAGGATGTTAAAAAATAATTATAGAAATTTCATAAATTTTGTCACAGTTTCTCATAGTTTTTCAGTTTTTCACAGTTTCTCACATTTTATCACAATTTCTCGCAGTTGTAATTTACTTTATGTAAGAGATCGTAACGAAAAAAATACGAGAAAATGAGAAAAACTGTGAATTACTGTGAAAAAATGTGAAAAATTGTGCAAATTTATTACATAAAATACGTGTTTTTTATAAGTGTGAGAAACTTAAAAACTATGAAAAAACTGTGAAACTCTGTGCATATGTGTTTTGCAGATGTTCCAAAAGTATGTACATTTTCACGTTTTTTCACACTTTCTCACATTTTTTTTCATAATTTTTCACAATTTTTCACAGTTGTAATTTCCACTAGGGGTTTACTTGATCACGGAGAAAATGTTCAAGGATCATTTAAACGACTTGAAATTATTTCTTTATGTGACGTCATGAAACTATCAACAAAAGTCGACAGTCGTCAAATTAATAGTCCATCGATAACAATTAATAATTTCAAGTCGCTTGAATGTTTGAACATTCTTTTCATTGATTTATCGAATATACATTTTGAAAATAACACCTAAAAAGTCCTTAAAAAACTATTTGAGCTTTCATGACCATCTCCCCTCTGCATAACTGTGTGTTTGAGATAAGTAAAACTTTTTTCTGAATAAAAATTATGATCTAGTCAGTAATTACATCAAAGGTTTTGACCGTTTACTTTGTGCATTTCATTTTTATTTTCAGGTAACCTTAGCAGATTGAAATCATTGGACTACTATATAGTACTATTAACGAGAAATGCGTTACATTTCGTAGTACGATCCGTCATCTTGTCTCTGCATCTCCTACAGTTCTCTGTAGCTGCAGTTGAAAAATCTGCGACTTCCTTGAGCATCTTATAGCAGCCTGATAGACGCAATGTAGCTGCATCTGCTTACTAAGAAGTTCGTACAGCTTCCATACAACTGTTAGCGGAAAAAGAAAACTTTGGCTGTTCTACATTCGCTCCGAATGATAAACAAGGTACATACTTTACAAGGACCGATTTATCACAATTGTCACATACATCTTATATAAAATATTTGAGGAGCACTTCGGAATAAGAGCTTATAACCATAAAATCATAACATAAAACCATGGTAATAATAAAATAAATTCTGTAACAACAATGATTGCTGTATAATAGATGAAAGTAAATAAAAAAGATTAGTTTAGTTTCCATAAAATATGGTTAACAATAATAAAGTAGTTTCAGGTGCTGATTATCTGTTTTAAAGATCTTTTTACAAAAGATGCTCGTAATCAGAAAAACTCCTTGTTTTTACTTGGATAAACTTTTCTTACTCGTGAAAAACACGTGTAATATACTTATGCGGGATACGAAATCCACAAAATAAAGAAACGTAGCAACACGTGTATAAGTAAGCGCTTTTAAAAGTGCGTTTAGTGTAGAACGCGGATATGTGACGTGTCCACCAAAAAATAGGTTTAAATTTCTATATATATATAAACGTATACAGACACGTGTGAGAAACTTTGATACTCTATACTTTACACACGCTTCTTAAACGTTTATTTTAATCGTTTCAGTAGCTATAAGATATCTTACTCATGGAAATGAGACGAAAGCACGTATAATATGCCTTGAAATAGACAGTGATTTCGCCAGAGATTTAAACGCGCTTATATTACACGTAACTTACACCTTTTCACATACACGTGACTTATACGTTCATCATATGCATACCTATATGCAGCATTTCACGTCAAGTGTCCTGAGCCGAAAATAATCGGCAAAATCAGCGACGTTTGCTTTCGA
This sequence comes from Gastracanthus pulcherrimus, assembly GCA_949152435.1. Classification (NCBI taxonomy): domain Eukaryota; kingdom Metazoa; phylum Arthropoda; class Insecta; order Hymenoptera; family Pteromalidae; genus Gastracanthus; species Gastracanthus pulcherrimus. Next base: position 134,960,881 of record OX424574.1, on the reverse strand, counting down.
TATAAATAATATAAGACTTGTTTTCAAAAAGTTATCAATAATGGTTTATATAGTCTTTTTACGAGCTTTTTGATAGTGATAACCATTTTTCAAAATTTTCATAATTTAACCTTGAAAAATAAAAAAAAATTTGCATTTTTCTCATATGCATGATACATACACGTTTCTTATATTTTTCTTAAGTTTTCTTTTTGTTTACATTAGAATTTTTTACTACTTTCGTAACTTTTTTTTAATTGTATTGTTTTTCTTAGTTTTGGTTTACTTCGTCTGTTTTATTGTTTTCTTATTTTTTTCACTCAAATTAGCTTTCTTGGCTTTAATTCCCTTTGTCTCTTTTACTCGTTTAACAAAAATGTCATACTTTGTAGACTGTGAAAATTTGTTAATTTTTAGTTTAACACTTTCGAAAGGTATAAATGCGTGATACTGCAATGTGCCTGGAATCGTCACTGCGTTATCGAATCTTTCTTTTAAATCATTCGCAGTTAAATCATAACTTTGTTTGGTACTAAAAAATACCTCTGTTTCTTTACAGTAATTTTTTGCCCATGAATATAAGACTGTAGCATCAAGAATATGATTTCCTGCAGAACATTGTAAGCTAGCCCGTTTCGCACCTCTTTTCAAATTATCCCCTATACCGTCACATGCACCATTACCGTGAGCTGTAGCATGAAAATGCCACTCAGCTGTGATTCCGAAATCTTGTTCATGAGCAAGAAGATTGGTGAAACTACTTTTGTTCTTAAAATGCTGATCCGTTCCGGTATTGCCGGCGTGGCGGAGGTCACGCGTTCTTCGAAGCTCTTTTATTCGAAAATATAAAAAAAAAACTTTTGAGACAAAGATGATTTTTATGTAAAAAAAAACTGACCTTTCATTTAAAACTATTAAAAGAAAAAAATTACGTTCTTGAGAAAAATGCAAATTTAGTTTACTTTTTGATTCTTCAAGGTCAAATTATGAAAATTTTGAAAAATGGTTATCACCATCAAAATGCTCGTGAAAAAAACTATAAAAACCATTATTGATCAATTTTATAAAAACAAGTCTTATATTATTTATATCGCACGCAAAAGTCGTTGATTTTGCCGTTTATTTTCGGTTCAGGACACTTAACGTGAAATGCCTCATATTTACGTCGAATTCACCAATATTGGTTTATTGGGCAGTCAAAGGCTTTTATATTTTTTATATTTGTTAGATTCTTTAACATTGTTTTACATTTTTTCACTTATATTTATTACTGCACTCTCACATTATTTACAGAAAATATTTCCACTAGGGATACAATTAGATATAACTTTTCTTATTGATCTTGGAGAAACAAATAAATCTAGACTTCATAAAGTCATGTGCCATAAAAAATGAATTGGCGATAAGGAATTAGCTCTGCACTCTTAATGCGATTATATTTTAAGGCCTTTATTATACATCTTTTACGAAGTAAATTTGTATTTTTTTACAAAGTGGAGTCGCTACAGCCTTTTTACGTTCGTATTTTTGTGCAAGGTTCTCTACAGTAGCGTCACTTAAACATATAACTACAAATTTGCAGCTAAAATGTAAATATTAAAAAGATTTCCTCTTGGAACCCAAAAACTTACAAAATATGTAATATATAATATGTAATATATATACGTGGAATGTTGTAAAAACATTCATTTTTTAAACTTTGAAACTTCGTACGTAGATCTATTACTAGTCAATGATGGACAAACGAGTTTGGATATTGTCTAAATTTAGGTATTATTATAATTATCAATAATTGTTCTCTTTTCGGGCCGTAAAAATCAAAGCGGAAAATTTGAATTTTCAATTGATTTTTGGTCCCGCAATATTCACTATTACTCATGTCGATGACTTCGATCCATATTCTAACAGGGATCATTTTCAATGTCTTATATTGTATGTAGTTGAGGTATTGTATAATGAAAAAGTGAAAAAGTAATCACGTACTTATAAAATATTATAGCTCATCCCGTACGAAAAAATCCTATAGTGCGCACTACAGTGTGCACTATAGTGTACGTTATAGTTTGTACTATAGTGTGTACTATAATATTTTCGCGAAATACTATAGTGCATACTGTATAGTGTTTCGAGGTGTAATAAAGAAAAGATGCAAAAAACATGAAAAAACCCGTTTGCCAGTAGGTTGGATCGCCCATTTAGGACGTACCATCTGGATTATATCACCCAATTGGGAGGTCCGACCTACTGGTAATGCGGTTTTCTCATCGATTTTTATGACACCTCGAAACACTATAGTGTGCACTATAGTGTACTATAGTATTTCGCGAAAATACGATAGTACGCACTATAGTACACACTATAATGCACACTATAGGGTTTTTTCGTACTGGATGTTAATGAGCTCGCCCCATGTTTTACCAAGGCTCATGTTCGGGTTCTCATTTTATAAAGAATTTTAAGACCTAAATGAACCAATCGAACCAATCAAAAACCTTTGAATCAAAAACCTTCGTCTGGAAGAATTCAGGTATGGGTAATTGTCAAAAAGTTGGCTCTTTTTAAAAGTATGATTTTCAAAAAAATAAAGTCTTTGACACCAAAAATAAAAAATATAATGTAATAATATATATGAAAAGACTTTATCGAACTGCCTCGGGAAGATCGATAAAGTTTTTTCATACATATTACCATATATACCGAGGGACAAAGCCAAGAAGAAAATTATATTTTTCTTCTCATCATGATGTAATAATATTAATCGTATAAATAAAGAAAATTAAAATGGGCGAGATAAAAAAACACTTTTATGTAGTTAAAAAAATATTACAATGTTGAAAGTTTCTTATAACCAATCCTTTTAAATTATGAATTAATAGAGTATAACTTTCATTTAATATTGTTTGATATATATTACCTTACATGAACTATCTCTTGTTTAGCACAACTTAAACATTTCATTGCTTATTACAGAATATGAACAATTAATATGATCTACGCTTAAATAGGTTAATATATATATATATATATATATATATATATATATATATATATATATATATATATATATATATATGCGGCTTCAATTGTTTTATTATTTAAACTATTTCAATTGCAAATTGTTGAACTTGGGTTATTTGGGGTTTAATTTCAGAGTGTAGGTCTTACGGTTTTATTATTAGTAAATTTTATTTTTTTAATTGGTAATTACTCCATTTAGGTTTGTTGGGTTTTGGGTTATGGTTATAGTTATAGTTTAATTGCAAATTGCCAATCTTTGACTATATGGGTTTTGTATTTAGGGATTAGGATTTACAATTTTATTATTTTAAACTTTATTATTTGCAAAGTGCTCAGCTTGGGGTAGTTGAGTTTAGATTTTACGGTTTTATAATTTTAACTTTTTATAATTCCAAACAGCTCGACTTGGGATATTTAGGTTTTGAGTTTACTGTATTATTATTTAAAACTTTTATTTTTAATTAATAGTCACTCAATTGGATTAGTTGGGTTTTAGGTTATACTTTTATTATTTTAAGTTAATCTTATAGTATTAAACCGCTTTTTAATTACAAATCCCTGAGGTTTGATTATAGTTGGATTGTGTTCTTAGGTTATAGGGATTACATTATTTTAAACTTTATTAATTGCAAATTACTCAGCTTAGGATAGTTGAGTTCATAGGGTTTACGGTTTTATAATTTTAACTTTTTTAAATTTTCAATTGCTCAACTTAGGTTACTTCAGTTTAGGGTTTATGGTTTTATTCTTTAAACTTTGTCTGATTTCAAATTGCTCAACTTGTGTTACTTCGGTTATGGGATTATGTTTCATAGTTTTATTATATTTAATCTTTTATCTAATTCCAAACTGCTCAACTTGGGTTCGTTAAGTTTAGGGCATATGGTTTAAAATTTACGATTTTATTATATTAAACTTCATTAATCGCAAAGTTCATAACTTAGGATAGCTGAGTTTATAGAATTTACGATTTTATATTTTAAACTTTTTCTATTTCCAAATACCTCAACTTAGGTTAGTTCATTTTAGTGTTTATTGATTATAGTTTTATTATTTAAACTTTTTTTAATTCTAAATATCTCAACTTGTCTTAGCTCAGTCAACGGTTTATAGTTTTATTATTTAAACTTTATGTAATTCCGGATTTCTCAGCTTGGTGTATATGGGTTTAGGGTTTATGGTTTACGCTTTTATTATTTAAACTTTTTTCTTATTTTAAATTGCATAGCTTGGGTTACTTAGGCTTAGGGTTTAGGGTTTATGGGTTTATGGGTTTATGGGTTTATGGATTTAGGGTTTATAGGTTTAGAATTTATCGTTTAAGATTTTATTATAGAAACTTTTTTCTTATTTTAAATTGCATAACTTGGGTTACTTAGGCTTAGGGTTTAGGTTTATGGGTTTATGGGTTTATGGGTTTATGGATTTAGGGTTTATAGGTTTAGAATTTATCGTTTATGATTTTATTATAGAAACTTTTTTCTTATTTTAAATTGCATAGCTTGGGTTACTTGGGCTTACGGCTTAGGGTTTATTGGTTTAGGTTTTACGGTTTGGGGTTTAAGGTTTATAGGTTTAGTGCTTATGGTTGCCGGTTTTATTATTTTATCTTTCTTTTTTTTTTTAATTGCTTGACTTGGGATAATTGTGTTTAGGGTTTGTGGGTTTCGGGTTTACAGGTGTAGGATTAATGCTTTACGGTTTTAATATTTAAATTTTATTTCTATTTTAAGTTGCTTAGCTTAGGTTAGTTGGATTTACGGTTTATGGGCTTAGAGTTTATAGATTTATAATTATAAAAGTAACGCAAGAATATAATTTATAAATAATATTAATCCTGGAACGAAATATGTGTCCCACTATCGTATATCCCACTTAAAGTTAATCCCACTTAAGTAATAACTCGTAATCAAAAGCACTGGTTTGAGAGAAAATGCTTTTAAAAAGAACTTCCAATGCAACAATCTTCTTCAAATGATAGTCATCGGCTAAACTATCACATATAATTCAAATAATACTGTTACAATTGTAACTGCTGGCGCGAGCTTTTATGTATTATCCCCGGGATAATCTTAATGTGCTTAGGCCATCGCCACCTAGCGGCGGTACGCAAACTACGCTATCAAACAATTAGTCAAGAATAAGTTTCCCTATGAAACAAAAAGAGCTGCCGGTATATGTCAATTTGTAATTCGGCACCGACTTCGAGAATATTTTTGTGAATTATTTCACATTTTTTAGTGCATTTTTCATAGTCGGTTCATTTCTTTTCAAAAAATTGTTTAACTAGATTACGTGTTTTGTTACAAGCAATAAGCTTTTCTGTAGCATGAATTATTTTAATATTTCCTTTCGGTCGAAATGTCAAACAATATTCAAAGAATAAAAAAATTTTCTGTGAATATTGTTTGACATTTCGACCGAAAGGAAATATTAAAATAATTCATGCTACAGAAAAGCTTATTGCTTGTAACAAAACACGTAATCTAGTTAAACAATTAGCTTTAGGTCGATCTATCAAACAACATTTAAAGAATAAATTAAGATCCCAATCATTAAAATTGGATTGAAAACAAAACTTTTTCTGCACTTTTAATGATTTTATTTCAATTGACAATAATTGTGTTTGCAACAACACAATTGTTGATTGAAAAAATTTTGTATATACATGAGCTCTACTTGCATAAGATATGTAATGATTGACACTAACAAGTTTTAACAAAATAGAAAGAAAAATGAAAATAAATTGGTCGTTTTGTAACCCCTTTTTGAACCTCCTTAAACTTTGTTTTTTAAATTGCGGCTCCTGGGTTAGTGTTTTTTAATTGCGGTGCGTGGGTTAATGGGGATTTAAGTTTCTTGGTTTTATTACTTAAATATGATTACATTAAAATTAATTAATCTTGGGTTAATAGAGTTTTGAAGTTAAATAGCTACCCATAGGTTAAAGGGGTTCTAAGGGTTTTGGTTCTATTATCTATTCTATTTAAACTTTTTTTTAATTGCATCCCCTGGGTTAGTGAGGTTTTAAGTATTTTTTGTTTATTGTTTACACATTTTTTATTAATAATTACTGCCCTTAGATTAGTCGGATTTAAATTGTTTTAGTTATGTTATTTAAACTTATTTTAATTTAAATTTCCTGCCTATGGGTTATTTCGATTTAGGGTTTCCGTTTATACAGAATACTGCACTGTGGCCAATGCGATAGTTAATTTACTACTACCAAAATCGCGATCGGTAACTTTTTTTTTTTAAGTGGCATTTCGAACTCGAAAGTTCATCGCCTCATCTACGCAAGCCTTCCACGTTTCCCTATTTTGTGCCACCCCATCCATTTCGCGCCTTTCCGCCCAATTTCAGTTACGTCTGATTTTACGTTATCCTCCCATCTGCGTCTAGGTCTACCAAGAGGTCGCGTTGCTTTCGGTTTTCCTTTCATTATGCGCACTGCTGTACGATCATCGCCCATTCTTGCCACGTGCCCTGCCCTTCTTAGTCTCCGTGATTTTATTATTCTGTTAATATTTGGTGACGCGTACAAATTATGTAGCTCGTCATTGTGCAGTTTCCTCCACTCCCCAGTTTCCTCATCTTTCTTTGGCCCGTATATTTTCCTCAGAACCTTATTTTCAAATACCCTAAAACGATTTTCTTCCGCTTTAGTGAGCGCCCAGGTTTCGCACCCATACAAGATTACCGGCATTATTATAGTCCTATATATCCTTATTTTGAGATTTTTCGACAGTAGCTTTGACTTAAGTAATCTGTTCACAGCGTAGAAGCAGGCATTACCCGAATGAAGTCTCTTATTAATCTCGGCTTTAATTTCGTTTCGATCATTTATAGTTGTACCTAAATATCTGAATTCGCTAACCTTTTCAAAAATGAAATTTCCGACTCTGAGATCCCCCTCTGCTTCGCGAATGCCCAGTTTCTCCATGATCATATATTTCGTTTTCGATTCGCTCACTTCTAACCCCGTGTCTTTAGCCGCGTTTATAAGGATTTCCGCATTTCTCGCCACCGTTTTACCGTTATCTCCCACTATATCCAAGTCATCCGCATAGCCTAACATCTGCGTTGTTCCGTTGAGTGTTGCGCCTAGCTCGCTAGCCTGCATTTTTCTAACAACATGCTCTAGCGTCAAGTTAAAGAGTACCGTTGAAAGCCCGTCACCTTGCTTCAAACCGTCGCGTATCATGAACGATTCGGATACATTACCGCCTATTCGAACCTTTCCAGTGCTTCCGTTCAGACATATTTGAATTAATTTTACGAGTTTTTTTGGTACGCCAAGGAGCACTAGGATTTCATACATTTTGCTTCGATTGACAGAGTCGTACGCTTTCTTAAAGTCCACAAATAGCTGGTATATAGTTTCGCAATATTCCCACTTTTTCTCTAATAATTGTCTTATGGTAAACATTTGATCGCTCGTTGACCTGTTGCGCCGGAATCCACACTGATAATCTCCTATTATATCTTCCGCGAATGGTATGAGTCTGGCCTGTATTACGTTTGACAGAACTTTGTAGCAGGTAGCTAAAAGTGAGATTCCCCGGTAGTTATTGCAGTCTGTTTTATCTCCCGTTTTAAAGATCGGTATGATGCTGGATTCTTTCCAATTTTCTGGTATTGTTTCATTTCTCCAAATAGCACATACTAGATAAAAAATTTTAGATGTAAGCGCGGTGCCTCCATATTTAAGTAGTTCAGCTGGTATAGAATCGTTTCCTGCGGCCTTATTGTTCTTTAGCTTTTTGATCGCGGCCTCTACTTCTTTGTAGGTCGTTTCGTCCATATGGAGTTCAGCAGTGTGGATTTCGTCTCCCATTTCCTCGGAGTTTTCATGCACGTTTAATAACTTATCGAAATAATCTTTCCATAATTTCAATAGTTCATTTTCGCTTGTCACGAGGTTCCCGTCCTTATCTTTCATTAACTGCGATCTACTCTGAAAACCCTTCCTAATAGCATTTATTCCTTTGTACATCTCGCGCGGGTTAATTTCCCTACTATTAGTTTCTATTTTTCTAATTTCATTTTTCTGATACTCGCGCTTCTTGTTTCTGTAAATCACACGCACTTGCTTTCTTATTTCATGGTATTCTTCTACGGCCCTACCGCTTTCATTGTGTACACTATCTAATTTAGCTTTCTTGCGCCTTTCAAACCAGAGTTCGCAGTCTTCGTCAAACCATGGTTTGCTCTTCGGCCTTTTTTTCTTACCCAGTACTTTGTTCGCGGCCCCTTTTATAGCTTTTTCGATAGCCCCCCACAACCTGTTCGGATCGTCATCTACTCCCGTCTGTTCATCCGTTTCCTCGAGCACCTGAAATCGGTTGCTAACTTCTACTTGGTACTTGATTCGCTCTACCCCGCTTCGTAGTTTTCCAATATCAAAGGTTTCTACTATGTTCGCTCGCTTACTATTTTGACTGGCTACTAATCTAGCTCTTAATTTGGCCACTACTAGATAATGATCTGAGTCGCAATCCGCCCCCCTATAGGTCCTTACGTCAAGTACATTCGTGTGGCGCCTCTTATCAATAAGAAAATGATCGATTTGATTGTGCGTGGCCCCATCCGGCGATGTCCACGTTGCCTTGTGTATATCCTTCTGCTTGAAGCACGTGGTCTTGACTATAAGATCTTTTGCGGCCGTGAAATTTATGACCATAATACCGTTATCGTTGCTGGTTTCATGCAGACTTTCTTTGCCTATGGTGGGCCTAAACATTTCCTCTCTCCCTATTTTAGCATTGAAATCCCCCACTACTATTTTGGTGTCGTAAGACGCGAATTGGTCGATTAATTGCTCTAAAGTTTCATAATAAAGATTTTTGACTTCTTCCTCTTTGTCCTCCGTGGGACAGTGGACGCTAATAACCACGTAATTATACCACGCTCCTTCGATGATGATATACGAGAGTCGGTCATTCACGAAATTGCAACTTTTAACGGAATGTATGATGCTTTTGTTAACAAGAAATCCGGTGCCTAGAGAATGCCCGCTCGCGCCTCCATATAAAAAGGTGAAGTTACCGGATCCTAGCATCGTGTTATCTTTCCATCGGGTTTCTTGTATTGCTACCAAATCTAAATTGTACCTCTCAGTTTCATTTATGATTTCCCGGAACGCGCCCGCTCTGTGTAGACTGCGTACATTCCAGGTTCCCACCCTTAAGTTTCTTTTGGTTTGATTTTGTTTTCTTTGAGCCATGATAGTAAGTTAAACCCGCGCGTTTTGGATCCTGTTCCGATCGCAGGTGAGTCCATCCGTCTAGGGGTGATAACCCTCATACCTCCCTAGAACTAAGTATGAGAGCTTTCCGACTTTGGCGAGGACATAGTCAACTCGTCGTCAGACACACTCGGTTTCATTCTCATATCCTAACGCCCCCCTGCAAGGCAGCGCGCCTTCGCTGGCTTCGTTGCCATGTAAGACCAGGTGGCGAATCATTCTACACATCCCCTTTCAGGGCAGTTGTCATCGCTCCCGTATCCTCCACGACAGCAGGATTTTTGGCCCATTTGTTGTTTGAAATGTGTGGTAAAAGAGATAGATTACAGAGTAAGGTAGAAGAAGAAAGTAAGATAGGAGATTTTGTATAGTGTTTGTAGTTGTTGCGATGCTTGCGTAGTGTTTCTAGATGAATGCGTTCGCCAGTGCGGGCTCATCACACCCACGCCTGGGCCTATCGGCTGTCCGCGACTGCTTATTTGCTTTATTCGCAGCTAACCTCTTTCTCAGGGGTCGTTCCTCTATCCGCAACCTGAGTACGCGCTGTGTAGTGGTGATAGGCACCCACCCGTCCGCTCTGGACGACTACGCCCAGGACCCGCTTAGGGTAACGGCGTTGCAACAGCGCGATCGGTAACTAGCGGTTTTAAATTTGTAACTACCATTTTCGGTGTAACTACCGCTTATAATAAGCCATGTACCTATCTCATTAGGTTTTAGGACAATTTTATTCATCGAATAAACTTACGGGTACTGTACTGCATTTTTAGGTATACTAGAAAACTATCCCCAAAGTTTCATCAAAATCTGTAATTCAAACTTCAAGGTTACCACTTGAAAATTTTAAGTTTCGAAAAATAAAACTTTGACCTAACTTGTTTTAACTCAAAATTTGCGACTGTGCGTAGCGCCTGTACCGCAATGACGTTTCTGAAACAGCGGACGCGCAAAGCCGCTGCAGCGCCGCCATTTTGTAAAAATAAGGGGAAGAAAAAACTGAATTTTCTATGAGATGTATAATAAAGGGCCTCAAAATATTATTGCAATATATCTTTCAATTTTTGCACCTAAAATACTTGAAATCGCTTACTGGTCTTTGGGCGCTGAGATTGATTGATCATAAAAAATTACATTTCTTATGTGAAAAACATCCTGGAAAAACGTTAAATTTAATTCTGATATGGAGAATTCTAGAGATTTTCTCAAATTTCAATCATTGAATTGACGTAAGAAATTTCATCACATTTGCATTTTTTAAACGTAAATTTTTAGTAGAGTCCGACTTTTAATATAGTTCTAAAACTTTAACATTAAAAATACTCATACAATATTACGGGAATAAAAATAACAAAACATATTTTCAAATTAAAATTTGTATTGAATAAGGAAAAATGATATCATAAGAAATGGACTACAATTACAATAAATTTGAATATAAAGCGAGCGTATTTAATTTTTATTGCAATAAAACAAAGATTTTTGAGGTTTCGTAAAACGTTAACATAAACAAAATTGTACATAGCTGTAGAGTGTTTTCATTATTATATTATTTATATGATAGTATTCTACTTGTGAAAGATACAAAATTGCTGATATGTATTCTACGTAACTATTACAGCTACATTTATTGATCCTTTTTTCAATCTTTTTAAATATTATTAAGGTAGTTCTAGCGTGAGACAATATAAATTAGATAATCGGATGCAATTTTTCTATGTTGGTTATAACTTATAGTACCATTAATCTACAACATATTTGGAGCATATTATTAACGATAATTTTCCAAATTTCATTTCATATTTATTTTAACATATTTTCAGGTTTGTGATTTATAAATTAGATTATTTTTAGATGAATAAAAACATATAAATTTGCAAATAAAAGATCGGTTAGAGTCAAATTTTTGACTAAATGATAACTTTACAGTCAAAACCATTATACAAAACCTGAGTATTATATATACGTACAAATGTATGTTTGATCTCATAATACATGTTTATTGATTTCAATTTTAATTTGTTATTGCTAAAAGATAGTTTTTGATTAGAGTTGACGCAAGGACTACGTTATGCAATGATACAAAAGAAACATAAATAATGATTATTGAGTTCTATAAACAATAAATTTAGCTGTCCGCAGGCCAATTTAAATACATGCTATACTGCATAGTATAAATATTGTAAATTTGTTCTCTTCTCTTACAATTGCATATTTTAATTGTGATATTTAAAAGAAACTTTGATAAACTATGTTCTTCCAAAGCAGTATAGACTCTTTTTATTTAATTGACAGATTTGCGGCTAGATTTTGTTTATTGAATTTAAAATTCCCAACTTGAGTTGTAGGGTTTATGCTAAGCAGCTTCTGATTAAAAGAAAAAATAATATTAAGAATTGTGATTTTTAGTCGCTGTTGGAAAATTTTAAAAGAAGAGTAACATTTCAATTCAAATAATTATTCATAAAATTACAATTTATTACAATTAATTATTTAATAAAATCACATTTATCACAACATCTTGTATACTCGTGAACTATGAATATTTCAATTTGCATATTACTTTATAAAATATACGATTTTACAACATTTAGCCGAATAGTATACACATTCCACTAGAGCAAAACAGTTATTTTAAGGTGGCTTCAGCAACTTTTTATAAAAATATAGACGTCGTTGAAACTTTCCAAAAATGTTCTTTAAATATTCAAATTTTAATATATGTAAAAACAATCTGGGATAAACGACCAAATTATCTAAAAAATAGCTTAAAAAAGTCATTTTTAACACATAACCTTATGGGAATGAGCCATGTGTCGACTCTTAGTAAATTATAAAAAATGAGTTATTAATAAATTTAGTACGTAATTTAATATTTTTTCACAAGGAATCTAATGACTTGTTCAAATTTATGTGTGAACGACCAAATAAAAAAGATATTGAGGATAAATGTTGAAATCGTGCTTCTACACATGCGCGCTCAGAGCTAAATCACCGTTTCAGCGTTTTTTTACGAGGTTAATTTAATAGTTATTTGTTCTAATCGTTCAGACGTAGTTTACAATGCTTTAGAATGAAATTTAAATAAGACAATTCAATCAAAATTAAAAGCAGAAATGGAACCCCCCATGGGGCCCTCGCTTGATACGGTGCCCATCACTGCAGCCACCTTAATCGAAGATACATTCATTCTGTTATAAACTTACAATTACGTGGTTGAATTTTCTTAATCTAAACAATGTAATTAAAAGCCTATATATATACAATACGTATTTCATATACTACGAATCCAGCGTAGTAATAATTACATGATTATACATGCGAAAAAATAGGCAAATTGAATTCAGACATTATGTACTTTTTGTCATTCGTATACTTATTCAACGCTATTCTTTCTTTCGCATTTGGACATACATTCTAACAAGAAACCGGTTACAATCACTCCAGGTGATTAAAATCTAATTATAATACAAATATTTCGAATATTTCTAGCATTTAAGTACAATAATATTTTAAAACCTTACTTAAAGTTCAAAAGTCATTTCTGTATGCAAGTTATAATTTTCAATGGCGTAATTTCCGTTTTCCTTGTTGGTACGGTGGATCACTTTGATATTTGTAAAATAAGTAGAATATACAATTTTCTAACGATTGTTAACTTATAACAATACCAATTGAAGTACATTTGTGCAGACCAGATTGTTTTCATAAGTAGATTCAATATTGAGTTTTTGTACGTTTTCTGTTACAAAAATTCCAATTTCCGTCGACCAGAGAGTTTTCTGTTACGCGCTGTCTGTGAAAAAAGTAACAATTAATAAGATTACTGTATAACAGCCTACATTCAAAAAGAAAACGCTCTGATCGAAAAATTTCGAAATTAACAAAAAAATGCCTAAATCTCCTTAGGAGCTAAAGTATAATGTATACTTGTGTATACATGCGGAGAAACATAATCGTTTATAGTCTATGATTTTGTAAAGTTCTATGAATCAATAGTCTTGTACGATTTCTTAACAGAGATTTATCTTAAATATTGGATGGGAAGTGATCAATATCAGGTTTGTTTTTGTTCTATAAGTTATAAGACAATGGCATATTTCTTTAAACCAACAATTTTTCTTGATAAATGAAAAATCGAATTATGACTTTGATCGTTATAACTATTGTTGCGTAATGTTAAGTCGGCTGTGATGTAGAGAACCGTTAAGCCGGCGTTACATAAACTAATAAAAAATTAAGTTATCCTTATTGTTTTAATAACTATGTATATGAGAAGTAGGCACAGGCGGATTAAGTACATTGCGATTAAGAATGCTTTAATCATCTATCATCAACTCGAAGTGAACAGCTCCATTTTTTTCTCCTTTTTGTGATTTGTAAATGATATTTTTTGCCCATGCTCGACATTCAATGTTGATAATTTGATTTCCTAAAAACACAAATCACTTTAGTTCATTGATACTTATTATAAAACTTATTTTATACAGAGCATAATATCAAATTCTGTTATTTTAAAATAATATTATATTTTTTTCTTTAAGAAGCTTTGAAAATACAAGAAAATGAAATTACTTTGTGGACGCTTAAGATGGACCGCCACGACAGGGCTGAGATACGCTGGCTGGTTTACAAATGGATAATAATATCCGGGAAAGCCTTGAGATTTTGGGTAATAATCCAACTCTCCAATGGATTCCCTATCGTGAGGATTTTCACCTTTACAAGAAACCCAAATTGTATTTAACTGTAAAATATAACGAAAACTATGTTATAAACAATCAATATTAAATAATCTTTCAAGATAAAATGCTTGATATTTATTTACTTGAACTTTGTCGATGATTTTTATATGATTCTTGAGATCCTCCGGCATTGCATCTGGTAAATCGGAGGAGTCATTGTAGTATTCTGGTATCCAGTCGTATATCTATTAACAAACATTCTTTTTATTTATAGGACCATTAATTATTTGTGGCAACTGCATTGCAAGCATTATTATTTACCTAATTTAACATCACGTGTTATACAACAAAATAATAGATTATCATTTTTTATACAGCATTTTATATGATAAAATATTGTTGCTTTTTAGTTCTGATACACATAATGGTACTTAAATTTAAATATACCTTATGATTTAATTTGTAAAGTTTTAGGCTCATTGTGAAAATCAAATATAAAACGTATACAATAATAAAAGTGGGTAATAAAGGGATGGCAAATGCGCAACATTTTTGAAAATCCACTCATAAAGGATTAAATTGTAATGATTTAAAAATAACTTTTCTTTTAGCATGTTTCCAAACATATTAATTCCAAACAATAATTATTTTAAAAAGCTGGTCTTTTTAGATTTAGATTTTGGGCTTCATTTTTGTTATTTTACTTTTTTCTTAAGCTATTCCTTGTTTCTCGTCTTCGCGTCATTTACCTGGTCTTATTAAAAAATCATTAAAAACTTATTAATTCTAATACAATGTTACTAAACATATGGGATTTAGACCATTTTAATTAGTTTGTTAGCTACAATGTGGACTGATGGATCAGTTGCTACAAATATTATAGCTTCATTTTCAAACTCATATATTGAGTAAAAGTTCTATGAACAGGGCATCAAATGAGCGTCATCTGCCTGACAGGTAAAATCTCAATATTTCTTAAACAATATATGTCTAACAATTATAAACGATATAATGTATGGTCAATTAAAGAATATCATCTTATTAATATCATGCAAGGAGGAAACTTCCTCAATTAAAACATTTACAAGTAATACACGGGTGTAGACAACGTCATCTACTTGGCACGTTATGATAAGATAGCAATTATTTTGGTTTCATTTGATTCCTATTAATTCAAACCACTAATGATCGAAAGAGAGACTGAACTCAGTAGGTTCATAGCTAACATGTGCAGGCCCAAGCGGGGCCATGGACAAGAAAAAGTATAAGATTAGTCTAGGAGTATTAGACATTTGTGGTACAAAAATACATGGAGTTTATATTATTGTGGGAAACTGTAGTTTGAGGTATTACATTCTAGATGTACAACTCTCCGGTTGTACATCACTCGAGCTACCTGTTCAGTGGGAAATTACTGGTGAGAAAAATCGTGTTTTCAAAATAACTCTTTTTTTTAGCTTCAGAGAAAAAACTATGAATAAAAGTTGTTGCAAATTTAGTATTCTTCAAAAAAGTCCTGCGTTGGGTATCGATATGATTATTAGTTTATTTGCAAATTGCCAAATAAGAAACATAGCAAAAAATAAAATAGTTAACGATAAAGGGGAAAACAACCTTAGAATTTTAAATAAATTGGTTATATGTTTTTACGTGAGAATGAATTATTCATCATATATTACATTTTATTTTTCTGTAAATTTATATATTTTATCGAAATAACTCAGGAAAATTTTTCTTTTTTGTTCGTTAGGTCACCTTAAATATCTACTGAAGAGAAACTACTCTTTTTTCATCGTCCACATGCTTTTGAGAGTAGTAGGTATACAATGACAGTTCTGTACCCCCCACCACTCGACTTTTCGACTCACCTGTGCAGTTGAGAAGCTCTGTGAATGTTTATGTTCTAGAATATTCTCGTATGTTCTAGAAGCATGTCTACTAATCTTGAAAAAGGGATGCGTGATATTGCGCAATCATCGCGATATTAAACACTGAAGCATACTATCAGATGACGACATCAATTGATCTAGAAGCATATACTATGTGAAATATGTGCTATCCGAATCGGAGTACGTATATTAAACATATCTACTTTTCCGACTAAGACTTATGTTAGATATTCACATTTCAATTGTATAGAGTATACTTACAAATTCTCAATATAATCGAATAAGACAAAGATATTCCAAGAATTTTTTGGCTAATAGTGAAATTCCATGCAAATGGGAGTATAGTAGAATGCGTGCATGTGTACGCATTCACGCACCCGCGCGCTCGATCATCGTCGAAGTTTCGCGCGGGCGAATAACATCATGCTCTTGCACCGATAATCATTCGGGGGGTGTCAGGTTGCATTCGGCGCACTTTAAAGAGGTAGAAAAAATATCTCGCGATACGAATGTTTTCATGAATGCAGTCGAATATTCTAAGGCATATCAAATTGTAAGGTGCACATTTAGACATGTTGGAACTCTCTGGAAGCTTTTCATCATCGACGAGGACCGACCTTCGATGGATCTGTGGATGAGCCAGGCCGCGATATACGAATGCTATTGTGTTTCAGCAGGCGGACACAAAGCGTGTATATATATATATTCACGACTCAAGAATCTTACATCTGCTACTATAACTTGGTAAGCAGCGAGTTGTAGGAGCTGAAAAATGCTTTAATAATGAGAACAATCATTAGCCCATTTCTTTTCAAATTTAGCAATACAAGTATAAGACTACATAAGGTATTTACATTTTTATTTATGGTATATACTTAATATGAATATTCAATATAATCGAATGAAACAAAGAAATGCCAAGAATGTTTTAGATAATAGTAAAAATTAAAAAAATCTTCAATTTTCAAAATTTTCAAAATTAATACCCCTATGTGATATATGACCCCCAAGAGTGTACCTTAACTTTTTCTCATTTAAATCGAGCTCTTGTAGTTTATGCTATAATATGTTATCAAGTAGTGTGCACTATATATGTACTGTATGTATACGGGTATATATATATAGCTCAATTAAATAAAGATGCTTTATTAAATAAATATTTTATAGTATACATGGGTAGGTATAAGGTAAGTGCGGAATAATGGGTTGTATATGTAAGTTACAAATTACAAATTTTCTTTCCAGTTTATTTAATAATTTAAGTCATTTTACAAGCATAGGAGTAATAAGTTTACCATCACACCTGCTCCAGGTGAGAATCACTCTGACTGGCTGAGGGTACCCCCATATGTCATATATGAATTCTAACAGTGGACCTTAACTTTTATTTAAGCGAGAATGTATAATCAAGAAATGCGCATATAATACATACACTAAGATACAATACTACAATACAGCGGAATCTGTATTGAGCCTCAGTCAAATGGAATAAGTCGTGTATGTGTATATATACGCAAGACTTGAACATTTAACGTATGTTTCTGAAGTAATACTCCCGAATTCAGAGAATCTAAATCGAACGTTTATCTTTGTAGACGATTCAAGCTTTTTTATGATTGCTGCGAGGACGTATACTATTGTAGGTAGTCCAAGACAAATACCTCTATGTATCTGAAAGTCCCTCTAGACACGTGTATCCTGCAGACAGCTGGCGCATATGCAGGTATGCTAGTATAAATGCATCAAGTGATACATCATGAATTACCGAATATTCATTTTATTCTAGCCTCTACTCTTATACAAAGACAGTATATCTATATATATAGCATTCTTGATTGGTATTTCGAATGCTGGCTTATTCTTAATTCAGAGTTGACAATACAATGCATACGAATTATTAAATATCCCCAGCTGATCTCAAGGCCATCAGTCATGGTGTACAGGAAGATCGCGAGCAGAGCTTTATCACACAAATAAAAGTAGCCAGATGTCATCAATTTCACAGTATGACGTCACACATTGACGTGTCAGGTACATTTAAACTCCACACAATTCTCTAATATGATGTTTATCATCACATATTACAGAAATTTTCTTTATTGATTGAGATGTTGGAAGTGTAGAATATTTTAAGATAAATGATGGTGAGGTAGATTTTCTTGATCTTCCCGAGGTTAGAGGTATGTGAAATAAAAGTCACATTTACGTTTCGGTGGCTATGCCACCGTCTTCAGAATTAAACTAAACGGCGAGTAAATATTGTACGCCGATGTTGTGGAAGAATTGAGGTGGAGGAACCGATAAAGATCCATGGTCCATTATGATATGTAATTAGAGACGAAGCTCTAATATGACGTTATTCCGCGGAGTTTTTTAACGATGGTGAGGTAGATTTTGTTGATCTTCCCGTGGTTAGAGATATGTGAAATAAAAGTCACATTTACGTTTTGGTGGCTATGCCACCCTCTTCAGAAAAAAACTGAACGGCGAGTCAATATTGTATTATAATGTGTACCAAAACGTAAATGTGACTCTTATTTCACATACCTCTAACCTCGGGAAGATGAACAATATCTACCTCACCATCGTTAAAAAACTCCGAGGAATAACGTCATATTAGAGCTTCGTCTCTAATTACATATCTTAATGGACCATGGATCTTTATCGGTCGCTCCACCTCAATTCTTCCACATCATCGGCGTACAATATTGACTCGCCGTTTAGTTTTTTCTGAAGACGGTGGCATAGCCACCGAAACGTAAATGTGACTTTTATTTCACATACCTCTAACCTCGGGAAGATCAAGAAAATCTACCTCACCATCGTTAAAAAACTCCGAGAAATAACGTCATATTAGAGCTTCGTCTCTAATTACATATTTTAAGATAAAATGTGCTAGCCTCAAATCAGTGGAGTTTCGTGCACCATATACCTAAGTTAATGATATGTACAATATTTATTTATATATACTAATGTATATAATATATACATTTATAGATATATTTGTCACTGAAGAAGATTTTACTTTAAACTTTCTTCATTGCGTAATTATATTGTAATATTGTAAATATAAAAATGCTACTCTATCATTAAATCAAATACGAGTATTTCTGTCTGAAAAAAATGCTATACCGTGGTACAATAGCTTACATTATAACATAAAACTGTGACTATATAAGATACAAACTGCGACTCTATGACATAAACGGGGCTACTCTGTGTCATAGAAGGTGTTGTATTATGACATAAGTTTTCGTAGTATTTCATAAACCTGTTAAATTATCACATGAAGGTGTTACTCTGTTACATAAAATTGCTACATTATAACATCGAAGGGTGACTCTATAACAACAAAGGGCTATTCTATATCATAAGAGGTGTCATAAAACTGTTACATTATGACATGAGCGTGTTACTCTATTACATAATATTGCCATATTGTAACATAAACGTGTTACTCTGTGACATGAAATTGCTACATTATAACATCAAAGTGTGACTCTATAACATCAAAGTGCTACTTTGTGACATAAAAGGTGCTACTCTATGTCATAAAAGGTGCTATATTATGACATGAATAAGTTACTCCATTACATAACATTACCATATTATAACATAAACGTGTTACTCTGTGACATACAATTGCTACATTATAACATAAAAGTGTGACTCTATAACAACAAAGTGCTACTCTATGATATAAAATGTGCTACTCTATTATATAACATTATTATATTATAACATAAAAGTGTGACTCTATAACATGCAAGTGCTACTCTGTGACATAAAAGGTTCTACTCTATGATTGGAATGTTTGTATGATATTAATACGAACATTCGTTTCTTAAAAATGATTTGAACGTCTATCTTTGATAAAATTTAGATGATTGCTTCTAACAGCAAATTGTAGACGAGATTTTTTTTACTATATTTATTAGAACAACAGAAACAACTACTCTGCAGGCAAATACCCCTCTCAGCATTGAATTAAACTGTTAATTCATAAAATATGTAAATGTAATTAGGATTGAAAATTCAAACATTTTTCGTATTTATCCTGCAAGTTTCTCGTAAACTTATTAAACGGATAAAAAATCTTACGTATTTAGAGTGTTTCATATACTCTTTAATAAAAAATCTACTATATTCATTTGAACAACAGAAACAACTACTTCGCGGGCAAATACCCTTCCCAGCATTGAATTTAACTGTTAATTCATAAAATATGTAGATTTATTTTAACATTATAAATCCAAACATTTTTTGTATTTATCCTGCAAAATGATTTTTTTATAGCAATAAAGGGAAAACCATTTTAAAGTAGGTTTCTGCTAAACCTATTACATCGTATTATTAGTTTTTCACTGTATTTATGTGTAAGGCTCATTCTTACAGAAAAGAGTCTACCTTTTCAAAGCAAGAAATATATAGGTCCTTTAATATTATAAATGTAAAGATTAAATGCGTTTCGGCCTTCAGACTGCCTGTAGGCCTCATCAGTATGATCAGGCAGTCTCTATCATAGACGCACGTATATTTAAAAAAATAAATAAAAAAATTTTTAACAGTATATAAAAAAAAACAACCAAATTTAATTACTTTTTTCATACCTGTAACGTTTTGTAGAAACAATGTAACACAAACACCACATTTTTCTTTTGCAATATTTATAATTACAATAGAATGCTAAATTCAAACAAAAATCATATCAAAAACTAAATTATTAAATTTGATTTGAAAATAAAGACAAACTGTCAAATCGGTAGGTGACTTTTGTAAAATTTTAGACTATCGGAGCCGAACGACCCGCTACATGCACTAACACTCTACGGATGGTCAGGGCGAATATCAGCAGTGAAATAGATAGTCGAGAAAGACTTCGTCGTCCGCGCGCGGCAGCAAAACAAAAATAAAAAGGCCCATAAAACCCCTACATTCTCTTTCGCACATGTGTGCGCCCTTTTGTCCCTCTTGGCTTTGCAGCGACTATAAGACAGCCACTTTACGGATAATATTTTAAGTTGAAACAATTAATTTTGGATATAAGTATGTTCTAAATTATTAAAGTTGTATGATTTAATTTTTCATTACAATATCTATTATTATCATTATTAAATAATAAAATTAAAATATAATAAAATGTTTTTATATGTTATAATATAAACAGTTCCACTTGTTTACTGTAGTCCTAAAGGTTATATTAAAGGGTTAACTTTACCATGCAAATAACATGCTGTAGTACACAATGTTAGTAGAATTATAAGCGTGTAACGTGCAATAAAATAATGTATATAAATGGAAGGTATTTATATTGTGATATATAATGGTTATTGTTAAGACATCCTTCTTTACAATACCATAATACAAAAAAGGAGTTTTAAATCAATTTTAATTAAATGCAATGTATTCTTTTTACCTTGTACCAATACTAACAAAAAGGGAAAAAAGGATGAATAGAAAAGAGAAGGATGGAGGCGGTTGATTGTATAGTAATCGTGAAAATTTATCTATTGCCAAAGTTTAAATTTTTAGCCCTTATTTCTATAATATAAATAATTTATGAATTGTTTGTTAATTTTGTAATTTCTTATAAATTTTGCAGAAGAAAAATGTGGTATTTGTGTTACATTGTTTCTACAAAACGTTACAGGTATGAAAAAAGTAATTAAATTTAGTTTCGTTTTCTTTGATATACTGTTAAAAAAAATTTTTATTTATTTTTTTAAATATACGTGCGTCTGTGATAGAGACTGCCTGATCATACTGATGAGGCCTACAGGCAGTCTGAAGGCCGAAACGCATTTAATCTTTACATTTATAATATTAAATAACCTATATATTTCTTGCTTTGAAAAGGTAGACTCTTTTCTGTAAGAATGAGCCTTACACATAAATACAGTGAAAAACTAATAATACGATGTAATAGGTTTAGCAGAAACCTACTTTAAAATGGTTTTCCCTTTATTGCTATAAAAAAGAAAAAAAAATCATTTTGCAGGATAAATACAAAAAATGTTTGGGTTTATAATGTTAAAATAAATCTACATATTTTATGAATTAACAGTTAAATTCAATGCTGGGAAGGGTATATGCCCGCGGAGTAGTTGTTTCTGTTGTTCAAATGAATATAGTAGATTTTTTATTAAAGAGTATATGAAACACTGTAAATACGTAACATGTTTTATCCGTTTAACAAGTTTACGAGAAACTTGCAGGATAAATACGAAAAATGTTTGAATTTTCAATGCTAATTACATTTACATATTTTATGAATTAACAGTTTAATTCAATGCTGAGAGGGGTATTTGCCTGCAGAGTAGTTGTTTCTGTTGTTCTAATAAATATAGTAGATTTTTTGTTAAAGATTGTATGAGACACTCTAAAAATCTCGTCTACAATTTGCTGTTAGAAGCAATCATCTAAGTTCTATTCTATGTCATAAGAGGTGATATAGTATGACACAAACTGTCATTGTATAACATAAAGCTGTTATATTATGACATGAATGAGTTACTCTATTACGTAATATAGCTACATTATAACATAAACATGTTACTATAACATACACAGTTTTACTCTATGATACGGAAGATGTTACTGTGGGATATAAAATTACTACTCAACCGTGTCAACCGTGTCAGCATTCTGTGAACCGTTGAAGCATCGACATGTCAACTTTTCAGCAACAGCATGGTATTCAAGAGGCTATCAAATCTAAAGGCAGATTTCTTAAGCAAAGTGGTGATGAGATTTCAAATGGTTCAGTCATGACTGTACAAGCTCAAGAAATAGAGCCTATGATACCCAGATCTATAGCAGAGACTTTAAACACCCAGAATTATGTCAATACCGATGCTGATCAAGAGATTCTTTTACATCTAAATAAATATTTAACAAAGTTAAATCAAAATTGTATAAGATATCTTGATAACATATATGGAGTTTATAAGCAAGGGAATACACTTATGATTGGTAACTCACCGATTCAGTTTGATACTTTTTTCGTCGAATTAAGTAAGTCAAGATATCCATTAACAAAAAGTTTATTAGAATTGCTCTTTAGAAAAGAACCTAATAAAAATATTATAAGTTCTCGTAGTATAGAAAATTATTATAGTATCATTGAAGCTTCAATTACCCTTAAAAAGCGTTACTGTGAAGCCGAATCAATTCGTAGACTGAAGAGCTATAAATTTTATGATTTAATAGCTCCAATACTCAACAAACATTCTACAAATGGACTTCAAGTCAGAAATGTAACGAGTCAGTCTGTACTGATCATCAAAACAAGGTGCTCATGCCAGAGAAAGATGTTCTTAATAAAGCTGGAAAGACAAAGAAGGCTATTAGTCGAAAATGCAAGTCGAAACAAAATGATGCTTTATACACTAAGAGAATCTTAGATGAAACTTTTAAACCAATTATTGATCCAGTACAAAAAGTTGTAAATAATACAGAGATAAAACAACATCAGAAGATTGAGAAATTCGTTCCTGATGAAAAGGCTTATGCATTCAATAAGTTCGATAAATCTCATAAGTCAAATGAGGCTTATGAATCTAATGAGCCCAGTGCATCTGAATCCGGTGAGTCTAATACAATCGACAAGATATCTCAACCTCAGTCTAAAAAGTTCAACAAGATATTGGAATCAAATGAGCCCAATAAGTTCAAAGAGATATCTGAATCTGATTAGTCTAGTAAGCTTGTAAAGAGTTACGAATCTGATGAGTTACAGAATTCAAATGGGTCTGATGAGTCCGAAAAGGCTTATGAATTGAATGAGTCTTTTACAATTCAAGATGATGAAACCTGGCCTAGTCAAAGCTCCTCATTTCTAACAGCTGATAGTGAAGAAGATGACGGTGAATCTGATCCTTACCAATATATTATTGATAAATCGAGCGCCCATAGAAAACATTACGACAACGATGCATCCTTTCACATTGAGAGAAGCAAAGTTTGGCAAATCTATTGCTCCGTTAATGAAGGCATCCGCTGTAGAATTAGGACTCCAACGTCGATACAAGAGACCTTTTACTATTGAAGAAGATTGGATCCCAAGAAAGATTAGCAGAAATTATACTGCGTGGATTCTTAATGAACTTGATGATGACTGTAACGATCCTAACACATTAGTCGATCAACTTCGAGTAGTTGTAACTGAGCATAGGATGGGGAATTTCAGCAACAGCAGTGAGATAAGTTTGATTATCAATAAACTTCGTAAAGATGGAATTGTATATTGAGCACATAATTATTCTTTTGTACTAAGATTGCAATAGATAATCATTCTGATGTATTATCTCAACTGATAGCTAAACATTTTATTGGCAAATGGTGAAAATTGAAAGTTTAAATAAATATATTTGTATTATAAAATACTCTTCCTTCCATTTATTTGATACCCAAATCAGTGTATCCACTCCTAAGCTTCTAAAATTAAGTACGTTTAAATATTCCTGTCAGAAATAAGTAAAACTGTTAACAATAATCCATCTACTGAAAAAACTGTTTATTTCAAGGCTGAAATATCTAAAATAATTATGTTTCTGATAAAGTTTATCTTAAAATATTCTACACTTCCAACATTTCAATCAATAAAGCAAATTTCTGTAATATGTGATGATAAACATCATATTAGAGAATTGTGTGGAGTTTAAATGTACCTGACACGTCAATGTGTGACGTCATACTGTGAAATTGATGACATCTGGCTACTTTTATTTGTGTGATAAAGCTCTGCTCGCGATCTTCCTGTACACCATGACTGATGGCCTTGAGATCAGCTGGGGATATTTAATAATTCGTATGCATTGTATTGTCAACTCTGAATTAAGAATAAGCCAGCATTCGAAATACCAATCAAGAATGCTATATATATAGATATACTGTCTTTGTATAAGAGTAGAGGCTAGAATAAAATGAATATTCGGTAATTCATGATGTATCACTTGATGCATTTATACTAGCATACCTGCATATGCGCCAGCTGTCTGCAGGATACACGTGTCTAGAGGGACTTTCAGATACATAGAGGTATTTGTCTTGGACTACCTACAATAGTATACGTCCTCGCAGCAATCATAAAAAAGCTTGAATCGTCTACAAAGATAAACGTTCGATTTAGATTCTCTGAATTCGGGAGTATTACTTCAGAAACATACGTTAAATGTTCAAGTCTTGCGTATATATACACATACACGACTTATTCCATTTGACTGAGGCTCAATACAGATTCCGCTGTATTGTAGTATTGTATCTTAGTGTATGTATTATATGCGCACTTCTTGATTATACATTCTCGCTTAAACAAAAGTTAAGGTCCACTGTTAGAATTCATATATGACATATGGGGGTAGCCTCAGACATGTCTAAATGTGCACCTTACAATTTGATATGCCTTAGAATATTCGACTGCATTCATGAAAGCATTCGTATCGCGAGATATTTTTTCTACCTCTTTAAAGTGCGCCGAATGCAACCTGACATCCCCCGAATGATTATCCGATTTGGATATCACATATGTCACATCGTATATGCTATTAGATCAATTGATGACGTCATCCGATTGCATGCTTCAGTGTTTAATATCGCGATTGTTGCACAATATCTCGCATCCCTTTATCGCGCACAGGTGAGACAGTGGGGGCGGAGTTTATTCTTACTTGTCCGCCTCGACCAATCACAGAGCTTCTCACCTGCACAGGTGAGTCGAAAAGTTGAGTGGTGAGGGGGTCCAGAGCTGTCATTGTATACCTACTGAGAGTTCTTAGCTTCGAGTTGAAATCTTCGAACGGTTATTTTGTTCAAAATACAAATAATTCTAACATGAGCGAAGGAATATGTATTAAAAATTGACAGACATAAGTTACAGTCTTTCAAATCCAAAATTTATGATAAAAAAATAAAAAAAAAAGTGACTTTGTGAGACTGTGAATTTTAATACAAATTCCTTCGCTCATGTCAGAATTACTTGTATTTTGAACAAAATAACCGTTGGTAAAGTTTAATTCGATGCTTAGAACTCTTAAAACCATGCGGAGGATGAGAAAGGAGCAGTTTCTCTTCAGTAGATGTTTAAGGTGACCTAACGACCAAAAAAAAATTAACGATATATTTCGATAAAATATATAAATTTACCGAAGAAGAAAATGTAATATATAATGGATAATTCATTCTCACGTAAAAATATATAATCAATTTAATTAAAATTCTAAGGTGGTCAGGTCCCCTTAACCCATTTATTCCCAAGAGGCCATTTTATAGTTGATTGGTTTTTGCCTAAAACCGCCATTTTGAAATTTTCCAATGGAAATTTCAAAATTCTTATTTCAGAATCAAATATTTTTACCTCGAAATTAACATCTCTAAAAACGGGTGGGGGGAAAACGGTACCATCTCAGCTGAGCGTTGAAGAACATACCATCTCAGCCAAGCGGTGATGAACCAGGGGCGGATCCAGAAGTGGCGTATAGGGGGGGCGATGACACCGAGGGTGTCCAAAGTAGTAAAAAAAAAAAAAAAAGAGGTCCATAACAATTCACATTCCATACGTGCCACTTAAATGATTACATAGCGTATGACAATATAATCAAATTTTTAAATTAATGCCTTTATATGCCATTTCCCCTTATAATATTAATTCTAATGTACGTTTAAATCTAACTTTATTTCGTAATGAATACGAAATTCGAAATGAATACGATATTGTGAGACTAAAAAGTCTATTTATCCTCAAATCTTATACTAAAAAATGAAAACAAGCCAGGAAAAACCATTACAAAGCTTAACAGATGAGGAAATGTTTTTCAAATTATTGAATCAGTTGAAAATCCCTAAATTGCAAGCAAGGTGTTTCATAACTGAAAATATTAATATCTACCGCGAATAAGAGTATCGACACTCGAAGCGGTGGGCCGGTGGTGTGCAATGTAAACAATAACACACGAAAGAGATGACATGAAAAACCCACTATTTTCTCGGTAAAACGAAAGAAGGGAAATCGATATTTCAATTAACTGTGAAAAATGTGACTGTTTTATTTTTTCACGAATTAGAACAAGCAGTCGACGCGGGTGTGATAATGTAATACAGCGCATGCCGTTCTCTGCTACTTGCCTGTAGCTACGAGTGTAATACTCGTGTTACTTCTGTTTATTTTTTGTTTTATAAATAAATTCCTACAGATGAAACATGCAAAGGATATATTCTAATTAATTAATTAATTAATTCATACTCAAACTTATTTATACTAAAAAATAAAAATAAGCGAGGGAATACTATTATAAAGCTTATCAAGTCAGGAAATATTTTTCAAATTATTCAATCAATTGAAAAAAGGCAATAAAAACCTTTGGTTGAATCTACCAAATGTTGGTTTGGATAACGAACAATTTTGGTACGTGAACAAATAAATAATGATATTTAGTAACAACAAAAGTTGTTTTTCCTTAAATGTACGGAAAAAGTTATGCATAACTTTCATAAATTGCTATGAAACTGTAAGAAGACCGGTAATTCTATGTATAAACAGAAGTTTAGTCTAATTAATAGTTTTATAAGTATGTTTTTATAAATTTTAATTTCAATGTGCATCAGAAAGTTGAACAAATATTTATAGATGAATATTAATGTATAAAAATTATTACAACAGTTAAATAACCGAAATAAATTTGAAAAATTTGAAATTTGCTAAAAATTTTCTAAGTTGGGTTAGGGTTCATGGGTTACATTTTTTTATTTATTTAATTCTAAATTGCTTATCTTGGGTTAATTGGGTTTTGAGGTTTATGCGTTTATTGATTAAATAATTATTTTCGACTTATAGGATATGTTTTTACAGTTTATGTATTCAGGGTCAATTGGTTATTGGTTTAGGGTTTAAGTTAAGGATTCATGGGTTAACATACAAAATTTTCTGGGGGGGGGGGGGGGGGGGAAGCGATCGCCCTTATCGCCCCCCCCCCCTAGATCCGCCGCTGTGAAGAACGTACCACCTCGGGAATGAGAAGTTATGTTCGAGACCAAAGTTGGCGACCCTTTTTCAAATATTTTTAATTTAACAACAAGTTAAGGGGGTATAATCCTTATAAATTTAAAAAAATCATTCTTTCTATAATGTATTCTCGATTTATAGGGTGTTTACTACTTAGAAATTAAATTTTAGGCACTAATAAAGTAAAGTAAATAAGTTATAGATCTTAAATTATCATATTATTAGTAAATTAAAGCTTTTATCGTAGACTTTTATTATCTTTTGGTAATCCTTTTAATATAAATATATGGATAGTTATAATCACAAGAAGAGGAATCTGTTGTCATTAAAGAAACGTATATTCGAAGCCCAATATTTCATATATAGGATACAGGGGCCAATTGGAACAAACTACAATCGCTTGACTTAATTTCTTTGTACCAGAAAATGTCTTTTAGCATGGCGCAAATAATTGGATAACTTGGATAACTGAAAGATTATCTTGACATATTTAGTACTCTTTCACCATCTATTCCTAGTTTAATTAAATAATTTCTACGTTGCAGATATATATATATATATATATATATATATATATATAACTTTTGCAGCGAGAAAATTATTAATTATTAATATAATAATATATACATATTAATCTTAAAATTATCTGTAGCCTTTAGTTTTACGAAACAATCACATTAAGAAATGATTGAACTCAATACCCAATTTACTCTGTAAAAGTAAAAAACAAAAACAATGAAAAGGTCGCGGGGAATGTCCATCGGATATCGATCTTTCGTCGAACGATAAAACGTCCCGAAATAGAGTTAATGACGCTAGGAGCGGGCAGTGCTAACAACGCGCGCGTACGTTGCGCGCCGGCAGAACAAACTCACCCTGTTGAGCTTGATGAAGATGCAGGGCGAGGAGTTATTGAAGCCGTAGCTCTGGAGGGCCGAGCAGGGACCCCAGCTGTTCACGTCCACGGCGCAAACTTTGCCCGGCTCCGGTGGCCTGTCGTAGTCGCAGATCACCTGATTGCGCCCGGCCTGCGGCAATTCCGACTTGTTCAGATACTCTGCAAGGACAAAGAGTTTTACTCATTTTTTCAGAGTTTTGTGTATCAAATTTTACTTTATAATATTAATA
This sequence comes from Gastracanthus pulcherrimus, assembly GCA_949152435.1. Taxonomy (NCBI): domain Eukaryota; kingdom Metazoa; phylum Arthropoda; class Insecta; order Hymenoptera; family Pteromalidae; genus Gastracanthus; species Gastracanthus pulcherrimus. The sequence goes on along the minus strand of OX424574.1, from coordinate 134,931,940 downwards.
CAAATATTATAATTATTATTTTTTTCTTATAATGTTGTGCTGTTTAGGTAACCCAAACGTTATAAGACATTGTAATTACTTAAAATTTAGTTTTTTTATATTATTTTGTATTCGCAAACATGAAACAATAAATCTAATCAGTATAATAACTTACTTTCGAGGAATTTGTCTAAACGGTTGACCCATTCTTTTATTTGTGTGGCATTCGTCGAAGTATACCAAATTAAAGACCTCTCCTCGGTTCTTTCTGAGATCGGTCGGAATCCCAACCCTGCAAAAAGAATCAATAATTAATCTTACATAGTGACACGAAAATTATTAAATTTTTTCAGTATTCTGTCGTGTTTGCGCACTACATAAATAATTGTAGCGTAAACTCAAAGACTTCTGATGATTACTAAATTGAGTATGAATGAACTAACAAGAACTCGAAGGAATGTCAATGCCGATAAGTTCATTTTTTCACCGAGGCGTGAAAATGACGCAACTGCGAAAACCCTTGGAATTATTACATGCTCGATGCACCCACCTGTTCCAGTTATTCTTGTCAAGTCGAGCCAGTGTTTTTCATCTACTATATAAAGCGTCGAGTGTTGCGATAATCACGTAAAGTAGAATAAAACGTTTAATTACATTGCCATTTAACACTATGTAACAAAGTAAACTCTTGTGCAAAGCTGAATGGAAAATTTAAAAGAATAAATATTATATTTGCATGTAATATTTATTTGTTTATTTTAGTCCATATACTAAGAATTGATAAGTTTAAATTATGTAATAATTCCAATTTCATACGCGTAGTCTCAACTGATTTTAAAATTTTATAATATGTATGACTATTTCTTTATGCAAAATTAACTTACCAGGATTTGTTCCTATAAGACTGCTATCCAAAGTGTATTTTGGTCTCTGTTCGTCTATTGTCGCCATTAATCCCATCATGCATATTGCGCAGAGTGCAGCTAAAACGCTGTAGAATATTAAGTAGAAAATTCCGACGATACCTGTAGAATAATGTATTATTTATCAATATAACTGAAAGTATAGTGTACTTTAAATATTATATAATATATACATAGACTAATTTTGGAAAAGAATATTATTAATCTGAAACGTAGTTTGTAACGGTATCTAATGAAAGATAAATATTTCACAGGAATTTTTAAAATATAATTCATAATTATTATAAGTTATAATTCCATTTTTTGAGACATTGATTATCAGATCAAAAGAATTGTTTTTACGTAGATAATCTCGATCATGTGAAAAAGTATACAAATATACAACAAAACTAAAAAAATAGATCATACATAAATATGGTTAATTATGTATGGTTTATGTTTATAAACATATTGTAATTTTTATTATAATGTTAATAAATAAACTTTGTTTAATTATGTATCTATTTTAGCTAATTATGTATACGCCTTTATTGAACTCTTTCGATCATGACTTTTCTACACGCGGAATTATAAGTATTGGTTTTCCAGTAAGTTAAAAGTACATACATACATATTTAAACTAGAATTTAAGTGCATGCAAGGTTGCGTATGGTAGCCCTTATTAGACGGATTGAAAGGAAACGATGAATTGTGCTATTTCGGGATAGTATTCAGACACCGAAACACATATTTAGCCAATAATATACTGACAAGGAGAACACCAACCCTGCGGAACTCGGATTTTGATGAGGCTTTGGAAGGTGCTTTCTGGTACCTAAAAATGAAGCCTAGCACTCTTAGTTTATTCTAATGGGCCCTTGTATTCGAGATATAACCAATTTCACCCCGAATATATGTTCTTTTAGCGAAAAAAGGTACCTCTTCTAGTGATTATACATAATGGCTTGAGAGGAAATAAAAGTAGGCTGAAAGAGCTTTAATTTGAAACTTACTGTAACGTTAAATATTAATCGAAGCAAAAGTTATTAACAATTGAAGATGATGACTAAAAATGTATGAATATTTGTAGAAATTAAACTGTTTTAATATCGTGTATTTTTTAAACATTTTTAGTCATCATCTTCAATTGTTAATAACTTTGGCTCCGATTAATATTATTTAACGTAACAGGTCTCAAATTAAAGCTCTTTCTGCCTACTTGTATTATCGCTCAAACAATTTTTTTAGTGCCAATACATGCATATTTATAATTAATAGAAGAAGGTACCTTTTTTCATTAAGAAACGTATATTCGGAGTAAAATAGCTTATATCTCGAATACAAGGGTCCATTAGAACAAACTAAGAGTACTAGGCTTCATTCTTAGATGCAAGAAATCACCTCCCAAAGCCTTATCAAAATTCGAGTTCGGAAGGGTTGGTGTTCCTTGTGAAAGAAATATATAGTAAAATTTACTATTTGTTTTGTAAGTTAAGGATATACTCGGCTTTTCATAAAAATTACAATAGTATATAGCAAAATTTATAATTTTTAATTGTAATATTTAGTATTTTATATAGTAAATTTTAAGACATCGTACATTTTACTGTATAATTAATAAAATTTTAGATATAAAATAGTAAATTTTGCTATATAATATAGTAACTTTTATGATAAGACAAGTGTGTCTCTAACTTACAAAACAAATAGTAAATTTTACTATACCATATCTATCAGCGACTTCTATTTACCCGTTCAGGCTTAGTTCCTCTTAACGGGGAACACCCACCACATCTGTATGGACTTATGTCCGGTACCCTTACCATGACCCCAGTAATACATCGAGCGAAACCCTCCTGGTTACTAGCATCTCGAATAATTTTACAAAATGAATTCTCTTCTATTATATATTCGATCACATAAGGACTTCAAGATTTACTCATTAATTTACTTTTTAATTTTAATCCCGTAGATTTTAATGAAATAAAAATATTTGTTCTAAACTTCATTCCGCAAAAAATTTCTAGTTCTTAGTTTTTAATCGAAATTGCTTATTCAATTTTTTATTAATTTTTATTCGGATTGGGATTCGCCAAACTGAATTGGAATGCAATTAAAATAAACAAAAATTTTTTGTATTAGAATGGAATTTAATTACTTTAACATTCTATTCCATTTCTGACACATTCTTGTAACTGTTACTCGTGAATGATCAAAAGAGGTCACTAATGTCTACTATTCTGTATAAATTCTTATCTTGTTTACTTTAGTGGCATAAATTTAGAGTTTTCAACGAAAGCTATGCTTGGATAATATAGACAAATTCGTGTTCGACATTTCTAAGTTATGATTACATCTTTTTTTAGATAACCTCTCTTAATTCATTATGCTTACATTATACCATTTTACATAAACGAATAAACTTTGGTAGCGATCATTCGAAAATGTTATAGCAAAAGACCACGAACACTAAAAAAGCGACTTGATTACCAATAAGAGCAATATAAGAGGACATCTGGAATGGAATTACCAATCAAAACTATCAAGATTTTTATTTAAATGTACTTTGGAAATTTTATTTATAGTAGTTTGAAAATGAAACTCGTTACAAATTATAGAGTAGATACGTTGATTTTGGTCATTATTTATTTTTTCTTTTATCAAAAAAATTAAGCTTAAGGAGGTTCGATAGTGAAGTCTAAGTGATAAGATGTTTTTGAAAACGTAATATATCATTCTTGTATAAAGTTTACAATGGCATGTGAAATTTAAAAGCCATTACCGATTTAAAGATAATTAACTTAAAAGTTTGATTCTTATACACGGGCTTTTATGAGAGCAGCTTGTAAACTAACAATCAACTAAGAGTGCGATTGTTTAAAAATTATAAGAAAGAAATGAATAACTATGCAAAATATTGGAAACGTGTCAAAGATCTTGTACGCGAAATTTTAGAACGAACGTAAATAAAAATACTAGCTTGTAGGCTGCGCGAGGAGGTGTGCGATGCAGGGCACTCTCCATTCCTCACCCCGCGCGGAAGATCTATCTAACCTGCTTAAGCGTATGGGGAGCAACATTAATGTGAAAAAGTGTGGTTTGAGAAAAATAAAACACGAATCCGGAGGTCAGTTTTTGAAAAAAAAGGTCAAAATTGTTTAAAATGCAATTTCTTAAAGAAAAACGAAAAAAATTAGATTGTATTAAGTAATAAAGCTCGTAACGTACAAATGTCAAAAACGAATTCCATCAAAGCTATAAGTTTCTAAATTTCATTTCTTCCATTTTTCAGCAACTTTAGGATATTTCTTGTTCTTCGAAACTTAAGGCAATACAAAAGTCTGTAGTTCCAAGGTCAGAGTCAAATTTTTTGAAAAATTGAGTTAAAATTATACCTATAAGGTACCCAACTCCAGAATTAATGCCACATAGTGTACCTTAATTTACTAAAATAATTATAAGTATGATATATACGAAGTCTTAAAATATTCATTAAATTATAAGCTATAGATTACAACACATTAAAAAAATCGATTTTTTAAAATACATTTAATAAAATTGCGTGCATAAATAAATTGCCACTTAAAGGAGAAGAAGAAGTTGGGAAACCGCGGCCTCTCTCGACGTAAGGAGGCTGCGCGCTCGCTGACGACTCCGTGAATTAGATAGAAAATGCAAAACGCGATGAAAAGAGGCCGCGACACGCGCACATATTCCACGAGTGTTTCCGTCTTGCGGAAAGGCGCTAAGCAGTAAGATAGCTTAGGTATAGCACGTAGGCACGTGAAAACGCATGCGTCACGTGACGCGAGCGTCTGCCCTGCCGTGCGCGCGCGCGCCTGCCTTCGCGTTTACACGAACGGAACGGAAATATCCTCGTACTTGGCGCGAGCCCAGAGCCATCGTCTAAATATATAAATTTCCTTATTCAGTGTATACACGAGGGCGGCTGCGGCAGCTGCACAGACCCGTGCGTCGACCGAAGAGCGACACGAATTCATTAACGACCATCGCGTAGCACGAGAGCCCTTTTCCCAGGAAGCGCCCCCCCCCCCCCCCCCCCCGCGAATTTAGAGGTTTGAGGATCGTATTTGCGAGGGGGTGGTTAAGTTTTCGGGATTATTGAGGTTTGTTGACTGAACGTAGGGATTGATTCTTCATCGAAGTTTATGAAAAGTAAATCAAATTGATTGAAAAGTTTTCTTTTGTTATTTGCTATTATATTGTTTTGTAATTAACAAGTTTGCGTTTGAGATGATTACGAGCTTTAGTTAATAGAATAGGGAATGGCCGAAACAAAGCAGTTTTGAAATTCCTTCTTTCCTAAATAAGCATACACAACGGATGGATTTTAAAACTAATTAGGTTGATTTACCCAATTACTGACACTTTAAAACCAACTTTTATTTATTACTTATTTTCTAACGATTATACAAAAAAAATAAAAAAATTTTTAAATATCTACAAAGTTTTGACAATCTTTAGAATAGTTTGGCAAAGTTAGGCAAAGTTTACATTTCTACAAGGTTTTACATATTTCCATCCAACATCAGGTAGAATATAGAAAAATAATTCTTAACAGTATAGTTTATTTACAAAATGCATTTTTTACTGAATATATAACTGAACACAAAATTAGAATAGAAAATTGAATTTGAACCGATCGACTCTCAAGACATTAACCGTACAGTTATGAATTTAAAAACTCTCAATTTCCTAGGGGAGAACGGGGTGGTATAGGCTTGATGGATTAAATGGACTTCATTCTTTCTTAAAAAATAATAGCATATTGTGTACCGAGGGCGAGAAGTAGACATTTTTGACAAAGTGTGAGTTTGCATTAGGAGTCGTTGGCGAGCTAGCACGAGCCGAAGGCGAGAACACTATATTTTTTGTAATGCATGTATTTATTTTCATAAACCAAGTTTAGGCTAGTTTTATTCTCATTTCTATTAACGGAACATGCGGGCGTAAAGTAAAATTAACAACGGGCGTAAATAACTCACTTTACGCCCTACAGCGTAAAGTAACTACTTTAACGAGCTAAAACGGTCTAAACTATATTAAATGAAAATTTCTTATCATTATTGAACAGGAAGGTATTAAGCATATATCGTATGAAAAGTAAGTTTATATAAAACAGAGAAAGCCGCTTTAAAATAATAATGAATTCGGTTGTTGCATGATTTCTTTGTATTTCATATTCAAATAATTTATACTAAAATATGGGGTCGTATATTTTATTTTTTTTTAATTTAACGAAAATTGACGTCACGATGGTATACTTTCATGACGTTACATAGCGTTAGAGTATATCGAATATTTGGAAACTTTAAACGTCTGTAACTTTCAAATTTTCATTTCTACGACGAAAGAAAAATATGACCTAATTATTTTTCGTTATTCTGACTATTTTATGTGGAATAATAACTTTTATTTTTATGCAAAACATCCTAGTATATGCACTATATCTTGAGGTGGGCCTATAATAAATTTAAAAAAATTTGCTAGTTACATGACAAAATTTGTTTAAATTCGTTGTTATATTTGTTATCCAAAAAGAAAGATTTTTGTAAATTTTCATAAATTTTTAAACATTATACCCATAGTTATGAAGAAAAAACTAACAATTTTCAATGAAAATTGATGTTTTTTCAAAGCTGACCTTGCGCATGGGAATGCAAGAACAGCATTTGGAAAAAATTATGTAATAATATCTAACACCAATACCACACAGAACTGTGAACTCCAAATTTTTTAAAATACAATTATGAAGAAAATAAAATTATATTAAATTTTCATTGTAAATATAACCTAAAACGCCCACATTTTTAACTCTATCCGTGGGCAACACTTTCTTATTAAATTTTTTTTAACAATCGGAGTTCGTGGTTGTAATGCGAATAAGTTGAATAAGATATCCTTAAACTTTCATATTGATATGAAAAAACAAAATTATTGGTCAAAATAAAAAATAAAAAATTCATGCTTAAATAGGCTATAACTTTGGTAAATAATTTTGTTTTTTTAATTCCCACACTCATATTCTAATTATATGAATTTTAAACACTATAAAACCCCAAAAACTCAAATTTGATCAGTTTGGTTCCCAAAACCTTGTAGAAGAGGAAAAAAATAGTTAAAAAAATATTTCTATTATATTTTAATAAAATGTTCATATTTACCGTAAACAAATAGTTAATATATGATGTATAACTTATCATCACCTTAAAACATGTAATCAATTTATTTGCTATTTTAAGGTGATATTTTAGGTCCCCTTAAACAACAATAAATTTATTTAAGAAAATAAATTATTACGTATTTCTTAATCTCGCAATTGAAAGTTAAACTATTCAACTTTATTTACGGAAGGTTTGTTTTTATTATTATAATGTTTAATATTTTAAATTAAGTGCTAGAAAGAAAAACGAAGCGAATGAGACCGTGACATGGGCTTGATGAGTGGGCGGTATGGGCTTCGCTTTATTTGTATAATGTAATTTTTATTAAATCAGAAAAAAGACAATGCTGAAAATTTTATGAGCCTTCTACCGTAAAACGTCTACTACACCTAACCCCCAAACTACATTTTTTGAAACTCACAGTAAACACTCGTAGATCAATGTTCGTAATAGTAATGAACAATTATCTTCTCTGTATTATCCTAGTTAATTTTACTTATAATCGATAAAAACATGAAGCTCATGACGCCCCACCGTAAGGCCGATCTCGTCCCACTTGTTAAATAATCTTTCTGAACGATGATACATGCCAAGACAGAAGTACATACAAATTAAATAATATCTTTTTATATACACTCTACATTTGTAATATTATTAAATACATTATTTTATAGTACATACATTGTGTACTTTATTTTAGAAAGAATCAGATAAATCATCTCTTTTCTGCTTGATTAGATGTGAAAAAGCTCTTAAGTAAAGTAAGATTTCATCGGAATATAGTTTGTACTGGCTCTTATATTCGAGATGGACCTTTAATTACTATACGTACGTGGACGTGCGGTAGTGATAAAAGTGGTCGTAATTGTACTTGTCATTTCAGACACTCTATATAATTGCTACTAATATTTTTTCATGCAGATTTATAAAAATTCTTGATAAATATATATTATTTATCAACAAAATTACCTATCCAATTGTTTGCAATAACTTTATAATACTAGAAAAGTAACATTTTTTCAATTCATAACAATTATATAAAATAAAAATAAAAATAATAATTTATGTTAAAAGATGAAAATGCAAAATTTGTGAACTGATCATGTAAAAGAAATAAAAGCGTCCGAGGAAACAAAAAATTTGCAAAAACAGAAAAAAGAGTGATGCCTTGCAACAGTCATATTTACTGTGTTATTATGTACAATTAAAAAGCAATAAATGCTAGGCGTGATATGTTTTCTTTCAATCGGACCTGAGGAAATGTCGTACACATTCTTATCGTGACCTATTTTTTCCGACTTCAAAAAGAAGGAGGTTATCAATTCGACCCATATTTTTCTTTATGCCTGTTCATGCATAACACCTCAGCGGATGCATCGATTTCGATAATTCTTTTTTACCTGATAGAGTAAGTTTCACGGGTGGTCCCATAAAAATTTCAAGTCGGTATTGCGCCAATACTACCAGTACCAAATAAAAATGTTTTGTTACCGTTTTTTGTACCAAATATACGTATGTATGTATATATTATGTATATGCACGTTATATTTAGAACATTAAAAAAGCTAAATAAAAATTTAAAAAAATTGAACCGACTTAAAAAAGATAACGCTCTAAAAAGTAAATACATGGAGAGAAAAAGTTAGGAATGATTACTATACTAGGGCAGGAATTCGGAGACGAAGAGTAAAGTAGGTTTACAATACTACGCAGGTTAGGACTCAGTACTAACCTGTATAGGAATGAATGCTGTCGATTTATTTGAGTTATCGTCGGAGAAAGAAAATCGATTTGTTTTTACAAAATTATTTTTTTCTCGTCAAAAGAAGGTCAAGACTCAAAAATTTCACTGAACATGCTTCTCCATATTCCTAATTAACTCAACATTTTTAAAAAATTTTCCACATGTTTCCGAGATATAACCGTTTAGTTAAAACATAACGCTGTCGAGTATAATAAAAAAAGGGAATAACCTTAATCAAACTTTCATGTCGGAAACGTTAGGTAATTTTATGCTCTTTCAATGCCTTTGTGCTGGATTAATGATATTATTTCTAAGGTATTAAAAAACCCGAAAAACTATAACTCAAAAATAAAAAAACGTCAAACAAACAAATACGAATCGAAAAAGGAACAAAAATTGATTGTGCCGCCTTTCTTTAAAAAAACAAAAAATGAGTCCTGAAACATTTAGTTTCACCATGTATATGCAGAGTAATGCTGATCCACATCCACACACACACACACACACACACGCGCGCGCGCGCACGCACACACACACACACACATACATACATACACACACACACACACACACACACACACACACACATCTATACAGACATTTTCTAAAAATAGTGTTTTTTTGATTGTTTACTATCACAAAAGTTCCTCTTTGAGGAAGCAAAAATAATACTTTCTGTAATAACGTGATTGAGAAAAAAACCACTCCCAATTCTTTGGCATTTAGCTTTCTCAAACTTAAATTTTGTTATTGAAAAAGTTATTCGTTTGATATTGAAATTTTACGAGTTAATTTAAAATTTGTTTGCTTTTTTATAAAAAAGTGTGCGTGTGCATGCGTGCCTGTGTGTGTGTGTGCGTGTGTATTTGCGGGTGTATATCTCCGACAAGAGATTGTGGAAAGCCACATTTTTCAGCTCAATTTATTTTAAAGATTTTCCATTATATATTTCTGAGATATGGCCGTTTGAACAAATATGACGTTTTTGTATATAACAAAAGACGGGAGGTAGCTTATAAAACATTTACACTAAAGGGATCATATTATTTATAACAAACCAAAATAATTTACAACTTTTTGGAGTTGCGACTAAAATTGTAGCAAATTACTATACTTCACCATTCTAGCACCGCCTCCAAAAAGTTGGTTTGAATAAATGTTGACTTTGTATCAAATAATAGTACATTTCGACACGGGTGCGGAAGGTGATTATTTAGATCATGTGACGTTTTCGCACGAGCGAAGCGAGTGAGAAAAGTCTCATGAGGTAAAAATCTTCTTACGCACCAGTTTCGAACCGTATTTTATACCACGAAAGCCGAATAATCATATTGAAGTTATGATTTTGAGGTTAGAGTAGTATAAAGATAATATACATTTGATCGAGTCTATTATTTTTCTGAATCCCGTTATTACAGAAAGTATTATTTTTTACTTTTTAGAGTGTTATATTTTTAAAGTTGCAGGTTCAATTTTCTTTAATTTTTATTTTAATTACGTAGTACTCGAGCGACATCGAGCAGCATAAAAGCGAGTATGAAACAGAATTCAACGCTTTATCAATAAAATAAACAAATATTTACTATACGTTTGTTTCTCTTATTATATACAGTATTCTCGATGTCAGTCTGGGATAAAGTGCAGCGTCGTAATCGCAGTGCATATATGTCGATTGATCCATTCTTCCATTAATTGTAAGTTCAACTACGTATTCCCATGGAAAAATGTTTCAAAGGGTCGCTATCGACCGAGTAACTTTTGCCAGATGCTTTAGTACTGCTAGAAATTATTGTGACAATGTTAGGCTACTTTATAGAGGCAAATACAGAAATGTAAGAACTTAACATTATTTGCATTGGTGTTCGCTGTTAATCGTTGCGGAAGTTATTTGCGTGACGTTCTATGAATGGTCGTTATCGACAAGAGTCCTTATTATCGGAAGTAACTATAATACGTGTAAGGATAGTCTTTCGCCTGGAATACCGAGTGGATGTTTTTGTATAAGTTTCTTGGATGATGGTATGTATATACTATGCACAAGAGCAATAATATTGTGAAAAATGATATGTATAATATCGTACACTTTGTCTTTAACACTGATTATAGTTATCACTGGGAAGAGCAATGTTTAAATTTTGCTAGTTATTATATCAGCTACCTTGGTTTTTAAAGATTGTAGTTATCGCGTAAATGGGACTATCAAAAACTGTCGAACGCTTTAACTCCGGAAATGTAGTAGATAATTTTTGGATCGAATTTGTATCTTATCCAATGCTGAATATTCGGACACATTTATAATAATTAAATAAAGATGTATGTAATACACTAGAAGTAAAAATTAAATTTAAAAATGACTGCATCGGTTGTTATTTCATTTTGTTAAGAAATTCATTAGGTAATTCATAATATTCTGCTTTTAGCAAGCAACAAATAATTTCGAATTCTAAGGTGATATTTAACAACCCGTCAGTAACAGATACGAGAACCCACTTTCTTCATTTAATTTCCAATTTTAAGTAAATGCCTCTGTAAAACGTTGTTGTCCCAATCATCAACAACGACGCTCGAGAGAGATATTTTGTGAAAATTGAAAACTAAATGAATAAGTGGTTCTCTGCATTTACCAATAAAAAGACATATATTTTGATACTGCTCAATATAAACTGAAATAAATATACAATCTTGGATTGGTATTCTTTTTGGCATTACATATCTAATGTCTATCTATTAGTATAATTTATAAATATTGCATAGTATTTCTAGCTAATATCAGTCATATCTAGTGTTACTTATGCAATTTTATTTGTCAATGACTGGTTAATATTATCCAGCGATAGTATTGTTTATTAATTACTGGTTTCCACTGCTTCTACTCTTAAGGTGATGCTAAAGCCACCTGTCACCGACAAATACGAGGACCCACTTTTCTTATTTCATTTTCAATTTTGAATAATTAACTCTGTGGAAAGTTGTTGTCCCAATCAAAAAGAACATCTTGCCATAGAGATATTTTCTTAAGATTGAAAAATTAATGAAAAAAGTGGTTCCCCGTATTTACCCGTAACACGGGGTTTAACATCACCTTAAGTTAATTTTATTATAACAGAATTATTATAACAGAATAATTTATTCAACAGGAAACGTCTTCGCAGTTTATGTTTACAGCGCGTTTCATAACTATAGCACCACCCGAAATTTTCACATTTAAACCCCTGACTGTACACGGAGAGAAATTGTCTAGTAAATGTTACGAAACATCTAGTAAATTTTACCAAAAAGTATAGTAATTTAGTCATAGACTACCAAAAATGGCCTTTTTACTACACTTTTGATAATTTTTACGATACTTTTGTTAATTTTTACAAAACATGAATAAAAAATTGCCCAACTTCATAGACAAAATTACAATAAAGTTTAGTAAAAAATGGAGGTTATGAATATTATAGCACTCTGTAGATATTTTTACCAGAAAGTATAGTAATTTTTATTGAAATATATCACATTATATGCTATAAAATGCAAATGTAGGCACCGAAAATAATACAGTTACAACAACTACTGTGTAAGTTTATTTTTTACTGCCGTTTTTTGTGAAACAAAAGTTTCATACAGGTTTTCTATGCAATTTTTAGTTATACGAGTTTAGTTTTATACTTAACGAGGTAATAAACGTTTATTTTATATTTTAGTATTATACGTATTTACTATACTTTCTAAACTTACAGTTACAGTTTGTGAACTTGAAAAATTCACACGCAACATTTAAAAAATGTCCAATATATTGGACAAATGCAGTGACGCCCTCAATACAAAGTGTAATTAATATTTATATATGCGACGAAGAAAAAGGCTTCAAAGGAAAAAGAAAACATACTAATGTTTTATTCTTTTTTAAACGAAGTATTAAATAATTCTTAGGGGCCATCCAGAAATTAAAGGCTTTCTTAACCCATTTCTTCCCAAGCGGCCATTTTATAGTCGATTGATTTTTTGCCTAAAACCGCCATTTTGAAATTTTCCAACGGAAATTTCAAAATTCTGACTTCAGAATCATCAGGACCAATAAAATATTTTTATACAAATTTGAAGGGTAACTTAGATTCCTTAAAGCTATTAATTATAGCAAATACTAATCATCCACATTTTATACACATATTCTTAAGCCAAAAAGAAAATTCAACTCTATATAGCTGCATCGATCCGCAAGTAAGTGAGCTCTGTTACTCAATTCAGAACCAATCTCAAAATATTGATTTCTCTGATCGAACTACAACAAGGTGTTGACATTTCCACCTGCGAACTATCAATTACCGACAATCGTCCGACGTTAAGTCACGTGAACCGCCTATAGCGTTCCATTGTCCTGAGACTTTTCCTTGTTACTGCACATATATTACGTGGAATGTGCAAAACCGCGAATTGCGCAGGAAAATTTTTGTTCTCTTATCGACTAGAGACACTCGCATTTCGTCGAGCCTTGTACCTAATTACGCAGTTCACAGACAATTATACAATTCTCGCACATGAATTTTACCGTCACCGCAATTTGCGCATACACGAAATACCCTGCACATCACGCGCTCAAGGCCGTGCATTCGTATATACCTAATTCGATATAAAAATAAAAGGAGAAACTATGCAGCATGTGGCAGTGGCGAGCTGAGGAAACGGAGATGAACTAACGCTGATGAATATCGGTGGTTCCGAGTCATAATCGCGCGATTAATGTGTTATCGCGCAAACTTTGCGCTAAAAAGGTAAGCAATGAATTTGTGCGCTTTATCAAGGTTGCGGCTTCCCCTTGATCGATCGATTGGTGCGGCACTTAACTCGATGAATTCGTGCAATGATTACGAACGCGTGAAGTGTTCAACTCGGGATTATGCCAATTATGACAGTACAGGCGTTACGAGATCAACGATTTATAATTGTTCAGTGCGGGATATGGCTCGCACAGAGTGAGATTTTTAAATAGATACGTTTCATTGTTTCTGCTTTAGATTAACTCTAATTGGTTCTCCTATAAATCATATATTTATTAGTGTTTTTTTTTATTATATTTAGAATTACGGGAATAAATTGTTTCTTGAAACTCTTTTACTTAATTAATGCAGTATTTATAATGGCAGGAGCAGTCGTTTTTTTTAATAGTTCCATTCTAATAAAAGATTTTCTTGGAATATTCTTTACGAGATGGCTAATTATAAAATAATCTATAATTTGAAAGCGACTAAATCATAAAAAGTACACGTAAATTTAGTATTTATTCATGTATTTTAATGAAAACTTTGATTATAGTGCGTATAATTTCTATTTATATTTTTGGCTTATATAACATTGCTATCACATACAGCTGATTGTCAATCTAATATAAATTCGAAATCTTCAGTATAGTGTTTGTCACGTATAATATTGTCCTGCATTAAGTAGCGTCGTAGTGGTCTCAAAATGTTATGGCTCTTGAATAAATTAATATTTTCGTTAATATTATTAATGGATTTATATAAAATACATAACTTATCTCTTAATATTTTGCATACTTCAACATTCTTATTTGGGTATAAATGTACTCAAAAAATTATTATTTTCAAATTTTCTAGAAATTTTATTTTGCTTATATCATTAGTTTATAGTCTTAAAAATAGGATGCAAGTAGTTTTAAAACATAATCTGGACAATAAGGAACTTACATGAATTTTAAATTTAATTTTATTCAATAATATACTTAAAAATAATAAATTTCCGAAGACAGTTCTTTTAATGACTTATTTATTTATTTATTTATTTATTTATTTATTTATTTATTTATTTATGTATTTATTTGTTTGTTTGTTTGTTTGTTTGTTTATTTGTTTGTTTATTTATTTATTTATTTAAGAGAAGGTATGGAATTTAAGTTCCTTTACAAAATACATACGCAAATATTATATTTTTAAAACTCCGTGTGCAAAGCTCGGTTTCTCATGCGTGGATAGCGTGCGCGAAGCGCCCATTTCACACATTTTCACCGGAGCGTGCCCGAAGCATTTTGTTTCGCGCACGCTGTGTAAAAACAAACATTTTGTCGCTAGAATTCTACTTCAATTTATATACCTCACGTGATCGACCTTCTCACACTCGTTTAAAAAAATAGTATGTGCAACACGTGCACTCAGGTAATGTTTGAACTCGTGTGATTGTCGCACTCGCTGCGCTCGGGCGACAAACTTCCAACTCGTTCGAAAATCACCTGCTTCGCGCATTAGTTGCGCAATATACTAAATTATATAAAAAAAAATAATATTATATTTGAATTATTTTTATATTAATAGTACATTACGATACGTGTGACTTAAATGGTTCCTTGTTACACGGCGCATTTAAGTCACGAGTATCGTATACTATTTTATAGCAACGCTTGCCTAAATCCGCTGTCACACCAAGCCGTGCCTCAAAGTGATGCTAAACCCCTCTATTGTCGTCAAATAACGTTTCATAGAGATATTTACTCAAAATTGAAAATAAAATGAGAAAAGTGGTTCCTCGTATTTGTCGGTGACCGGTGGCTTTAATATCACCATTAAGTAGTCCAGTATTGCACCGCGACGTTAGCGCCCAAGCGTAGCGAGGGCGATAAGGACGGTGCAATAATGGACTACTTAAGTCACGAATAGGTGTGACTTAAGTGCGGATTTAGGCCACACAGTGCTATAAAGTTTATTTCGTACATAAAAGTATTTCGTTTTTACATTGTGAGTGCCGAATGCGTCGTGGACGTTACGCTAATTTTCTTTCCTTTTTCTAAGATTTCTATATAATAAACACGAATTCCAGCAATATAAATATATCCATCAGATCGAAGTAAACCATTTCCATCCCGTGATAGATGCCTAAGTAATTTTTTATCACACAGAACCCGAGAAAACTCGAATTTTTTAAAAAAGCTTTAATTACATGAATTCTCTAGTTATGGCCTAAAACACATTACTAAATTATTTTCGATGTTTATTTTTAACTTTTTGAATGCTCAGACTTAAAAATCGGTGCTCATAGAACATATAAACAAGTATAAAGTAAGGCGAACGTAGCTGATGAGTAATAAGTTATTGAGATGCAAGTAACGGACAACCGAAAAGCGAGGACAAATGTGATCAAAAAGTCGCGTGTCGCTTATAGTATAGACTTAAAATACAGATGTTATAATATATCACAACGAAGGCCCATAGGACGAAGGTTTCTACAGCTGATGAGACAAAGAAAAATGGGCCTCAGACTTTTTTACGCAACCTCGACATCGCCCCACGTGCGCACCATCAGAATTCGAAAGTCTCATAACTATAAACCTTTATGCGCACTTGTGCGAACTGTTACACATTTTCTTTGTCTTCTCTGCTGATTATTTATGAGGAAGTACTAATACGAACAAGATTGGATGAATTACATAATAAATATAGATTTATAAAGTATGGTTCGTTAGGATTTTTCTTGCTTATATTAACTAGTTAATTCTGCTATAAATTTCATTAATGCTGTTTATGTTGAATCTGCGGATTCTTATTGCAAAAAAGTTATATATTCCTGCAATATACACTATTAAATAGTGTATATCTTCAAATAAATTCATAATAAATTATTATCAGTTAAGTAACATGCTTAAAGTATCAAGATTAAAAAAACTATGTATATTTGTGTATTGTTCCAATGTGGCATGATAGGTATAGGCTAATTTATTGAACTATGTACAATTTGTACTATTAAACACTGACGAGCTGTGATAACGGCTAATACAATTGAGGCGTTGGGTGCAAAAATAACTTAACCCTGGTTAAGATGTTTTTGATAAAACATACATATTCGCATTCTACGACCCTATATTTATAAATATAGTACATCAAACAAATTTTTCGGAACGTATACAGTAGAATATATCGAAATATGTCGCGCCGTCCCGGGCCTCCTGCCGTATCAAGGGACCTGGTAGCGTCCGATGGCAATCTACCTATACACCGGAGACCATAGCCGCTGCCTCTCTACTCCTGTTGCGCTATATACCGTCCGAAATACGCACGCGCGAACCACGCAGCGATGTTTACCTCCACTTGTACGATTCAAGACGAAAGTCTTACAATTTCTAATGAAGTATCACCGATAGCGGTTCGAAAATATTATTTGAAGTATCGAAAATGACAGTTCTGAGTGGTGAAATAACAGATCAAAAGTGTGTCTAAGTTTAAGCTAAAAATTAAATGAAAATATACTTATAAATTTAAAAATATATTTATAATAAATTTTCGATGCAACAATTCGTGAACATTATTTTAATTAATAAAAATATGTTCTGAGATTTATTTAATGAAAATAAGCTCGATTGAAGCGAAAAGTACCCGTTCTACGCAAAAAATACCCGTTCTATGCAAAAACAACTTAACTTGGATAAGCTCTAATAGTAGGACTAATAAACTAAACAAGAAAAGCCGATTGTTTGTATTTATATATTAAGATACAACAATATACCTGTGGTGAACCGGAAAAACGACTTAAGTCCACTTTCATAACGACAATGTTGCACTGTTATATATATTATGCCTGTATTTTTTCTTTTTGCCTAAATAAAAGTTTAATCTATCTATCTAATTAATATTTAAAACATGATCAATTTTTCGTTTCTTAATCTCTATTGTTTGTTTTTAGGAATTGGATTTGGGAAGCACAAATTAATCACACTTAATCTCTATTGTTTGTTTTTAGATTGTCTAGATTATTTAAACTTTTGAAAAATTCTTTAGATTCTTTAATATTTATTTTTAATTTTTTAGACAAAAAAGGGTTTTTTAAAATATATTTTAAGAAGTGTAGGGATCAATAATTATTACTTTTGTTAGTGCATCATACTTATAATTTCTTAAAATAAAAAGTCAACGTGATTGTAGAAGAAGTTTTTAACGAATTTACTTTAAACTTTCAAGAAATCTTCAAAACATCATTTGTATAAAAATAAGTAAAACCCTGGTAGAAACTTGCTTTTTAGCCAGATATTAGCTAGATTTTTCAAATCTGTTTTAATTATGGATAACGAATCATCTAAAACGACATACTTTTTAGCTGATTTCTAGCTTGAATCTGCTTAATATTCTAGTTAATAAGATATTGATAAAATAAATAATTTATACGTTAATTTATAATGTAAACAATACAACAGTAAAATAAGAAATATTAATTACATCAAGTATTTTACTAAATTAATGTTTAAAAAGTACCTCATTTGTCTATGCGTATTGGGGACTAGGTAATTTGTTCATATAGTGTCGTGTACATTTAAAAAGTATTGTTTACATAACGTAAGAAGTACGAAAACGCCGAATAAAATTAAAGTGTCTTTATCAACGAAATAGATATGGGTGATTCCGCCGTAACTTGCCCAGTTATCGTCCAGACCTCTTAGACACATATATATTTGGAAAAAAAATCCTTCTTAATTTTTACACATGTATCGCATAACCAACTATAATTGTTAAAAGCCAGAAACGTACACCCAACTCACATTAATTCGTTTAAGGTTATTTGAATTTTGCTGCCGCTCATTGGCTGAAACACAAATGTAAGTATTCGTATTGGTGAAACGAATTAATGTTCGTTGTGTGTACATAAGTGCTATCTTTTAAAACAAACCAATACATTAAGTCTGAAATATCAATTCCGTAACATGTCCAAAACTCAAATTTCTATATAAAACGTCATTCTACGCAGAAGTAAGGTAGATAAAAAAATTCCTCCGTGTACATAGTAAACTATAGAGTTAATAGTATACATTTGTATTGGTCTCGGACTCTCGATATTGGTTTTAAACTAAAAATTTGCTAAGTATCATTCAAGGAAGGTGCATACTTTTTGTCCAGCAGTTTGCGATAAAATATTGCTGGCAACGGTATCTACACCAAAAAGCGCAGTAGTTTGTTATATTAGACTATCCTGGCGGTATATCGCAAACTATATATTATGAATCATCAAACGTATCCGGAAACAGATCTGGGAAATCAAAATTTCACGAGTATAAACAGTTTTCTCACTTCAGATTTCAGTAAAAAGCAGTAGATGTCAGTTCCGTAACACTACTAAATTACTACCTAGATACTGTTTATTAGATGTTTTACTACAAGCAAAAAGTGTTTTTGTTACTTGATAGTAAAGTACAAAAAACTTATTTGTAAAAAAGTTCATATGTTAGTCTAAGAGTTATGAAAGCAGTTTCAAAGTAAAATGTCAGTTCCGTAACAGATCATGTTCCGTAACACCCTACCAAAAGTATTATCAAAATAAAATCCATTTTCAATCATTTTCATAGAAAAAGTAATAACACTACGCGATTTTACGGCTAAAAATACATAAAAAGTCATACGAAGTTAACTCTTGTAAATTCAGGGGAATCAATGCAGGATGGGGGTAAAAATCAATAATTTTCACTAATCCGCCGTTTTCTTACTTGTTTTGGGCAAGTAAAATATGTAAAACATGTATGCATATATGTAGACAATAGATTAAAACAGAATAATATAAGGATTGACAAATATTTGATAAACCAATAGGGTGGATGTACTGTTTGTGGCCAGTACTCCTGTTTTGGCCATGTAACATACTTTTAATCATTTTAAAACTTTTAACTGTCGAATTACATACAACTTCGGCATTAACATGATTCTTAAGTACTTTAGAAGAATGTATAATACTGAAGGTACAGTTAGCTCAGTATATTTTGACAGAAGAAATACTTTTAAAAAACAGATGACCAAAATGTTCATATTACTTACAAGAGAAGGTCCCCAGGTGATAAGCGCCCGGAGAGGTCTTATTAGGCGGAAAGTGTTCTATGTGGTACCCACATAGAAGATTTGCCTATCCTAATCCCTACCTTTTCGATATTTTTTAGTGCTGATTGTTGAAAGTTTCCAATTTTAGCGATTTTTACGCTATTTTTCACACGTAAATCAAGCAAATTTTGCAAACTTTCAACAATCAGCACTAAAAAATATCGAAAAGGTAGGGGTTAGGATAGGCAAATCTTCAATGTGAGTACCACATAGAACACTTCCCTTGTTAGTAATATAATTTGCGGTCAAAAATAACTTCATAGGTACAATTAATTAGGTTAAAATATTCAGAATAAATTTAAAAATTACAAAGAAAACTGTAATTTTATATAAACTAAAGACGTGGCCAGAAGTGGTACAACAAAAACGTTAATATACCACTTTTGGCCATAGTACCTCAGTCATAAAAATATATCAGGTTTACTTTTTACATGATTATTTTAAGTTTTGTAAGTGTACGAAATAGATAATATGATTTCAAACAACAAGTTCAAGTCAGTTTCTTCGAATTGAATCAATTTTAACGTAGAAATGCCTTTTGTAGCATTTTTTTTATTAAACTTTATTAATTCTTTTTTAGGATTATTTAGCTACATACATTAGTTAGAAAATACATAGTTATTTACAAGAATTTTGTGTGTACATATACATAAATACGTTTGCATAGATACAGTTATAGAGTACATTAATTTATATTATATAGTCTAGATTATACAATTGTAGTGTATTCAATGGTCATCAGCTTATAAAGTATGACTATTATATTTGGAAATTGCATTCTTTAAAGAATATTAGTGAGTCACTGAAGATACGAACGTTACAATTTGTGTTTTTAATGGCTAAATCTAGTGCGTTGTTAATAGCAATACTCTCTGCTGTGAAAATCGAAGCGAATTCGTGTATACTTTTTGTCATGTTTACCTTGAGTTTGTTACTTGTGCAGGCTGTACCGACAGATATTCCACTACGAGTTTTACTTCCGTCCGTGAATATCGCGATCGCATTTTCATTTTGAATGTATTCTTTTAATATCTCATTAGGATTTTTTTTTAATTGACAACCAAGATGTATATCAATTTCTATAGTAGAAATAATTGTCTTATAGTCATTTAGGTAAATATTATAGTGTTCACGTGAGTCAATAATATTACTAAGCGGTTGTAATTCATTGTAGCATTGTAAAATAAGTCTTTTTTCACTTTCTTTATGTATTTTCTTTGTGCAAAATTTTTTTAGAGTATTGTGGATGGGTAATTTGGAATTTGATAGTATTTTAGACAAGTAGCTATTGCATAAGTATCTAGTTCTTTCTTGAATAAAGTCGAGTTTTGATTCACTAAGGAGGATATTGGTCGGGATGCTGATTCGATATCCTAATGAGTGTCTAATTGCAGAATATTGGAGTTTTTCGATTGTATTTATTTCACCGGATTTGTTTGGCAGGTAAATAAAACATGCCTGATCAATTAAAGAGCGTACATATGATTTATATAGAAGTAATAATGTATTTGGATCAGCACCCCACCAGGTTCCTCAAAGATACTTTATGATATTTATAGATTTCAAGTATTTATTTTTAACAAAATCGACGTGTTGTGCAAAAGAGAGTCTATAGTCAAAGATAACCCCTAAATATCGAACGCATTTACTAGATTTAATAATTATATTATCTATTTTAATTTCAGTTTGATTAGGCTTAATACCTTGATTATTGAAGTGGACTAAAATAGTTTTGTGTGGAGCAAATTGAAGACCAATTTTTTCGAGATTTTCTTTTAATTTATTTATTGACTTTTCAGTAAGCGAAATGCCAGATTGTATAGATTTCCTTTTAATTATTATTACAATGTCGTCAGCATATTTAAATATAATAGCACTTTTGGGTAGTTTTAGAGTAATATTTGCCATGTATATCATAAATAAAAGAGGGCTAAGGACGCCCCCTTGGGCATTTTCTAGCATTGTTGTAAGAAAGAAAAATGATCATTTTTACGATTTTTAGATTAATAAATGACTTTTACGAATATTTGTACTTTAGCATACAAAATATATATAATTTAACATTTTAAAAGAGATTAAATCCAAACATTTACCAGAAATAACTGCTTTATTGTTAAATGTGTGCATTTTAATTGGTAATCATTGATACTCGTAATATGAAAATATTTTCATGGTACACATCAATTTCGATAGTTGTCAAAACCGGTACATCCCTATGGTCAAAACTAGTCATTAGGTGGCCAAACACGGTAAAAAGTGAGTTTTATTTTAGTTTTTCCATTTGTGAAATTTCCTCAGGGTTTCTCATAAAACAAACAATGAAATTATCAAATACATGTGTTTTATAATATGTATCTATTTGTTGAATGATTAAATATTATATTTTACTGTAGTAAATATGTTCTCGAAAGTAAAAAAAAGCTTAAGGTGGCCAGAAACGATACGTCCACCCTAATTGTTAAACAAATATTTGAAATTTTACAAACAACTTTTATTAAAAAATTTTTAATTTGTGGTATCAGTCACAAAATGTTTGTTTGACTAATAAGGAGAGAGCATGTAGTCCGGGATTTTACTGAAACTTTGCGGGTCGATTCTTCTGTTCTGGCGATGGAGTCGTAAAATGGCGGACACTCTAGCATCGGCTTAAGTTGTCTAAAACAAAAAAAACAACTTTGTTGTTTTATAAGATTACACAGCGACTATACCTTGAATAATAATAAAAATGCTAAATTGTTGAAATGGTGAAACTGTAAAAAAAGTTGAAATTTTCACGAAAAAAAATTGCGTTTTATTTTGCAATAACAATTATATAGTTCGAAAATATATTAATTTTATAGGTACAGTCACTGTGTAATCTTAAAGAGAAAAACAATTTGTTACACAAAGTGAAATGAATAATCTTGGCTCGATAATGTAGCCGATAAAGTCTCTTCCTATGAAAACTTTTCCACGAACGTTGAGTTTCAATTTAAGAAACCTCATTTTGTTTAGTACAAATTCTGAGCTCATATATGAGTTTACACTAATTTTTATGAATGTTTTAATTAATGTTACTGCTGTAAAATTAAAATATTTTTTAATTTTCGATATACTTTTACGCTTATTTTTATGGTGTTCTGAATCTTTTTTAAACATATTAATGAAATCTGTCAAAATACATCTATGTTTATTTTACTTATAATATATACATTTAAAACATTGAAAATATAATAATGATCGATTAAATGATTTTTTTAGTTAATGGTATATGAATATTTTTTGATTCAAAATGTCCGATTATTAGGCTTAAGCTTCCGACCTTTGGTACATTTACGTAGTACCAAAGGTCGGATAAGATTTTGTCTTCTGACGAATAAAAAGTATATCTATCTATCTATCTATCTCTTTCTCTCTCTCTCTCTCTCTCTCTCTCTCTCTCTCTCTCTCTCTCTCTCTCTCTCTCTCTCTCTATTTTTATATCTTTAATTATAACACAACGATATAGCTCTAATATTAATTTATTTCATATAAACTTAATTATATTCACTTATATATTTTTTCCATAGATGCTAAAATATAATAATAATGATACAAGTCAATAGAAAATTTTATAAAATGCTTGATATATAAGAAAACGATGTCGAATTTCATATATATTATATGAGTTTTTTCAATTTAAAAATGAAAAATCGCTAATAAAAGTATGTATATTTATTAATGTATGCTCCAATGCAATTTGGCTAGACTAGGATAAATTTATTTAAAATATAATATAAGATCTCGTTCTACAGATTATATACTTAAGGGGCAGGCCTGGGTTACAACCAAAAGAAGAATTTTGTTTTACTAGTTCAGGAAACTTATTATGTTTAAAGACAGTCATTCTGAAAATATTTGTGCTATATACACTTAGAAATATCTTACATTTTACCGTTATAAAGCCTCAAAATCTTGACCCTACACGTCACAATAAATCACGATTTTCAATACCATATTTATTAAAGTTACTGTGTTCCTCACACGATTGCAGGTGACAAGTTGAACGAAATTTTTTTTTCGACGGTTATTCGACTTCTTTTGACATGTAGTACAAAGTATTTTTAAAAAATCGGTTAGGTCAATGAAAAAAAATAATAAAAAAAATTTTAACAAAAAAGTGCTTTGCTCTTTTTGTACTACATGTCAAAAGGAGTCGAAGAATCGTCGAAATAAAATTTTTCGTTCATTATGTCATCTGCAATCGTGTGAGGAACACAGTAACTTTAATAAAAATGGTATTGAAAATAGTAATTTATTGTGACGTGTAGGATCAAGATTTTGAGGCTTTATAGCGGTAAAATGTAAGATATTACTAAGTATATATAGCACAAATATTTTCAAAATGATTACTTTTAAAGATAAACAGTTTCCTGGACTAGTAAAAAGAATATGTTTTTTGGGTTTAACCCAGGCCTGCCCCCATTTCATTTAATGAATATCAAAATAACTTACTTCTTATTTCTTATTAGGAGATTAAAATTATCATTTTATCAGTTTTCAAACTTCACTTATTTTATTAATTTGATTAATCAGATTTTCTCTATCTTATAACGATAAGGCATTTACACAAATGAATAATGTTTTTTAATAAAATGTATGTTTCATTACAGAAAAAATGTGATATACATAATTTATAAAAGAAATTGTATTTGACATATTATGAGACTCTTTAATTTTATGAAAGCTTTACAATTTTAACCAAAATTTTTGTTAGTTTGTTTATAA
Organism: Gastracanthus pulcherrimus; assembly: GCA_949152435.1. Lineage (NCBI taxonomy): Eukaryota > Metazoa > Arthropoda > Insecta > Hymenoptera > Pteromalidae > Gastracanthus > Gastracanthus pulcherrimus. Next base: position 134,907,540 of record OX424574.1, on the reverse strand, counting down.
AATAAATATAACGTATCTAAAATAATTTTACTATTCAAAGCATGTGTGTAAACTTAATGATAATAAGCATTAATTGTATTAAAATTAGTTAAAATTATATATGTAAGAATTTTTTTTACATATATAATAATTATGGAAACATTTTTAAAAAATACGTAATTCTCTGTAATAAATACTTATTTTTTATCTTCATAAAGCTTAAAGGTATTTTTTTATACAGGTGTAGTAGGTAGATTGTGCGTCAAGGTACGTTTGATGTTTATTAAAAGGACAAATTGCCGGACGATGAAATAAACTATGTCACTGAAAAGCTAACGATAGTCGATACATAGTAACAACGAGAGCATTGTCGATTTAGGCAGATTCTTTTATTCAACGTCAGATTTTGTGACGCAAATTACACTTCCGGTTTATCTCTTTTTGCTTCCATGAGATAAATGATGCAACAAATAGTTTCTATCGATATCGATTGTGGTCCATATAATATTGGGTAGAGTAACCTTTGTTTGTCTCATTATATAAAGACATGCTCTTGACGTCTTTGGTAACAGTTGTTTTTTTACAGGAGCTAAAAGCAAATTAAGCTACAGATGAGTATAATAAATGAACTATCATTTCATTTACTCATCAGTTTTCCGTCTCGAACAAAAATCACAATTTAAGGATATAGCTATTTAAAATGAAGGTTTATTTTTTTCTATTTAGATTGATAAATATACTTAGAACATAAGTTAATAAAAAGTAATAAGTTTTGTTTATAGAATTGAAATGCATTAGATAATATCTGCGTGGGTGTGTGTATGTGTGTGTGCGCCCGCGTGCGTGTGTGTGTGTGAGTGTACGTGTGTGTGTGAGTGAACGTATATCAATGGCCCTTTATTACGAAGACTAGCGCATTTCAAACACCCATAAAGACTAACACTTTTCATAATTTCCCACGAAGAGTAGCACTTTTCCTGAGTATTCTACGACTAATCATAAGAGGTTGCAGATGAAAATACCAAAAACTAGTATAATATCATTGAAGGTATTTTGCAGAATGTTCTCTTTGGTTGAACTAGTCAAGTCTAGTCGGTTTCTGGTTAAAAATAATATTTATTTATTTTAAAGTAAATTTTATCTGAACGGAAATTGGCTGTGATTAAATAAAAATTCCTTTGAATTAAATACATTCTATTAAATCTAAAAAATGATTTTCTTCAATTAAGATATTGCATTTACTTAAAAGTAGAGGCCAATTTTGAGTAAACATTTTCTTAAATACAAAAATTGATCATCTAGGACAAGAAAAATATTTACTTCTATCTAAAACATGCTGAATTAAAATCGATACGTTAACAAGAAAAAAATATTTACTTAAAACCAAGAAATATTTATTTCGAACAAAAATATATTCGCCTGATTTAAACAAGTCTCTTTTAGAAAATTCATGATAAAAGCTAAACAATTCTAAACAAATATTTACTTAGTACAAGAATAAATTTTCTGTAATTTAGAAAGTGAAATGTTCAAATTTAAGATAATAAAACTATTATTTATTTAAATTAAGAATATGGATGATTTAAATGAAAATAATCCTTTTTCCAAATGAAATAAATATTTCTTTAAGTTATGTAAGAAAGTATTTACTTTGAAGTAGCGAATAATTAATTTATAATAAAATAATATTATCTTAAATTTAATAAGTGATTTGTTTAGTTGCTTGGTCAATAATGTAGTACTTTTTTCCCGGCTTGGCGGGGAAAAGTACGCACTTTATGGCGGGATGTGTAAAACAAATATGGATGATTTAAAACAAATTAATCTTGTTATTGAATGAAATAAATGTTTGCTTACATTATGTTAAAACCCGCTGCCAATTCATTGGCACTTAGCTTTCTCAAACTAAATTAATTGCTGTGAGACATGAGATTTAAAAAAGGAATATATAGATAGACCTGAATAAATAGGTATAGTTGTAATAAAAAAGTTTCAGCAAGTAATTAAATTTTTTAAAGACAAAATCTACTTGTGTCGAAATGCTCCATTTGCCCCATAGGCGTGGCAGGCGTGTCATATAGGTGGAGCACGGATGTCATGGGAAAATGAAACAGTTTTTATAAAAATTTTATCTTTTTGTAGGTTAGAAAAATCAGTGGTTCTATCTAGCGCTGCGCCGCCCGTACATTTTCGTGTGACTATTGTGCCCCATCCTGGGGTGACCCTCGTGCCCCACCTCGATACCATTTTTATTATTAATATAACTTTTATATTACGCATCCTAGTGTATTCATTCAAAAAGGAAATTAAAGTTGAGAAATCAAAATTTAAAATGCACTCAATTCCAAAAATGTTGAATACTTATTTTCTATCTAGCCGTTGATGAGAAATTAACGAGCGCTCATGACTTTTAAGCTCTAATTATCTATTCAACCTTATTAAAACAATATGCTACGTTTAGATTACAATCACTAAAAATTTTTAATAAAAACGTTCAGTTCTGAAGTTTTTATAAGGATGCTCCTTTTTCGTCTGAGTTCTTCGAGCCCCACTCTCCCCTATTACGTAACGTATAAGATATGTATACAGCGAGTGTACTATAATGCGAGATTATCTTGTAATAGTTATAAGACTTGGGTATGTGATTGTCATCTAATTTTCAGATAACAAAGTAGGTATTGTTTGATAAATAAATATTTCTTTGAATCTAATACATAAATGTATCATAAAAAAGTAACCGTCAAAGAAAAAAAGAAAAAAATCATTGAAATATAGATTAATAAATATTTTTTAAAAAGATAAAATTGACTATTTTTTTAGAAAATATTTAATTGATACCAAATTTTTGTTGTTTAATTTAAGTAGGTAATTACTTTAGTCAAATAAATATATATTTAATATAAAAGAAGTTTTATTTACTTAATGATCATATTATATTCATTCAAATGAATCGTTATTTTAATGAAATTATTAATTATTTGATACTCAATCATTTTTGTTCAGTTTCATAAATAATTACTTTAGTTGAACAAATACTATTTCATTTCAAACAATAATTGCGCTTTGAATAAAATTAATTTTTTGACTACTATTGAAAAATATGATTTTGTTGATCAATTAAAATTTGTTTGATTTTAACAAGTTGTTTTTTCAGTGTAGAAACAATTATATACTGGCTAAAAAGGTGGCTTCAAATTTATTTCTAAAAATCGTTAGGCAAAATGTCAGATATTATAAAAATACACATTGCTCCCACGTATACAATACTCGTAGTCATAGTTCACATCCCCAGAACAAAACTATAACTCAAAAATCCATATTTTTATATAACCAAACAAGTTTCGTAAACTTTTCACGAATTATTTTTTTTACATAAATTTTATTATTGTATGATAGTTTCTCCACCTTATTAACTCATTTTTAATTTACATACATGCTTTTATTTTCATAATAAGCTATTTTGTGTACAAAAAAAACAAGTAAACAACTTTGAAATTTTTATGATCTTGTTTTAGGGGTGTGATTTGTACCCACCAATCGAACCGAGTTCTCACGTATAGTCTCGGATAGATAAAACTAATCTATCTCACCGAGCGATAGTCAAATAAAGAGCGTCAAGATCGGTGCTTATCGACCGCGCCGAATACGTAAGATACAACTTTTCGGAGCACTTACCGCCATGTGGAAAAAGAGAGAGGTGTGCTATCAAGGAGCCTTCGGAACTTCCACCATTTATAGCTCATTAAAAATACATGAGCTATAAATGGCGAACGCTCGGGAGGCTCCTAGCGAACACATCTTTCTTTTCTTCTCTTTCCACCATGCCTACCGCTCGAAAGGTGCATCGCATCGCCCTTTGTCAATGAACCAGAGCTCAACAAAGCGATAAATTATATATAGGTAGTCTCACAGCTCGGGATTTTAGATTGAACGCGTATATTTATTTGCAAGCATTTTGGCTAGTTGAACCAGGAAGTTGCCGCTCCTCGAAAAAAAAGAGAAAGATGATTTCATATTTTCAATGGAATGTTGAGGATATTTTTTAATAGTCTCCGATACTTTTAAAGAGTTACGCGTAAAACGCGTTGAGAATTATGGGTTTTTCACTTTAGTCATCAGCACGCAACTATACCCATCAGTGAAAGTGGATGTCTTATCGTTTGTTTTTAATCCGTATAGTATGTGTATGTTTTATTTATTTTAACATTTTTCATAGTCATTTAAGAAATTTTTAAAGAAATAAAATTTTAATTATTTTGACTTTTTGTATTACTTGGTCACGGCATATTGAATGGATAGAATCTATTACTAAAATAAGCACTAGATTTTGTAATTCGAAATCGGTATTTTAATTAAACATAAAAAGTTACGAATTAAAAGTTGAAAATAAAAATCAAGAAATGTTAAATGTACTTTAAAATATTTCCGCTTTATAATTGTTGAGTTGATATAGTAAATATTTTTTTTTACTAAAAAAGTTTATTTGACATTGCAATAAAATATAAAATTTTATTAAAAAACCTAATAACTCCCAAATATATTGTGTTCTACTATAGTGTTCAGTATCTACAATCGGTTGCATACAGCACAGATAAGAGAAATTTTTTAACATTTTCTTTTAATAATTCTCAAAACTTTAAAATAATATATTTACATAATAAAACGGATCACATTTATAAATACTCGTCTGATTTATTATTGAGAAACCGAAGGAAAAATCACCAAAGAGAAAAATACACAATTTCACGGCCACGACGAGATCGTTATAGAGCTTTAGTGACATTGGAAAAGCCCGGCCGTCTGGGACTATCAATAGTCTCTCGTCTTTCGAAATTCTTCGTGCGATACTTACGACACATTTACAGAGCCGCGAGAGTGCGCACGCGAAACACGAAGCGTCAATGATCAACACGTGGAATCTCGCGGCGTGATACTGATAAGAGAGGTTCTAACTGAAAAATCCTATGCTGTATAAGGCTAAATGAAAAGTCGAAAGAGACTCGACGAGCCTTACTTTTGAAAATTATATAATTAAAGCTCGATGCCAAGTGTAGTATCTCGATTTGCTGATCGGTTGATATCGCTCATAGAAATTCAATGATTTTCGATTCAATCTCTCCATCATACTAATTCTAATCCGTTTACCTACACTTTCAATTAATGAAAATCTTTTGAAAAAGCTCTAGCATAAAGTTGAAATAAATAGAAATTTCTTGAATTTTTTGTTACATTTTATTACCAATGAAATTTCAGTTTATGTAACTGATAAAATCACTCACATGATACATTAAAATCGATTATCATTCACATGTAACTAAAAATTCAAGCGATATTTGAATTTATTTTTTAGATACAAAAATACATAAAAAATCATGCAATAACATTGAGATTTTAGTTACTATTTGCCTTAGTTATTAATTGCACTATAAATGAGAATATTCAGTGAAGTGCATGAAAAAGAACTTGCATAACCGGACATCATAAAATAAATTTTCAGTATATCCTCCAACTTTATAATAGTGAAAAATTCACCACTTTGAAGCAGTTGCATATTTATATCATGCGAATTAGATAATATTCACCGATTTATTAGTGAAAATTTTCTGATTCGCAGTTATAAAGTAAGTACATGTAAGTACATATTTAAAATTAGTGAAATTTTCACTATTACAATTGTATAAAGTACTTGGAAAAGTATCTACATTTTAATAAATGAGTTTATTTCATGAGTTATATAGCATGCTATAGCAACAACATGATTCCACTGGAATGATCTTCAGGAATCTCCCCCTGTGGAGCATTTCGGCCGCGCCGCGTGCGCTAATTTCGTCCCTCGCACACTTACACCTATACCTATCTCGCGCGTCATCGTCGCGGCCTGTAACATCGCGAAAGAGGCGTCACGCTCTCGGCACAGAGGCGGCCAAAAAGAGCGACCAAGACTCATCCTTCTCGCAGCGAGAGAAGTGAAAACAGCGCATTGAAAACAACACTAACCCCATCGCTTCTTCGTGTGTCCCAACACGTTGCCGGTCGTGGGATCGTAGATCCCGTCCTTGAAGATCTGCCACTTGCTCCTCGTGTCCGGCTCTCGCAGGTAGTCCTGGAACTCGTAGGTGCCATTGCCGGTCTGCTTCGCCGACACGCTCATTATCTTATGTATATATATATAGGTATATGCTTATCCCCGCTGCTACGAGCGCGAAATCACTCCCCTATTCAAATATATATATATAGAAGAACCTCGACGCGCACTCTCGCGCACCTTTCTCACACAATGAAATACCGATTTCTCTCTCTGCACTCCGAGTATAAAGTACCTAGCGTTTGTGCAAATGTGCTGAGCAGAGCGCTGGCCGACCCTTGATATCGCGGATCGAAAGAGCACGACGCGTATAGGTACGAGTGTATACACGCGAGCCGAAGTATCGTCGGCGAATGCCGAGCGCGCACTGATGATGTTTCGTTTTCCCCGCGCGGCGGTGTGAGACTTCTCGTGTCTGTCTGCGTCTGTCGCGCCGCTCGCGAGTCCGCAACCTCGTCGTCGGCTCGAGCGCGCGCGCGCGCGCGCGAGACTTGCTATATCTGTATGCATATGTATCCATATACATACGCGTGTGTGAGAGCGCGCATACACGTATGTATATATATATATATATATATATATATATATATATATATATATATATATATATATATATATATATATATATATCGTGCGTGCGTGCGCCGTGCGTATATATATGGCCCGCACAAAAACGAAAGAGCGGAGCAGGCGCCTATAGCAGTAGCGACGTTGCCGTAGCAGCAGCCGATCGACAACGTATATACATATATTAAGATTATGTAGTGTATGTGTGCTTCTGCAGAAGAGGAGAGAGAGATGATTATGCACAATGCACACAGAGGTGTGGAATATATGTGGATCAGGAACGACTATGGAGAGTGCACGCGCTAAGATTATAGATACCGTGCTGCAGTGTGATGCGTTTGAACTTGTAAGCTATCGGGCGCCCGCGTTGCCGTGCCGTGCAGCCGATGATCTTTTGCGGTCTGCTGCTGCTGATAAGTACGCTGCACTTTACTTATTGGTATGGAGCGGAAATGCACGTGTGGCTGTGAGCGGAGTTGATTAATGCGTTGCTATAGGGCTAAGTTTCGGATGAGAAAGAGGGCGGTTGTTTGATTTTAATTGATATAGATGCAATGTAATAGGTCTGACAGTATTATCGTTTAATCTACATAATTGTTCAAGATCGGGATGCCTTTTGCGTTCAGAAAATCGATTTTTAACGGCATTATTCAAAATACTACAAACAATACAATCAAAAAGGTAACATTTTTTTTTTATTTTTTAATCATTTTAAATAACTAGATTTCGGTTAACTATTAGAGAAATCCAGTAATAATACAAAAAATGAAAAGAAATACACCAATGAGTACAAAATACTCTGAATTTATTGCTCCAAAAATTGTAGAGTATTGAATATTGTTAGGGGAGGATGGGATATTGCCGGTCACCTAAACAAACGTGCTTGTTATTTTCACTATCAAATTGTCTTTTTTAACTTTAAATAATTATTCTGTTATTTCAAACCATTGACTTTAAATATTTTTTATTGGTTTAATATATAAATTTAAGGTATCGAAGATATAAATCGAAATAAAAAAAAACATTTTGACCGGATTTACCCCACTTCAAAAGGTAATACCGGTCAGCCTTGGTTCAATTCCGGTCACTATTAGAAAGTTTCTTTTATAGGTGAAAAAATTCTTTAAATCAATTATATGAACTTTTATATGATCCGTCGCATTTTTATTCGCACTTACACAGTGAAATATGTAATAACATAACCACTATTCAATCAAAATCACTTAAGCAAAGTTGCCCTACCTAAGAGCACAGCGTAACGTTTTCATAGCTTCACTTTCGGGAGCGTCATATATATAACATTGTGACCGGGATTACCCCAATTCTGCTTAGTAATTTAAATTGTAATGGCAAAAAAAGCAATAGGTTTATACTCTTCTTTCTTCACTACTTTGTATTCTTAGATTATTCAAATTAATAAAGTTGCAAAAAATAACTGCATAAAGTAACAAATAATATGCATAAAAGCTTATTTTATAGACCAGATTTCTAATAAGAAATGTAGGCTTACACTTTGATTGTGTATAATTCCTTAATAAAACCGAATAGAAAGTTGTTTGGACATTAGATTAATTGCATTTTATGTTGCATTTAATATACTATTCGAATTATTACCTAAAAATGTTTAGATTGTTGAAAATAAGGGTGACCGGAATTAGCCAGAGACCGGCATTACCTCGTTCTCCCCTATGTATAGTGGTTTATTATTTAAGACTTATTCATTATAAAATAATTGTAGAAACTTTTTTTCTAATCTATCCAGAACGTTTAGGACATTTTATAAGAATATTTGTAGAATTTGCTACAGTATTTTTAAATTTCATTGAAATTTGTAAAATATTCTGCTGATAGAAACTACTTCAGAAACAACAATGTATCGAACGCACGTGATGGGGTACCGGTTACGCATGCTGTATAACCGGTATACAATTTCACCTTATATGCAGTACACGAAGATTCGTACTTTTTACATTAGTGAATACTTAGATGTATGAAAATATAAAATCGTATCTTCAATATTGAAAGTAAAAGGATGAAACAATAAAAATGCAATTTATAATTTTATTATGTCATTGATCGTGCAAAAGCGTTTTGATTATAGATAAATTGTAAAAGAAAGACGGAGAGAAGAGATGTATATTAAAAATTACTATTTATACTCTGTGAAAATTACTATTTTATGTAGGAATGACGAGATCTACTTGCATCCTACTGCTTTTTATTGTATTTGGTAGAAGTTATTGTTAAACGTATCAGTACAAAATTATGCAATGAAACGTACGAAACTTTTCTATCTATCTACTGTAGTAAAAAATGTCAACTTATAGTATTTACAAAGAAAATGTATTTACAGCTAAAAGTACTAGAAATTATACTAAAATTTGTTACCTTTTCAGATTATTATATTTTTTAGTAAATTTGACGTATTTACTTATCAAATTCTCGTCAATATTTTATTAAATATTCTTCACTCAAAAAATCTAACCTTTCAAACTTGCATAATCTTTTGCAACTGACTATGATACTTTTAATTCGATGATATAATATGCATTGATATAATGAATAAGACCTTATATCATCGAATTAAAAGTATCATAGTCAGTTGCAAAACTTATAATATGCATTGATACAATGATTAAATATACCTTATAAGTTAATTAGAACTACAACGATTAATAGATATATCATTATTTAATGAATATTAACAAGATAAACGTAAACATAAACATAACCTAGTGAACCTTATAAGGACCATTCGATGCGCAAGTAAACAAGGACCATGATGGCGTTGTCAGTAGAGCGCACACACCCGGAGCAGAAGATCGTCGGGTTTAAATCTTCATATGGCATTTTTTCGGTTAAATTAATTTATTTAGAATTAAATATATTGTAAGTATTAATCTAATAATTAAAACAAAATAAATAACAAATCAAAGAAACATGAAATTAGGAAGAATTTTTTTAAAAATGTGAATTTTAAAATGACATATTATTTAATATTTTAGAAAATAGCTGAAATAAATTGTAAAAATTACTATAATAGAGAATACAAGTATATCCGAACATTACATGAAAAAATAATAAAAATTAATAAGTTTATTAACAAGAATTAGAGCATCCGATAAATCTATATATATAATTGTAATTAATACTGTCTTTAGGCAAGCGAAAACGCACAGAACCTTAACCCACAGTTCCTGAAACGGCAACGGACCCGGGATCCTAATATTTGAAATACTAAGAATTTTGTTTAAATAAAATACGGTATAAATATTACCGAAATTGTGAAAACAATATAAAAAATTACTGTTCTCTGTAATCTTTATAGAATACTAGTTACATTACTCGATCGCTAATGACGTTACTATATCTAGTGATGAAGCGAGAGACTGTTAAAGCGAGCTGTAGTGTAGCTGGACAAAATTCATTAACGTTCAGCGTGAAGTCAGCTGCTATTTCAAAAAACGATTTATTATTAAATATGTTTTCTGAAATAAATTTTATAAAAACAATTTTGATGGATATTCTACGATAGAAAAATTGTTTTATAATCATTAGAAATTTATTTCTTATTTTTACAAAAGTGCGGTTTTCTCCAGTTATGGTTTTTCAATGTTCAGCGAGTCTTATGCGTATAGGATTACAGTGAATCAATCTGAAACTTTAAGGATATCTTGTTTAACTTATTTGCATTACAACCATGAACTCCGATTTTTCAAAAAAAAATTTATTAAGAAAGTGTTGTCCATGAATAGAGTTAAAAATGTGGTCTTTTTAGGTTATTTTTACAATGCCAATTCAATATAATTTTATTTTTCTTTATAATTATGTTTCTAAAAATTTTGGAGGTCACAGTTATGTGTGGTATAGGTGTTAGAAATTACATAATTTTTTTCAAATGCTATACTTGCATTCCCATGCGCTAGGACAGTTTTGAAAAACATCAATTTTCATTGGAAATTGCTACAGTTTTTTCTACGTAACTATGGGTATACAATCTAAAAATTTAGGAAAATTTACAAAAAACTTTCTTTTTAGATAACAAATATAACTACCGATTTAAAAATTTTTTATCATGTAACTAGCAAATTTTTCAAAATTTATTATAGGACCACCTTAATTCACGTTGTATCTTTCCGATTTTCGTAAATACCCAGGTATACGAAATGATAAATCAATATAAAATGTACATTAAAAACATAATATTATGTTTATTATTAATTATTATGATTGACTATTAACATTATTATCTGGAGTGCTAGAAATTAAATACATATAATATTTATTTTATGTCTTTAATTCACGTTAGACTTTGTCGATTTTCGTATCTTTCCAGATATACGAAATGCTTAAACTACATAAAAGAATGTATTAAAAATATAAATTATATGCTGACTGAATATTTTCTTTTATGTAGAAAAAGAATGACCATAAAAAATAACAAAATGAAACACAATAAACAATATAAAATTTTAAACACATTGAAATAATAAAAAATACTTAAGAAAAAATGAAGGAAATACAGCAGAAATCACAATTATACAACATAAAAAACGTATTAAAAACATTAAAATATGCTATAACATTTTTGTTTTTGTAAGAAAAAAATGACCTCAAAAAAGAACAAAATGAAACACAAAAAATTTTACCCACAATGAAATAATAATGAAATGCAAATTTAAGCAGATACATGTGTGTGATGAAAATAAGTTAGGTTGTTTGGGCGCAAGCTTAGATTGGGATTTCTACAAACCGAGCCTATAAGATTAACAGGGATCAACACGTTTCGTATCCAAATTACTCTTATGTAAATATTACGAGATATTTTTTTCCGTGTATAATTAGGAAGACTTCTTTTTAATAACTTCTTTTCGAAATAAATAAATAATTTACAGTTTGTTAACGTATCTAGCCATCTAGATTATACCAAAATCTTTAATTTAAGAAAAGACACATGTATTTTCTTGTCATATTTCGCCTTTCATGCTAATTTAAAGTAAATCTAGAAAACACTCCGCAGTAACTAGTGCACTTACCCTATCTGTTTATTTTTATTTTGTTCTTGAGTTCATCAAGTAAAATTTGTTCACTGTCTCAGATGCGGTTTGAAAAAGTGTTATTGCACTTTAATCAAAAGTAACTGCATGATGTATGTTTAGACATCGTAGGTAATGCTTTAGATTAGTCTTTTATCGACGAAGGTTCTTTACCTTGCCGACCTGAATTGTTGAGTTCATTTTTTTCATACACCTCATTATTAAAGAATGAATCATCTATTATCGAGTTTATAAGTCGACCAATGCATTACAATCTTGTTGATATACACATTAAATTTTTTTTCTTCTTGGTATTTTATAACGAGTATTTTAAATGTCATTTCATTACTCTGTCAAACAATTTTATAATTATCATTTCTGCCCGTAATGTGAAAAAAGGTAGGTCAGATCACAAAGCATTCTAATATATTAATTCTTATTAAGGGGATATGAAAGAGTCCCATATATATTGCTTACCACGGAAAATTTTCCAACCAGTTTTCCGGTTGCAAATACCAACCGAACCAGACAATGATTATACGAATTCAAAGCGCATAGTATGCCATTTTTTAAAAAAAATCTTGGACAATCTTGAGTAATTGTTTAAAATACAGAGGTCCATAACGCAGATCCCTGTAAAAAATTCCATATTTGAAAAAAACAGTTTACTATGTCCTTCGTATTTATATAAACATTAACTGGTTTGCTTTTTAAAAGATTCTGTTATTATCTAGATTCTGAAAACACGTTTGAAAAGTACCTTTTCACTTGCCCTTAACTAACAAAATTTGTTTGAAAAATATAAAAAATGGGACTTCATTACTGTAATAGAATGTTATCTAGTTGATACATAAAATAACAGATGTCTGTTGCGAAAAATATATTCTTTTTCGCAATAGAAACCGAATACGAGTATTCGGTGATTATCCCGGCTGAAAGAAACAAACTCAATCTGAAATTATCCGCCTTTGTTGCATAAATTTAAATTATAAAAAATACTATGCGACACGTGGAAAAAAATATATACAGGTATTCCCCGCAGCTTAGGCTCTCGGTTAGACATCATGGCAACACTGCACGTGCTTTCGGGCTGATCTTTTTTTCCATTTTTTCTTTTCGGTTGTAAAAGGAGAGAGTAAGGCCAGTCCGGTTTTTGAGCATAAATGTATTTTGATTGCAGTGTATGTATGTACAATAAATGTAACAATTTTGTATAAAATATAATCTGCCAAAATTTAATTACAATATTTGTGAAATTTTGTGTTGCAAAATTTACTATCAATATAAATCTTTATTACTAAGATACTCTGTTATTTATTTGTTACGGATTTTTTTGCAATTTTAACCATAGACCATGTTTATACAAATTCGGATTATACAGTATACCGCCTTTTTTTCAGAAAGTTTGTTTAACTCTGCTGCGCAGAAAGTCGAGTATACTCGTCCAAAATGAAAGTCATTTATGTATACATTTTGCATCACAGATTTAAATCTTTTCATCGTAAGGACATCTACAATTTCTCTCATTAAAGCTAAATAGTATATCTTTTATTTAGGAGAGTATGAAAGTTTGCAGAGGATAATGTTGCAGACTCACCTTCAATCAAACTCATATATGTGAAAATAAATATCTGCGCAAAAGGGAATAATCCTGAATAATTGTTTAAATAGAGAAGTCAATAATAAAGACCCCTGTAAAAAAAGTCGATTTAAAAAAACGACTTACTATATGCTGATACGCCCTTCGTAAGGCATAGTGCGTTTCTTACACATAAGAATTGTACACGTAATTATTGTGCACAATTTAGCATTGGTCAAATATATCTATATATAATTTGACCAATGCTAAATTGTGTACAATAATTACGTGTATAATTTTTATGTGTATAAAGCGCACTGTGCCCTTCGTAATTGTATAAACATTTTTTAGCTAATTCTAAAGAGATTCCGTTTCACCTCCACGAAATATTTAAAAATAAATTACTTTATACTGTCTCGCTTACTATCACGAAATATTAAAAAATATATTATTTTATACTGTCTAGCTTACTATTATTCAGGCTAGAAATTGTACACTTCTAAAAACATATTTCTAATAATATATTAACTATTAAGGAAGTTGTATTCGTAGATATATATAAAGTCAATATATTATAAAATAAGGGGTTCTTGGCAAACAAAAAAATTATTTTTTTGTATCGAAATTCCGTTATTGTAAACGTAGATATCGTCAAATTTAGACTTTAAGAAAGAAAAAGTTGACAAAACAGTGGAGACTGTTTTACTTGTTATCCGATTTTAATTTTGATGGTCTCATTTCGTCCCTTGAAAGATTTCATTGGGACTTACCCATATGAAAATTAAATAACATCGAATAACCTGCAAAGATACAGCCTATAGTTTATACTTGTATACGCTCAAATTTACAAAAACACGTGTATGGACTTATAAACTATAGGCTGCAACTATGCAGATTATTCGATGATATTTAATTTTTGTATGGGTAAGTTCCCTGAAATATTTCAAGGAACAAAATGAGACCTTCAAAATTGAAATCGGATAACAAATAAAAAAGTCTGCACTGTTTTGTCAACTTTTTTTTTTAAAGTCTAAATTTGACGATATCTTATTTTACAATAACGTAATTTCGATAACACAGCTTTTTAGTTTTAAAAAAACCCCTTATTTTATAATATATTGACTTTCGTATTATGTGAGATTAAATTGTAGTAAAAAATGTTTGTTTTTATGACATATATCTACGCATACAACCTCCTTAAGGTTATATAATATGCTAATATATTAAATTTTATCCCAATAACGTCGGTGTTCCTCAGGGTTCTTACCTTGGCCCCATTCTTTTTCTAATTTTTATAAATGACCTTCCTGATTGCTTGCATTTTGTTCAGGTGCCTGATCTATGCAGACGACGTTACATTATTCTCAACTGTCACATCCTCAATGGATGTATCTAAATTGTAGATCGATCTTTGCAATGTCGAGTCCTGGGCACGTGCGCTCAGACTCTGGTAGAAATCTAAGCTGGTTCCTAGCCAGATATTAGCTAGAATTTCTAAATCTGCTTTAATTCTGGTTAAAAAATTAGCTAGAAATCAGTTAAAAACGACATGCTTTTTAGCTAATTTCTAGGTAGATTCTGCTTAATATTCTAGTTAATATAAAATTGATAAACAAAGTAATTTATGTATTAATTACTAATGGAAATAATAACAGTTTTATAATAATCAAAGTAATACGCAATTTTAATCATATTACATTAAGTATTTTACTAAATTAAAGTTAAAAATGTACCTTAAATGTCTAGTAGTAATGGAGGTTAGGTTATTTGTTTACATAACGACGCGTGCATTTAAAAAGTATTATTTACACAAAAAGTACCAAAGCCCCGAGTAAAATTTAAGTGTCTTTATTAAAGAAATTTATGTTATAAATAATAGAATGCATGTAGTCATATAATTATTGTTATTTTAAAAATAACAGTAAAAACAGAATAATGTAAGTTATGACGAAATTTGGAGAATTGGTAAACAAACATTTGTAGTTTTACAATGAAGTTTTATTGCAAAATTTTATTTTCGACATCAATCATAAAATTTTTGTTGATTAAGTTATGATTGACTAATTTTCGGAAAGGAAATTATTAGTTATCAAATACTTTTAATATTGCATATACGTATTTCTATAATCTCGTAAGTTGTTATTTGTTGATAAAAATATTTATTTTGGTGACATGCTATATTGAACATTCAATAATGTATAATAATGTATATTTTTAAAAATTAATAACTTTTCAAAACAAAATATAAATAGGTTAGATTTGCAAACAAAATATGTTATTGCTTAAAGCATAGTCTTAAGCAGATTCTAGCCAGATATTAGCTATAATTTGACTTATTAATCTGGCTAATAATTAATAAGCTATCCAGCCATTCTAGCTAACTTCCTACCTGGGGAACTATAAGGTTTATAGAAAGAACTACAAGGGACTTTAAAAACACCGATTCCATTGTATATTTATATAATTCTCTAGCAATACCATGCTTGTCATATGGCTCAGTAATTAGGTCACCTAATTTGTTATCACATATTAACCAAATAGAACGTATACACCATAAGCTTCTACGATACCTTTCATATAAATCTCATATGACAATGAGTTTTATTGACCATAATTACACTCAGCTGTATGACAGGTTCGGCTTACCTAGGGTTAGTGCCCTACACCTTTATTACGACATTTAAAATTAAGTTTAATTATTTTTTATGTCCAGACCTTTGTTACTCTATGCGTATCAGAGAGTTGCCTTACAATCTGCGGAATCACCGTGAGATAATAGAATCTAATAGTAAATCAAATTATGGATTCAATTCTTCGCTGGCGAAGTTGGGGAGATTATGGAATTTATTACCGGATGAGGTCAACTCTGCTTCAATAGGAGAATTTAAATCAAAATCTAGATTGGGGGCTTATGGCGATTAATTTTGTAAAGCTTTTGTGTTTCAATTTACTTTTATATTCATCACGTTATTCTAAATTTTTGACGCATTTTATTTATTTTACTAGAACAGATTATGACGCGCTCCGCGCGCCGAGGTTATTTTCACGAACATTTATTCTTTTGCAAATCAAAATATCGAAATTAGAAATCAAAAATTCGATATTTCTTCCTGGATTCCATGCATCGCGATGGATTTTAATACAAGGAATAATCCAATCATTCTTATATTCAAATGTGTATTTGATCTATTTTAAAAATGTATACTCGCATCACCTCAAACATATATAATTATATAATTATTTTCTATTGTAAAGGGCACATTGCCCGTCGAATTTGTAATAAATAAATACAAATTCAGAAGTGAACATTAATTAGTAAAAAACAATCGATAACCACAACTGTTAGTATCTAAATTAGGTGCTCCTGTACAAAACCATATAAAAATACATCCAAAGCTAATAAGACACCATAATTTATTTAGTAAAATGAGAATAGGGTCGGCTATTTATTTTCAGCTAACAACATAATCTGATGCATACTGTCTTTGTAAACTTTCATAATTTTCATGATATCTTCAAAATTGACGAAGATAGAGCAGTGTAAAGTTTTTGTGACGTCATGTCGACACCACGGCATTCTTTGATCTTTAATCGACGTGACGTCATTTAAAGAACCTTTAACAAGCTATAACTTCGGCAACTATATTCAAATTTTGAAAATTCGAGAAGAAATATGAATTGACTTCGGTATTTTATCAATTTTATTGGATATTTACCGCCTACAAAATAAATTTAGTTGCCAACTCTATTGTAATTCGAATGATATGAGCTTCGATAACCATATTTAAGAATAAATTTGTTATAACCGTCAAAATCGTACTAAATTATTTTCTACGAAACTTACAAAATAGTCAAACGTTCTTGACTTAAATTTATAATTTTGAAAGCTCTTATTATTACTTTTGGCGTGGATCGTATAGGCTGGAGGTATCGGTTTTAGCCACTGCTTCATTTCTGGCCGTATATTAATAGTAACATATAAAATAATTAAGTTGTTCATTTTTAAATATAAATATATATATTTGGTTAATAATATAATTATAGATGTCTTTATTGTAGTTGTGATATATAAATTTATAAACATAAAAAGCACTTTAAGAAGGCGTGTCCATGATTGGTGTTATAACATGGTGTTATAACAGACAAAATTGGTACATTTACCATTTTTGCATTCACCACAATTTCAGAATGAAGAAAACATATTTTAAATTCAGGTGTGCCTCCTTAGAATCAATTCCATATACTTTTTTCCAACAAAAAATATATTTCAACTTCTGCTCATCATAATTAAAGAAAGCCTCCTTATCTAAATATTTTAAAAATCAACACACGCGTGTTGCTTTATGTGCCTGATTCGACCTCGCTCTTCCCTAACGGGCCAACTCGTACGAGTCGTCCTGGCGCACACGCCCCATAAGCGTAGGTTTAATACCTGTTTGCTCTGCTGATCTCTTCAGGGCCGCGTGTTCGGATAGGTATATGTCTATATACGTAGAGCGAGGCCTCTCTTGGTCGTATCAGCTGCCGCCTTGACGTCATCGTAGTGCGATAGACGCTAGTTGATATATGTAAAAAACAAGCCCCCGCAGATAAATAGATACGTGTGATCGAGAATCGTCTATGGTGTGCTGTCTCGCTGATTGCGGTGAGATTTTTACTGTTATTGTTATTATTGTTATTATTATCTTTAGTGTCTTTTTTGCGGCTTCGGTCTTTTATCCAGATTAGACCGAGTCGTCGTGGTCGTAGTCGCCTTTGGGAATGACACTCCGTGCAAGATCGCGACAATGGCCGTTAGATCGAGTAACTCCACATGAGCTTTAAATATACGTACTGTCTCTTTGCAACTTCTGCTGAGAAAGCGTTTTCATTTGCAGATTAGCATAATTGTATTTGAAATGAATACAGAAAATTGTATTTAAATTATTTTTAAAAATTTTCATAGCTATGGATGACTTTTAAATTTGACATTATGTAAGAGAATTTGATTGCATTATTTTTCGAATAGTGCAATAGAGTTAGATCTAGCAAGAAGCTTTATAATATGTACCTATACATTTTGCTTTGCTGGGGTTTCGATTTCTCAAGATGAGTGTGAGAGGGAGATGGATGACATCATAGCCTCGGCCTCGGAGGAGGGCTTTAGTTTTAAAGAGATCTCCTCCGTGAACGTTGCTCTTGCTGTCTCTCATTTCTCTTCACAAGCATTGGGCGAGGACGGAATCCCGTAAAGAGTAGTAGCTATTAGGGCTCTTCCAGCCATAGGCATACATCTCACAAAGGTTTTTAATGCATCCCTTTCACGTGGTATTTTCCCGGGGACATGGAAGAAGGCTCATTTGGTGCCACTAAAGAAAACAACAGTTCCTTAATCGGTTACGGACTTTCGTCCGATAGCCCACTTGAGCTTTCTTTCCAAGATCCTCGAGAAGATTGTGCACATTCAAATCACTGAGTATTTAACATCCAAAAAAGTCCTCGATCCTCTCCAGCCTGGCTTTCGACAATACCACAGCACTCATACAGCTCTACTTAAATTAATTGAAGACATACGAGGTGGTATCGATGGCATTAAGGATGAAAATAAGAAGAAAATTAAGAAGCTAATAACCATTCTTTTATTATTTGATTTTAGCAAGGCCTTCGATACCATCTCACCAACAAAATTGCTCCGTAAACTGATTAGAATGGGTTTCTCTAGGAGTGTGGTCCTGTGGATTAAATCTTACATAACAGGTCGGGAACAAAAAGTTATTACCAAATCACTTGGTCAATCAGATTGGCTCACAACCAATCTTGGAGTTCCACAGGGCTCGGTCTTGGTGCCCCTTCTTTTCAGTCTCTACATCAATGGCATAGCCGTCGTCTTGGACTCTGGACACATCAAGCACATTCTCTACGCGGATGACCTGCAGATTTATACGCAAGTCGAACTGGCAGACTTGCATGAGCGCATCATGCGCCTAACAGCTGCAGCACGAGCCATGTCGAAGTGGGCAGTGTCTGCGGGTCTGCGCCTCAATGTCAATGAAACTAAGGCTATTATTTTCGGATCGGTGTATAACATTAACTTGCTAGGTGATATGCAGCTAGAAGCATTGAGGTAGAAGACGGAGTATTCGTACCAGTTGTTGACACGGTCACGAACCTCGGTGTTGTTATGGATTCGAAACTGACATGGAAACATCAAGTAGAACACGTCACTAAGAGTGTTAATCGCGCTCTTTACGGCTTAAAATTTGTTAGATCCTGCACTACCAAGGTTCTGCGTAAGCAGCTCGTAGGTGCACTGATCGTCCCCCATCTTGATTACTGCTCGGTCGTTTATCTTGATTTGTCCGGAGAACTGCAGACCAAATTACAACGACTGCAGAATTCATGTGTGAGATATATTTGTGGCGTTAGAAGGGACGAACACATCACCCCTTTCAGAATGACACTGGACTGGTTAAATGTAAAAGAACGTAGAACATACTTTGCAGCATTACTACTTTATAAAGCCATAAGGATAGGGCAACCACCATATCATAATGAGCTTTTTGAAAAAAACAGGCCAGAACATTCAGTAGGGGTGAAGTAAAAGATATCTCAGTTCCAGGGTCGCGCACTGATGTCGGCCTTTACTCTTTTAAAGCTCGCGGTGCGCGCCTTTGGAATACTATCCCACGAAGTATTAAAGACTTGCCATCGCTATGCAAATTTAAGACGGCGATGCGCAGGTACCTACGTGAACAATGTACCGCTCATAATAATAATTGTGTCCATATTTAATGTTCTGTCTCTTATTTATTTATTTATTTATTTATTTATTATTATGTTATTTATTTATTATTATGTTATTTATTTATTATTATGTTATTTATTTATTATTATGTTATTTATTTATTATTATGTTATTTATTTATTATTATTTTATTTATTTATTTATTTTGTAGTATGCCTGTAATTTATTAGCGTGTTTGAGTAAGAAACTGTATGAGTGAGTATTGAACTTTTATAACTGTGATAGCAAATACCTAACGAGCATATTTCTTTTGAAATTACGTAATTCTTGTAATATTTTATAAGTGTGTGTGTGCATGTGTATTTATTTATTAGTGTACCTATGTGAGACAGTATGCGTACGACACGTTTAAATACTTTTAAAAAATGACGCGATATGTATTTTACACCATGTGCTTATGTACTTTATTTTAATCTGTGATATATATATGTACCTGACGAGCATACCTTGAAGTAATGCAATTATGTGATATATTTTTATGTAAATGACTGTACAGTTTTATTGTTTATTGATAAACAAATAAATACATATCTTTCTATCTATCTATCTATACAGGTTTACTTTACGCCAGTAATCTTCCTTCATATGTAGGTTTAAAAGATTTCGATTGATAAGCATTTAATCGGAATTGTTATTACTTTATCTATGATTTGGTGATTAAAAATCTAAGATTCAATATACAGTAGCAGATATTTCTCATTTTAGTGCATATACATATATTATTAGCTATAAAAAAGTACATAATAAACCATTTTTGTACAAACAAAATATTTACAAAAAATGTGTTATTAAACATTCTTTATACATATCGAGATACATATGCACCAATTAATACTGACAAATATATATTATTTCGCATCGGATATTTTGAGGCTACCAAGAATCTTAAATTAATCAAAAAGTTGCTACTCATGCATTAAGAATTCCATGACTTTGCATGGGCCGGAGTCTCGGGCGCCGAGTGCTCAACTTATCACCCGAGCTAGAAATTATCCCCCTGTTACACACCGTATTCTTTTAATAAGTGTATATATAGGCCCTTTTTTCCACTCGCATCAAAGGGCGCGGTAGCGCCCGATGGCAAGTATAAGTAACTACGGTTACGAAAAGAAGCCGAGGGGCTCACCGTCGCCCTTATATACGTTGATTTTTGCTTATCTAATCTCTTCAAAACTTTCAAATATTAATATCTAAGCGCTGATTAATTTATGTGCAATCTATTGGTACTTGTTTAAGAGATAATAATTCCGTCTTTCACATAAAAATTCAGTAAAAAGGAATCATCTTTTATACGAAATAAAGCAGAGTGCATATTAGCTCGTATTTTTTCATTTCATTTCTTCTTCGTACTTCCGTTTTCTCTATCTCTATCTCTCTCGTTCTCTATATATATATATATATATATATATATATATACATATATATGTGCCAGCAGGCTCTACAGCTGCGAAAGAGAGAGAGAGAGAGAGAGAGAGAGAGAGAGACGATCGGTTTATCGTCGGGGTTTTCGGAGTGAAGGAGAAAGGTCGAATTTGTGGCGAACGGCTCAGAATGAACTTAGGTAATACATATAATATTATATTTTGTTCAGGTTTGTTGTGATTTGCTATTAGGAAAATGGGAGTGATTATAATAATAAAAACTGAAGTGAATTACTTACAATAAACAGTGATGTGTACATAAGAAAAATAATTGTGTAATTAAAACGTATGAATATATTAGAAGTACAAAATATGTGAAAGTTGACGCTGACCTTTATCTAAACATTTTAAGATAAATTAAGATGTATAATTAATAATAGAATAGATCATTTAAATTCTGTTTTAAATTTAAAATAATGTGTCAATATTGAATAATGGTGCAATATAAATATTATTAGCTATTTTTGGTATATAAATGTGTCCACATTTGTCAAACGACTAAAGTATACTTAGAATACCGTCAATGCTCACGTTATGTATTTCAGTTTTCTAAATTCTCAATGAACATAGATAATATTCTAAGTTTCGTTCGGTTATTTGTCATATCATAAGAGTACAAAATAATTTTGAAGCTTTTTACGTAAGGCACACTTTTTTATCGTATAAATAATCAAAATGTATTGTAACTTAATACCTGTAATGTTTATTCTGAGAATGGAAACTGATAATATTCATATTTACAGCTGGAACATCATGAATACAATGACAAGCTATTGTGTTAAGTTCGAGATAATTTTTATGTCAAGTAGCGCATATAGATATGATGATGTTCGAATATTAAACTGGAAATAATCCTAAATAATCTCGCAAGGTAAAGATCATAACTCTGGGTCGAGGGTTTTGATGAGATTTAGGGAAATATCTTTTAGTACCTAATAATGAAGCCCAGAACCCGTATTTTGATCTCATAAGCAACAGAACCCGAGATACAAATAAAAACATTAGCATTGCTTATATATTCAATGTTAAAACTATAATATCTATAGTTATACTAACAATGTAATGACACGCTATATCTCTTGCATAGTAGCAAATGCAATAAAATTGTGGGTACTAAGATCAAAAGTTGAAATGCGTCCAAGGGCCCAACATGAACTTAGGTTATACATATAATCTTTGTTGGTTCAGGTTTGTTGTGATATTCTGTTAGGAAAATGAGAGTGATTATAATAATAACTAGCGCGCCACACGCGGCCTTCGGTCGCATGTGACTTGCCTGCTCCGGAGCTTCAGAGCGAGCGCTTCGCTCGCTCTTAAGCTCCTCCGCGCCTTGCATTGCAAAACACTTCGCGTTATAATAAAATAAATCTCTCCTAAAACTTCATCCCGATTGGTCAAAAATTACGTGAGATATCCTATCGCACACATTTTTCGCTAACGAAAATATAAGGCACTTCCGTGTCGCGGTCGTGCCTAAAAACTGAAGTGAATTACTTACAATAAACAGTGATGTATACATAAGAAAAATAATTGTGTACTCAAAATGTATGAAAATATTAAAAGCATAAACTATGTAAGAAGTGTTGTTAATCATTTGAAGAGTTTACTTAAAATATTGTTGACGCTGACCTTTATATAAGGATTTATTCCAGTTTAACAAATTATTGACTAATGTAAACATCTTAACATAAATTCAGATGTATATTTAATAGAGTAGATCGTTTAAATTCTGTTTTAATTTTAAGATAATATGTCAACATTGTATAATAATGCAATATAAATATTATTAGCTTTTGTCATATCATAAGACTACGAAATTACTTTGAAGCTTTCTATATAAGGCACACTTTTTATCGTATAAATAATCAAAATATATTGTAACTTTACTAACTGCAATGTTTATTCTGAGAATGGATACTGATAATATTCATATTCACAGCTGGATCATCATAAATAGAATGTATTGTGATAATTAATTAAGTTCCAGACAATATTTTAGTGTTCCACGTGAATATGATGAGGTAACATATCAAGATTGTTAGCTTGAATTTTTTAAATGAAGATTCAAATAAAAAAGATCCAAAATAGATGTGAAATCTTCCAATACAAAAACCTTTTAAAAAGGTATAAATTAGGAAAGTATGAAATACTTGTTGCAAAATATTCACTGTTAGTAAAAAAAACTTAAAATATTCAAAATATTTTTAAAATACTAAATTGGCTTTAACTAAAAAAATATAATCATAAAAATAACGTCTTAAAATAATTGAAATTTATACTAACAAAAGTACTGAGATCTTATTGAAATCGGCTAGCAATAATTTATTAACTCTGAAAAAATCGAATGAAATAAAGCTTATAATTCAGCTACTAAATTTTATGTGATTATAATTTAAATTAATGACAGTACTGAGATCTAATCAAAATTGGCAATCAATATTTTACACTTTACAGCAGAAATATATTTTGAGTACGTTTTTTTATTAGGTGCAATAGTAACCTAATTACTATCACTGATCCAATTTTTTAATTACTGACATTTATCGAGCTTTTTGATACAAAGAAAAAAAATAATATTAAAACCTATACGGCGGGCCTTTCATTTTTATATTTAATAGGTGAAGAAAGAAAGACCCTCCGTATGATATTTAATATTATTTTTTTCTTTGTATCAAAAAGCTCGACAAAAAGTCAGTAATTAAAAAATTGGATCAGTGGTAGTAATTAGGTTATTAATAACAAAACGTATTAAAAATATATTTCTGCTGTAAAGTGTAAAATATTGATTGCCAATTTTGATTAGATCTCAGTACTGTCATTAACTTAAATTATAATCACATAAAATTTAGTAACTGAATTATGAGCTTTATTTCATTAAATTTTTTCAGAGTTAATAAACTATTGCTAACCAATTTCAATATGATCTCAATACCTTTGTTAGTGTAAATTTCAATTATTTTAAGACGTTATTTTTATGATACAAAATACAATTAAAAATAGATATTAAATAAAAATTTTAAAAATTTCTAAAAGACTGATTATTTACTAAAAAATCGAAAATTCTTTTATGACATATTTTTTATGTCTATAGTTTTATAAACATTTTGAAACCAGCTGGATGTCGAAACTCTTAGTTACACCAAAGTTGTAGCCAGTTGAGTGAATCAAATTACATCGGATAGCACATCAAATTTAAATTTAAAACGGATTTTCTCAAAACTTACTTTTCTAACTTCAATCATGGATATTTTTGAAACTTACACAGAATATAACGGTAAAAGTATTTTGAAAATAAGTTAATATTTTATTTCGAAGTTTACTGATGTTAAATGTTTTATTCCTCAATTGTAATAACAATTACAATTGACGAATAAAACATTTAACATCAGTAAACTTCGAAATAAAATATTAACTTATTTTCAAAATACTTTTACCGTTATATTCTGTGTAAGTTTATGTTGAAACATGTATAGTTTTTTATATTTGAAAATTTCAAACGATGTTTTATTTATTTTAGACCATAAATTGAGTTTTTTTTTTAAATTAACGTCGCCATGTTTGTGCTCCCATGTGTTGCTAATCGACGACGGGGGTCTGCGGTGTGTTTGTATACAAAGCACATGTAATTTTTACAGAGGTGCTTGTATCAATCGGAAGACTAGGATTCGAACCCGGGTCACCGGCGTGGGAGTCCACCGACTGAGCCGCCGCAGGCCCCATAAAAGAAGAAACCTCTTATTCAAAAATATTAACTTTTGTTCATCTAGAGTTGAAAAATATTTTCGAATAGTTTTAGTTTTATGGAACGATAGGGATAGATTATTTAAAAATCAGCGGATTTCCCCCTGAATACACTAAATAAATATTTGTGTACATACAATAAGATATATGCATATTTCGTTAAACCAAATAACATACAATGAAAAATTTTGGCTATAAGTACGTTAGAGAATTTTATTTTCATTTTAAATCTTAATTTTACTCATAAAACTTTAAATAGTAAAATTTAGTAAATTTAATTCCAGTACAAAATTTAAAAATACAACCAATTATTATCTGTAAAACAAAAGAAGCAACTCTAGCTAATACCCTCGTAGTGGTGTAGAGTGAATGCGAGATCTCACGCTACACACGTCCATTTAAAGTCTCTGGATGGGAAGTACAAGCTTAGAAAATAAAACGGAGCAAGCCGCAGAGAAAAAGAGCACGTGCAGCGAAAAAAGTGCATGATTTTTGGCCCATATGTGAGGAGAACTCCCGTTACCCTTATCCTTGGCGCTCGCGGGAGAGACACATCTCTAGTGTGCGCGACGATACATTTGTAAGTATATTGTGCAATGGATCGCGTTTGCGCAACTCGATATGTTTTAACCTTGACTCGATGTAAAATATCACTTGTGCGATGGCTCACCGTATTAGAAAAAACTTTTTCATTTTTTACTGCTTATGGCGAGTATTAGTTTCGTAGCAAGACTTTTGAGCAGACTATAATTAGAACATGTCTAAAAATGATAAAAATTATTTTCTGAAAGAGCAGCAATTTATAAAAAAATATACAAAATAGGAATAAATATTATATTTCTTATAATCTACTACATTCATATTTTTTTAGACAAACAAGAAAATTATTCCATTAATAATTTTCTAGTGAACAATAAATAAAAATTAATAATAATTAAACTTTAAAATTACGTTTTCTTGTCTGATGTTTGTGGATCCTTGATTAGTATGCGAAAATTCAGATTATAACGATTTTCGTTATCTATATTACCAGCCCAAGTTTTGCATTCAATGTTCACGACTTCATTAACTGTAAAATAAATAAAAGTGATTTAAAAAGATTACGTTAATAACTTTTAGTTTATAAATATACTACGGTAGGTATAATAAATCAAGTTTTATTACTAATTCCTTTTTATTTATTATAAATTATTGAATTGATTTGAAAGTATTTTTATGTAAATTTTGATTACTTTTTAATTATAAAATTAAATACAAATTCTTTATATTCTGTCTGTTACAATTTATGAAAGAAAAAATTATTTTAATAATAAGTTCACACGACTATTAAATCAAATTAAATTTCAGTTTTAAATTGGAGTATTATCCAATTATTTTTAGGATCTCTTCAAGAATGACTAATATTACTCGATTTATCCTGGTATGAATTGGTGAAATCTCTATTCATATACTTATTTATAGCTTTCTCAGATCAATAATACAAACATGTAATTTAAATAAGTACAACATTATTCGTTGTACAACAATAAGTACAACATTATTGGTTCATACTTATTACCCTTCTGCAATTATGCTTCGATTGCACTCACCCTCCTACATGTAAATTACACGTCATACGTAAATATGTACCATGGATTGGGGTTAAGCAAGTACTCACAGGTATAAATCGAGCAGATGATAATTGAGACTTGCATAAAAACTTTACTATGAAATTCCTTTAAACTAAAAAAATTTCACTTGTATTTTAGAAATAAATTATGAACCATATGTAATTTATATTTTGTAATGGAATTATTGAATTATATAAACATGCTCGGTTCGGCTCAAATGTGATATGGCTTTTAGCCTCATTTCACAGCATCTAAACAAACGTGTAAGATGGTATAAATATTTGCTTCGGCAGGGTTAACGTCAGTACCGCTTGTGACCAAATTTGGAACCCTAGATAGGGTGGTGATTTCGTGTCTGTGTGACTCACATAAACACAAGAAAATTCCATCCTTATACCTATGGTTCCAAAGCGGCCGCAGGCAGCACTGATTGTAAACCCTGTCAAAGCGACTACATACCGTCATATTATTAAAAACATTTTGCCAGTATCTGTCAGAAAACAAAACTAAAATATTTTTTACTATATCTTAGATATTTAATAAAACCGCTTTCGGTTTGATTCTATAATCAAAATAGAATTTATGAAAAAATAATAAAAATAGAAAAGTTTGACGAAAATTTGAACTAGTGGGTTGTTTGTTTTTAGAACTGCTCTCTGCCAACTGAACTACAGCTTGGTTTCTAAATAATCTATTCATTATGATGACAAAAACATTAAGTATGTAATAGCTCTGTAATTTATGGCATAGTGCGTTTCTTACACATAAGAATTGTGCACAATTTATCATTGGTCAAATATATCTATATATAATTTGACCAATGCTAAATTGTGTACAATAATTACGTGTATAATTCTTATGTGTAAGAAACGCTCTATGCCTAATTTATAGAGGCCAAAAATCCGCCGGTTCAAATCCACACTAAAATTATTTAATATTTTTATTTTCTTGATAATTAATTCGGTTTTTCCAAATTTGTCAAATGCTTGATATTGTCTTGTTACTGAAGTTTGAGCCAAATTTTTTCGGAACAAAACTTATGTCGAACTTTCTTTTCCCTTAATGTAATTTTTTTATACATGTAGTATATTCATAAATCTAACAAGATAGAAGTAGGGTAGAAGGCCCGGCAGATATAAATGGAAATACCACAGGTTTTAAAAGTTTCTATTAAAAAACTTAAACTCCCATGAAAAAAAGGTTAATTGTAGTATCGTAAACCGGGCTGACTTGGCCCGCCGGGTTGACTTTGAGCCAAAAAAAAAATAATATGATCTTTGACGAATAAATGTCAAAATTAGTCTCTTAAAGTGGCTTTCTGGTGATTTTTCAAAGCTTTTGTTTAGTCCACGATAAAAATCTCAAAAAATTACCTAATTTTCGTAATATAAAATTTATGTTTTTCAGAATTTTTCAGATTATCTACCCTCCTAGATTCAAAATATGTACACATTATTTATATAGTCATGTTTTAGATCAGAATAAGGTAGGTTTTGTAAAGTTGGTATGCGTCAAGATATCCATGGAACAGATTTAGGAAAATTTATCATCTTTCTAGACATTAAAAGGAAGAAAAGTATTTATTATACTTTTAAGTCTATTAATTTACTTTTAGAAATATACTCTATTGAAATCATAAATAAATGTCATATTTTCATTATATTTTAAAGGTTAATATCATTATATACCATTAGTTAAAAAGTACATTAAAAAATGCTAACTTTTGTTCGAAGTACATCGAACAATATTTGAAAAAACGATTCAAATTGATTCACTAAATATGTTGACGCAAATCAACTTTAGCATACTGGAAAACTTGAAGCTGAGAAAATCCAGATTTTGTAAAAACAAGACTAAAATTCTGATATATTACGTATTGCATTCTTACACCACCATGTATCAAATACATTTTGTACTATATCAGGTAACAATATCAGGTACTATATTAGGTAAATAGTAAATAATTATAAATATACTAAACTTTCAAGTCTTCATTCTATTTGGTAAAATAGCGAGAAAACGATAAAACTTTATTTTTAATGTATTACT
Source organism: Gastracanthus pulcherrimus (assembly GCA_949152435.1). Classification (NCBI taxonomy): domain Eukaryota; kingdom Metazoa; phylum Arthropoda; class Insecta; order Hymenoptera; family Pteromalidae; genus Gastracanthus; species Gastracanthus pulcherrimus. The sequence continues at coordinate 134,878,689 of OX424574.1, read as the reverse complement.
TCCACTATAAAATAAATGTTTTTAATTTTACAGTCAAAAATTAACAGAAAGCTACCTTAAGGGGAAACCCTACTATATTTCTTAAAAATGCCCCTTGTTTTCAATTTTTTTTAATTTTTCACATATGTTTATATGGGTATTTGTCAAAAAGTTGAACAATTCGTTTCCCTCATGTTTTACAAGGTAACAGGGCATTATATGAATCTAAAAAAAATAGCACTACAACCGAACTATCGTAAACAACATTCTGCAAAATTTTTAGAATATCGAGTATTTTCTATTCTAAGTAAAAAATAAAAAACTATGCTAAATGTCTTGTCCGTCCCATGTCCCAAGCCTCAATTTCATCCAAATATACCAACAAATTTAGTAATACACTAAATTTTAAACAAACAAAAATTACACAGGGGATTAATGTAAGTCTTAGTTAATCCAAAAATGATGCGCGACCTATTAATGCGTGTATTTTGTTTATGTATGGTTGTTTTGAAATGTGTCCCCTAGTTTTGATGTCTTGTCCGTCCCAAGGGTTTTATTGAAAGAAAGTTGTATTAAAATATTCACAAATTAAAATGCAACAGATTCCTACTTGTAACTCTTATATACGTTTTGTAAAAAAAGTTTACATATACTTATTTATTAGTATTGTTTTCTATAAATAATTAGTTAATGTTGCACTTCTACTACCGTACCTTTATTATATGTCTTGTCTGTCCAGCGTAAAATTCTTTAAAGGAGCATTCAGTTTGAAAAATAAATATTTAAATCGAATTTGTCGTTTAAAAAGACAGAGGAATTACTTTTTTCGTAATTTCACATGCACCTGGTGCAAAACTACTAAAAAAATATATACGGCACAAATGTTTTGTCTGTCCAATGATTAAGTTAAATGTACTAAAACAATCAAAGGCGGTAGCATCGAATAAGACAAATAGGTAAATAAACAACATTTTAACCTATTTAAGCGTAGATCATAATCGTTCATATTCTGTAACAAGCGATGCAATTTTGAATTTGTGCTAAACAAGAGATACTTCATATAAAGAAATACATATCAAATAATATTAAATGAAAGTTATCATCTATTTAATTAATAATTTAAAAGAATTAGATATAAGAAACTTTTAACATTGTTATATTTTTTTGTAACTACATAAAAGTGTTTTTTATCTCGCCCATTTTAATTATCTTTATTTATATGATTAATATTATTACATCTTATTTTTTATTTTCGGTTTTAAAGACTTTATTTTTTTGAAAAACATAATTTTAAAAAGAGCCAACTTTTTGACAATCGCCCATATAACCGAAAATTAAAGTTTTTGAAAAATGTCTGCCTATTTTACCGTATATATATTGATATACAACGAAAAGTTCACGATTTTTTTAATCAAAATGACGCAGATTGTTAACGTTGCTGGTGCATACAGAATTTTTTATACAGGCTAGGAAAATTCATACTTACTTTTTATATAATATTATATTATAGAACTATAAAAAGTATCTTAACAAAACAGTAAAACAAATAAACAAATGAAAACCTATAAAAAAATGTGTTATCTCAAATAAAGAATCAGAGAAAAACAAGTAATTGAGTAATCATGTTTTGACATTAAAAATGATAGGATTTCTAATTGAAATTGAAACTTTCATTGACCCTTATCATTACAAAGCAAAAGGCAATCGATTCACAAGGAGGGATCACGGAGTCCGGATCGCCGATTTTTATGAAACATTAGGGATCGTTTTCTGATACCTAAAAATGAAGCCCAATACTCGTGGTTTTATCCAATGGGTCTTTGTACGGTAGATACAGCGTATTTAATTAACGTTGATAGTATATCTATGTATATTTGATTTTTAGCATTGCCTATATGAGCAATGCCAATGTTTTAGGCACTGTCTCAGATTTAAAGACCCGTTGGATAAAACTATGGGTACTGTGCTTCATTTTTAGGTTCCAAAAGTCGATCCGCTGAATTTGCCGTTGATCCTTTAAAATTCCTAGGCATACTAAACTCTAAAGTATCGACACTAAGACATACGTTACGGCACTATGTAGTTGAATAACACACAATGGAAGTATCTGCTAGGCTAGTCTTGACTTTTTGTAGCACTTACTACACCATTTTACCATTAAAACTGACGAGTGGATTTTTTTGCAAATACACTTGTGAGGTATTAAAGATGAAGATTCAAATAACACGTCCCAATAGCTTCCGAAGCCTTAAACCCCGATGTATATTTACTGGGAACCTAAAGATCTTTAAGATCCATATTACCTGCACCCACCTTAGATAGTGATGATATGTACACCTGATGATAAAAATAACTTTGAATATCGCGCGGTTATTTCACTGTGTCACCTGGGATTACGACAGATTTATATATCTCCTAATATCTAACCTCTCGAAATCGCAGTTAACACGAAGAAATGGGCCCCGCCATATTCAAAGTTATATTTACCGTTGAGTGTGCAACAAGTTACATAGAAGCTCAAAATCACCCCGATTCACGGTATCCAATTTATTCATCTACACTTAAGTATAAATTTTCCAGAAATACTGGGTTATCTTTCCAAGCTTGTATCTTTGATAAAAATATGTCAAATTCAATAAAATCTTTTTAATCGATAGCTTTGCTTATGATCTTGAAGATTGTTCTGATTAAAATATCAAAAATCATTTGATATCACATTTTGTTAAAAATTACATAATATTTATAATAGTTTATACACGGAGAGAATTTTCTAATAAAAATTATGACGAAATTCGCAGTAAAAATTACCGTGAATGACTATAAAGCTGGGACACTCTAACTTTCCGGCAGTTTTTATTGATATTTACGATAAATTTTACCGTACTGAAGGGTAAAATTTGCCTGCCGCAGAGTAAAAGTTCCCTGTATGAATCGTAGAGAAAGCCAAAATTTGTGGTAAAAATTGTACGAAGTATTTTTTAAAAATCTGGATTTTCTTCCAATTATTGTAGCAGTATCATTAATACTTAAATAAGTACATTTATACACATTTATATTTGAGTTAACCTAAAATGTGTACACGCTCAGTTGTTTCCTTTATCAGCTGTCTTTTTTCTCTCAAATCAGGTAAATATTACCATTCAGTGGGCTAAAATTTATAGTCTGTGCGGTAGAATTTGTAGTCAATGAGGTAATTTTTACCGTGAATTTCGTTATAATTTTTATTAGAAAATTCTCTCTGTGTACTTTTGTAAAACTGAACGTAAACAAAGACCTGTCAAATTTTTGAAGCGCAGAGCAACCATGGGCGTCAGATAATCAGCCTGGCCGGAGAACGGGAAGTACTGCACGGGAAAGCCGGGCCTCGGCAGGTACTCGATCTCGCCCAGCAACGCCGTGTCCTTGGCGCTTTCGCCCTCGCACGACAGCCACACGTGGAACTGTTCAGGTACGCGCCAACGTGGAAAAAATGCCAATCAACGATAAATACGCCTGTGCGTATGTGCACAATGGAAAAGAGAGTGAGATTATCGACGTGTGCGTTAATAATATATATGTGGAAACACGAATGAACGATACGACAATGTGGTGCCGACTGACGATGTGTCTTAATCAACGGATTATCGTATTACTTAATCGAGTCATGCGTGATGTGTGTATGAGAACGAGCGTGGGTGTGTTCTGTGTTCAAATTGTGCATGAGCGTACGGTGGATCACGTCATAAATCAAATATATACCTATGACTATATGACTGATTATATTCTTTTATAACTTTGTGCATTGGTGGTGTGTATTATTTTGCGAAAATGGGTTAACAGATTGAGGGTTGCTTGTGGAAGGAGTTGTTATTGGTCAGTTATTTACGGATATTTCACCTGAAGTATTAAAATGAATTTTTGTTTTGTTGATAATATAATAATATCGGCTTCGTTGCTCGCATTCATTACATGGAACATTATGATTGATTTGATGAATCAATTTAATAATTGACTTGTAAAATTAATCGACACACGCTATATAAGAGTAGTTATGAAAATTATTTTGCGATAAATATAATTTTATGTAGTAAGCATATAACTTATTAAATTTATGGGTTATCTATAAAAAGCACTGGAAAGTAGTCAGCTAAAAATGTTCAAGACGTATGAAGAACTACTCTAAAATTTTAGAGTAAGCATTTAGCTGACATAAAATGTAGTACTTTTACATTTCTTATAAGATAGTATTCAGTAGGGTAGAGAGACCGGTTACTAGACACTTAATGATGATCACACAGTTTTTAAAAGTTTCTATTAACTAAATTTAAAATTCTGTAATCAAAAATCAATTTTAGTAATGTATTCGACTATACTCATGAATTATACCGAAATAAGGTATTCACAAAATATATAGTAAATGTTAGTAAGAACAAAAGTTTTTGCCATAAATACTGGATAGGAGAAACCGTTTCGATGGCCCTTACGAAGTTTAGCACGTTTGCGGCGTTTGCCACCAAGAGTAGCACATTTGAAAATCTCCCACAAAGACTAGCACATTTCACCCTTCCCCCACGAACACTATCACATTTCACAATTTTCCTACGAAGACTAGCACTTTTCAGGATTTTTCCACGAAAACTAGCACAATTGAAAATTTGCTATGAAGACTAGCACATTTGGCGATTTTCTGCCGCCTGATTTATTTACGCTACTTTTATTTATTTGGGTTGCCTGATTTTCTCGGGTAAACCGATAATTTTTTGAGTATCAAAAGGGTCTAGTACCCTACCCGAACCCGATAAGAAAATAATCAACCCGATTCACCGAGAGTTTATCAGTACAACAATGACATATTCTATACAAAAAGTGCTGGTCTTCGTGGCAGAATTGCGAAATGTGCTAGTCTTTGTAGGCGAACGGCGAATCGTTCTAGTCTTCGTGGCAAAATCCTGAAAAGTGCTAGTCTTCGTAGCAAAATCCTGAAAAGTACCAGTCTTCCTGGGAAAATGGCGGAATGTGCTAGTCTTCATGGCAGATTTGCAAATGTGCTATTCTTCGTGGCAAGTGCTGAAATGTGCTACTCTTCGTAGCAGTTTCAAATGTGATAGTTTTCGTAAGGGCCGTCGAAATATTATCCCCTAGATAATGGATGGTATAGAAATAAATAAAATAATGCGCTCGACGATTGTATGCGATGATTGCGATATTCAAAAAAGTTTTCTTTTATGACAATCCAGAACTTAATAAAAGAAGTTAATAAAATTGCAATCGTAACTATTTAAAAATCTCTAAATAATAATTTACTTTATTAGAACTTTGAACGACACTCTGCAGCCATTTGGGCATATCGTTGGGCAGGAAAGATGCGTGACTGTAAAAGTTGGGCACCCATCCAAATCTCTGCAGCGATAAAATCGTTATCAATATACACGTAGTAAAAGCATAATTATAGAATCTCAAAATCTAGCAGTAGCAGCAGCAACAGCATCAGTAAAAGTTCACCTTATTGAACTTGATGTAAACGCAGGGCTGAGGCGACGAAGTGTACCCGAACGGTTCCTTTGAACATTTTCCCAAGTCTTGAATGTCGAAGAAACACGATATTTTGGTATCCTCGTGGCGTAGCACTCTGTCGTTGCATTTCGCATCGAACGTGGATTTGTCCACTTTGTACTCTATTCATCAACAAAAATTGTCCTTTAATCGTCATTTTTATTATAAATATTCATAATATTCTTTTGTTTATAAAGTTTTCTTATTTTATTTTTAGTTCAATTTAAAAACTTTGTTTCTATTATATTGTTAGATATACACGAAAAACGATAAAGTAAATTGTAAGGTGAATTTGGGTTATAAGATATTTAGATAAATCCAAAAATGTTATATTCTTACACTTTTTGACGGTGTTTTAATATTATGGAATGTATTATTACCTGCTAAGGTTTCTGTTATTGCATCCACGTAGTTTTTTAAGTGACCTATTTCGCGAGTTTCGTCGATTAAGATCAAAGGTGGCTTAGCATTTGGTATGACGTTCGGCTTCAATGCGATCCCTTTTTCATATTTACAAAAATAGTTGATAAGAATTTAATGCACAAAACATTTGTTAAATTAAAATACATAAGAACAGGTTCAATAAAAAATTTGATGTTTATCTTGCAAATTTCAGACCAGTAAAAACAAATTGCAAAAAGTTTATTCTCATTAATAATTGTTCTATAGTCGTCGATGTCAAACCATGCATCTAATTTGATCTATATTAAAATTAATAAAGTAATTAAAAATATTTTTATGATTTAATATTTGACACTTTCATTGCGGGTTGTGTCTCTGGCAAAGTGGTAACTCGTAGAATTTATATATATAAATTCTATAGAGTTACCACTATAGATATATAAATAAATATCTTTTCTAAAAAGTATTCAAGTAATATTCTTGAACTATTGTACACTCGACGGAACAAATATCTCACTGAATTTGGTTAATTTTTTTTTAAATACGGACCTTCATTGGATCGAATACTCGTTTTCGCTAACCCCATTGGAGGATTATACAAAAATTTTAACTAATTCGATCAGATGTTTGTTCCGTCGAGTGTACAAAACTTATACTAGAATGTTATATATTTTTGTAGGTTTTATAATAGACATGTATAACTTTTTTATAACTGATATAAGAGATTTATTACAAAGGGTCACTCAGATTTCATAACATTGTTAATTAAATTTGATGTGAACGCAAGTAATACCTGGTCCATAGAGGTTCAACGATGTCATTCGAGTATTGTGATTCGACTCCATTGCGATTCTGGACTCAGGATATAACGGCTTTTTGAAAGCCGTTACGTACTTATAAGTCATCCACATTTGCAGTGCGGTAAGCGAGAAAAGTACGCCGAAAAAGCACAGATAGAAAAGTCCCACGCTAGCTGCATATGACAAAAAGAGTTTATTTGTTCGGGAGCGTTTTACCGGAACTAAAAAGACGAGTTCGGCGAAGCGTAGAAACGATTGCCATATATACCGCAAATTAAAGATTTTGAAGCAGTAAAAATCACAAACGGTCGTTAAACGCTTCGTTAACGCCTTGTTTTAATTGGCCGTGATATTTCCTCAACATTATAATTATGAGGAAATAAAAAACTTTGACGTACTTAACGTCTACTGGAAATAATACTGACTTAAATACCTAGTTTGTTAATAGCTATAAAATGTATGTATTTACCCCATTCTTGAGCTGTTCTGTCGAGAAAAGCTTTTTTCTTGGGATCCCAGAGAAATCGTTTTAAATTATTTATTGCTCCTAAATCGTGTTGAGGCTTTCTTTGTCTGTAATATTCCTCATCGTGGCGGATCATTGTAAATCAAACAAACTTTTTAATACAATCAGCTTAACCTTCAAAGCTCTGTTTGTTTATCTACTAACCAAAAATCAAAGTAAATATTAAAGATTGAAGAAATAATATTTGCAAACAATAAATAGCGATAAAACACTTTTATGACCACCTTCAGTTTATGAGAAATGTCATGTTTGCAAAATACTTCAAAAATATTGTGTGCAAAATTTGGTTTAATTTCTAGTAATATTTTTAATTCATTCCAATCGTAAAATAATTAAATAGTATTTTAAAAGTTGAGACGAATAAAAAAACCGGCATAAATTATATATTGCACAATATAATATCTTAATCTTACTTTGCACAATATGTATCTCAATTTTATTAAACATATTTTACTCTAAAGTCAAAAAAGCTTTAGAGAAAGATATTGATTAAAGACTTATCATCTGTCGATTACGAATATTTTTAGATTAGAATTTTACCCGCCAGATACCGCCACTGACAAGTGATTTACTTACTTGATAAATTTCTACACACATTTTTACAAAGCTAAATTACTTAAAAGAAACTATAAAATACTTAAACATCATTTATCTATTTTTAAGAGATACAAAATACTACTCTTTTCTAACAATTAAAGCGCTTGCAAGAATAAATTGAAAGAACATAATGTTATTTTTCTATTGACGTTTCAGTGAAAAATCCAACCTTTATAATCTATACAAAAATATTCTTAATTATCGTACGAATACGTGCATACGAAATCACGAGCTCTACTACACAATATTAAATGACTTAATCCAATTAAAAGAACACTGTTCAAATTGGGCGCGACTCATTTCACGCAAGCGCTGTACTGTTAAGTATTCCCGTATAGAAAAAACCGGCACTAACCAGTAACCGGAGACCCGATTCTCACACACGCTCATTATGCATGGTAACTGTGTACCTACATATGTTTCACCCTTTAATTCGCGCGCGTGCACGCGCACCGCAAGGTATATACAGACACCCACGCACAACGCGCGCGAAGAGCCCGCGAGGATTCTCAGGCTCTCCGCGCGCGAGTTTTTTCGCGCAATGGCAGATCAACACAGCTGGGCGGCAGTGACGTATTGTTCAAATACCGTGCCTAAGTGTAATATATTTTTTTCTTTAATACAGATATTTTCATGATTCTTTTAGAAGGATAACTTCAAGTTTTTATTTTCCTTTTTAACGAATTTAATTCTGATACTCTATATTAGCAAAATGTAATGTGTGTCATAGTTATTATTTATATGGCATATTAGTACGTACATTATGCAACAAGGGAATAAAGTCGAAGATTATTCCCGAGGGTGGTAAACATTGCATCAGTATTTAATGTATAGGGACTTTGTGTCCTCTATTTTGCACCTATGTCAACCAGAGTTCGGCAAGTATTCGACCGCAAAATATTTTCGGATACTTTTCTGTTTTCCGTAAATATCGAGAAAAAACAAATAAATATCAATTTATAAGCATTGTGTGCCGCATGGATTAATCCGATATACGCGATTTAAGAAAGTATCCAAAAAAGTATCCGTCGGATACTTTGGTCGGATACTGAGTATCCGAAAATAGTATTCGTCGGATACTATTCTAGTTTTTAAATGTATAAAATAGGTCTAAAGTTTAAACAGGCACCCTTAAACATGGGGTACCATTCGGATGATACCACACGTGTAGGGGTTCCAGGAATATTTAGGACCTACTTTAGGCATTTTGGTAGTGTTAAAAATTTGACTGCCAAAAATAGAAATATACCTGGTATCAAAATACGTAAACAATAGATCTTAAATATTCCAGGGCCCCTAAACATGTGGTATCATGCAGATGGTACCCTATGTTTAGGAAGGCCTGGGAGAATTTTGGACCTCGTTTACACATTTTAAAATTAGAAAAGTATCCGAAGAAAGTATCCCACGGATACTATTTTCAGATACTCAGTATTCAACTAAAGTATCCGTCGGATACTCTTTTTGGATACTCAGTATTCGACAAATAAATAAATCGCGTATATCGGCTTAATACATGATGTGCAATAATTGATATTTCGTTATTTTTTCTCGATATTTACAGAAAACAGAAATTATCCGAAAATATTTTGCGGTTGAATACTTGCTGAACTCTAGTCTCAATATGACTAATTTGATAATTTTGATATTTGAAATTTATATTTCTGACGAAATTAACCATTTTTGCCAAAGTAACTAAAACAGTAGACTTTCGCAGGCCGTGAAACTTTTTCTCAATACCTACATAAAAATAAATTTTTCTTGCATATAATAAAAATCTATTGCTCGAACTGTGATTATCCCGGTAAACCTACTTATGAACGATTCTCGAGCATGTCTGCATATATTATGACGACTTTTGATATTAATACCCTTTCTTTGGGTGCTTTAAATCTCGATATATACCGACGTTACAATGGCAAATTTTAATTATGTTTGACATGTCGAGGTTCCGGCACGGCGCGCGTAAAAGCGAATTGCACAATTTCTTGAAAATTTTTTGGCAAAAGTTCAGTCACAATTGGCAAATATATGCCATCATTTTGCAGTAATTTTCCTGCATATATAAAGTAAAAGCACTGTATTACCGAGACGCTTTAGGTTCAATGCGTAGGCAAGCAATCTTGCATTATATCAGAATACTATAGATTATATTAATGGCACATTTTAATTACGTTTGACATGACAAGGTTCTAGCACGGCGCGCGTAAAAACGAATTGCACAATTTCTTGAAAACTTTTTGGCAAAAGTTCAGTAAGAATTGGCGAATATATGCCATCATTTTGCAGTATTTTTTCTGCATATATAAAATAATAGTACATTACGATACGTGTGACCTAAGTAGTCCTTTACAGCACGGCGTGTATAAACGCCGTGATATGAAGGACGACTTTTGACACGAGTATCGTATACTATTTTATAGCACTGCTTGTCTAAATCGGCTGTCACGCCTAGATGTGCCTTAAGCAGCCCAGTGTTGCACCGTGAGGTTAGCGCTCGAGCGTAGCGAGGGCGATAAGGACGGTGCAATAATGGACTACTTAAGTCACGGATTGGTGTGACTTAAGTGCAGATTTAGGCCACACAGTGCTATAAAAGTACTATATTACCGAGACGCTTTAGGTTCAATACTTGGGCAAGCGATGTTACATTGTATCAGAATACTATAGATTATATTAAAGTACTTACTTACAAATACTTGATAAACGATGAAAAAAGCTTTACAAATAGACGTTCTTTTGATAAACGCTTATTAGGAATTGATGTATGCATGCTTAAATAGTAAGGTATAATTAATTTGTTGAGGTCCGGTACGTGCCTGGTATTGCATACTTTTACATAGAGCGTGTGAGGTTTGCTCCAGATATTGACAATATTTCTACTTGTTAAAGATTACACAAGCCGCCTACCTATGCAGTACAGTTGCAAATATTTTGCATGAAAATTATGGCAGACTTGTGACAGTAAGGTGCAAACTTTCCCTAATGATATTTTGTTATTTGTGCCTTTTCTGTCGCAAAGCTGCCGTAATTTTCATGCAAATTGTGCGTAACGCAATGATCGTCTGGCAGCCGAAATATAGTAAAAGTCTGAAGCAAACGGTGTTGCATATAGATTGTGCAACCTGTGGGCCAGGGTGCTCACTCGCGTAATCACATCCCTGGCGCTCGCGCTCATACAAACAGACACCCACACGCGCTGCTGCCATCAGCGCACGCAGGTTATATGACATTACACCAGGCATCGCTCGCGCGCTCCTCTCCGCCAAATCGCTATTTGTCTCTCGCGTACAATTTCGTGGTTCACGTATGCGCGCATTGTATAACACACACATACGCAGCCGGCAGCAGGGGGGTTATATAGGTGAGCGCCCAACCGTATGGGTATTATACCAGAGCGAGCGTTATATAGCGCTACGGATCGCGTGCGCGCGGGGCAAAATGAGGCATAATCGCGATTAGCGGGCTGATCCGTTATCTCGGTGTGATGCGCACAAGTATAGCGCGAACGTGCGCGCACGAGGCAGCGAGCTTTTTGGCCACAACCCATTCTTGTGCTTTTACCACTACTACTACTACTGAAGATAGGCTTATATGAGGCAGAGCGAGTGCGCGATCGATAAGCGCTGCTGATCCATATATTTATCCGCCTCTCGCGAACGGTATAAGGGTCAATTCATATAGTGAGATACCAGGTAGAGGACTGGTTGGGTATAAATCTGACCTGACCTACATTGTTATATCTAGGTTCTAACCTGACTTGTCTGTAGACCGAACCAGGCAAAACCAGGCTTAACCGATGGATCTAATGAGACCCTATCTCAACTGGATTGCGATCTGACACGGGAGCGTAACTTTGGGCCTTGCGTCGCCATATTGATCACGTGACTACGTTTAGACCAATCATTTTGGAGAATTTCTGGGTTCCGATTGCTTTAGCTCAAATCCACCAGAGGGCGAGGCAGCTGTGTCAGGTCCCAATATCGATAGCCCTTACGTAGACTTGCACCACTGATGAAACGGTCCGATACCGGATGATACCGGATTTTGCGTCCGATTCTTTCCGAACTTATCCGGGCCCATCCGGACCTTTTTATCAGACATTTCAAATTTTCACGAAGTTTAACAGATTTCAGCACTTTCTACACAAAGACTAATACTTCGCATGTTTCCAACGAAGACTGCACTATTCATAGTTTTCTACGAAGACTATGCACTTGTCATGAGTTTCCCACAAAGATGCACTATTCATATATAGAATAAGTATATTATAAATTAGGGTTGTGGGCTGGGTTCTGCTGTTAAACTCTCGTCGGGTCTGGTCGGCTCGGGTACTAGACTTTTTTGGTACTTGTAAAATGATCGGGTTCCCCGAAAAAAATCTGCTGCACGAATAAATAAAAGTATTAGTCTGAAAAAGTCAGCGAAAAATCGTGAAATGTGCTAGCCTTCGTGAGAAACTGATAAAAAGTGCTAGTCTTTGTGGTAAAAATCCAAATAAGTTACTTTTCGTGGCAAACGCAAAAGACGTGCTAGTCTGCGTAAGGGTCATTGAACGTTTTTAAAATGCTCCAATGAGATTATCCGATTCACAGGAATTAACCAATAAGGTGACACGATTTCAAAAAATTCGATACGAATATATGTACGGCGAGTGTACAGCCAACTATCTCAGCTACCATGTAGTGGAAGCCCAAAAAGCTCTCCACTATATTCAAAGTTATTTTTATCGTTGGGTGCACGACTGCTCCAAAAGTTATTTATAATTAAATATTAATTTTTTATCTAAAAATATATTTAAAAATGTATCATTTATTTCTTTATTTTTATTTTTAGTTATTTAGAAACTTCATCATTATAACTTGATTTCATCCTGGACACTATATATGAATTTCAGGTTCACGAAATACACGTATGAACTTATTAGAGAGATTTCATTACGTTCTTCAGAAAGTTAAAACTCGGTACACTCGAAATTGGAGCAATTTAAAAAGTGTTTATTATTCTAAGGTATCTAAAAAGTATCTATAAAGCAGAGAAACATACATTGTAATTTAATTACATAAAAACATAATGATATTCATAAATACATTGATAATAAATTAAGCAAATCAGAAAATTAAGAACTATAAAAATATTAAATTATTGGGTCTAATTAACCCAGTAAGACGCAAATTATTATTATTATTCGAATATTTTGAAAAAATGTTGAAATGTATTGTAGCCCTATTTAAAGGGATTTTTACAATAAAATAGTTTTTCAGTTTTTCTCGGCTATTATGCGACCTGATGGATGTATTTATCATGTACAATGCTAAGTTACTAATATAAACATTTAGGAAATAAAAAATTGCATGAGACATCTCAGCCCCACCGAGCCTTAATGTGTTAATCCATTAGCGCCGAGGCGTCCGGAATGACTTTTTCATTTTTCAGTGTATTTTTAATCAACTTATTGTTGATCTATTTGTTTAAAACTTTGTATATAAGGGTTTTTGGAATCTGTCTTTACGATTTTGTAACTTAAATTATGTAAAAACAAAAGAAAACATTCAAAATAACTTACGTGAAAGAAGTATGTTTTTTGTAAATCCTATTTTGTAAGGAAATACTCCTTATTTCTTATTGTAAATCAACTATGTTAGGCGGTTTTGGTTGTAATTTAAGGGAAAATTAGATCGAATGGTCAAATACAAGATGACGATGTTAAATTTACAGCTGAAATTTGGAAAAACTGACAAATTATGCAGTTTAAAGGAAAAGATTAACCGAATGTGTAAATTCCAGCAAGTATTGGTGAAATTTCGTATCACATATTTTTTCGGGATGCTGATTACGAATCTGATGTCAGAAAATCAAAAAGTTACCGTTTCACCAAAAAAACAGTAATTTTTTACATCGGATTCGGAATCAGTGATCTAAAAAACCAGATACCGATTTTTACTAGAAAGCAGTCATTTTTTAACTTCATCACCGCCATATTTGATCCACCATTTTGAATTTTGAAATTCTGACTTCGTATTCGAAATCCGCGACCCCGAAAAAATACGGGATACATAATTTTAGAAATACTTGCTGGAATATACACATTTGGTCAACCTTTTCCTCTAAACTGCATAATTTGACAGTTTAATCCAATTTTCTATTAAAGAACAACCAAAACCGCCCAACATAGTTGATTTCCAATAAGAAATAATAAGTATTTCGTTATAAAATAGGATTTTAAATAAAACATACTTTCTTTCATATAAGTTGTTTTGAAAAATCCGCCATTTTGAATGTTTTCTTTTGTTTTTAAATAATTTAAGTTGCAAAATCGTAAAGACTGATACCAAAAAACCTTATATACATAGTTTTAAACCAATGGATTAATAATTGATTAAAAATACACTAAAAAATGAAAAAATCATTTCGAACGCCTGGGTGCTAATGGATTTTTAATGATTTCTTTTGTTTGCTGGTCAGGTTTAGTGATCTTGTAGGCAGTGATTGAATAAGTAGACTTCCAGTTTTGCTACTTTGCTTAAAAACATTAACTAAACTTTTTGAATTTATTAAAAATTTATACAAATTTGTTAAAAAATACCTAATTAACATAAAGTGAGAGTTAATTTTTGTTCGAATTTTTTTATTAACCGAAATTGGGCACTTCCGGTTTTGCGAATCCCTCCCTAGTCAGGTCTTGACCCAAACAGTCCCATCCCTGGGTACCCCACTAATATGAACGAGCCCTAATTCAGCGCCACCAGCGCCGCTCTACCGGCACTATTCGAACTCCAAAGCCGGTGTTTTCCCTATCCGTGTACACGATGCGACGGCCAGACCAGAGCCGCCATCAGGCAGACACTGCCGCATGCACACACACGTTATAGCTGAGCCGCGGCGCAATGTGTCACGTGTCACGTGACCTGCGGTCTATGGCGCGGGCCGCGGAGTGTCGCTCTCTCGCGAGCCCCGTGCAGTAATCCCAGAGCAGCAGTATCGGCCACAGGGGGGCCGCGCTCGCGCTTACAGCAAAATAAAACAAGGAAAAGGCTTAACGCATCAAAGCAAGACAGACTGCACATCACCACGGATAATAAAGCAGGAGGAGGAGGCGCAAGCCGCGCCACTGATATATATACATATATATGTATATATGCTCGCGCGACAGAGGCAAGGAAAATATGTATACGCGAGCATGAACTCTCCCTCTGCCGACGACGACGACTCATCTCCGACTGACTGACTGACTGGGATTCTGGCTGCTGCTGCTGCTGCTGCTGCGAGTGTGTGCCACAAAGTGCTACTGATAATACATACACTGTGCGATATATAGCCGCCGTGAGCCCGTGTGTACATACGTGTGTGCGTGTGTGTGTGTTTATCGTGTAACAGCGGCAACGACGACAACGACAACGAAGACGACGAAGACGAAGAAGAAGACGACGACGAGGACGGCGGGCCGATCACACACGACGGAACGTCGGCTGCGACACTACGCGCATCGCGTGCATGTGCGGAAGCGAGGAATCATAGAATTGCCATCACTGCAGCAGCACACCAGCCGCAGCGAAGGTAAATGCTATACGAGTGTAAAAGTGCGGCTGCGAGACCTGCCTATATATCTCCCTCTCTCTTCTCTCTGTCTATATCTCTCTTTCTCTCGCGTACGCGCTGTGTGTGTGTGTGTGTGTATGCGTGCATCAAGGCAGGAAGGAAGCTTCTGCCATAGCTGCAGCTATAATACACTGCTCAGGCCCTGCGATTGTTACAAAGAGGAGTGAGTGCATGGTGCATGTGTGCGTGTGTCGCCGCTGCACGCCAGAAAACGACGTTTATGTTACGTCGTGCGCGGGTGTCGGCGCTTTTTTTTTCGACGGGGGGTGTGTGCGATTGGGCAGCCGACGACAGGTCTTCTTCTTCGACACTCGACAGTGTTTTACGCCGCTGCCGCTTCTGCTGGCAGGTGATGGCGATGATGATGATGATGATGATTCTTCCGATTCTCGTGACTCGCTCGATCGAGCCGCCACCGCCGCCGCTCTCGAATAAAGAACATATAAGAGGGAGAGAGAAGCTATCATCGCGCGCGTACTACAGTACTACTACCGTACGTACGTGTGTGTCTGCTCCGTCTCTCCCTCTCTCTCTCTCTCTTTCACTCTTTTACTCCTCTGCTATACTATAATTTTCCCTCGGTGATATAGTCTGCTGCCTGCCTGCCTGCCTGCCTGCTCCGCACTCCGCGCGCACACTGTAAAGTAATGTATACACATTACATACGCGCAGGGCTCGGTAAAATTGCCGCGGTCTAGTTACAAGTGTACAAGCATTCGAGTGGTTCAGGCAAAAAAAAGATTCACACGTCGTTGAAGCCCTCGAGCGGTAATTCTGCACTATTTGCAATTGTGCAGTTTGTATTTTTCTCGGCACGGTGGATTTTTAAAGGGCGAATCGCGCGTTTTGTGTTTTCTCCATCTCTCTCTCCTCTTTGCTCGTCCCGTTCTTTCTCTGTATATTTTCGACTTGGCCAAAAGTTTTCCGTCCTCCTCCGTCTCTTGGTCTTTCTCGTTCTCACGCGTATATAGGAGGTCCGGTCCAGTCCTCCGCGGCGCTCACTCGGGCGGACCCATCTCTCTCTCTCTCTCTCTCTCTCTCTCTCTCTCTCACGCACACGCACACAGCAGTCGAGCTCGCCGCTGCCTACGCGCTCTCCGTGGTGTGTTTTATAAGTGCCGAAACGTGCTAAGTGCTTTCAACTACCTTCCATGCGCGCGCGAGATCAGCGTGTATTACACGTTATACGCCTGTGCGCGACGCTGCCACGGGGGAGTAAAGCTGCCGAGAGCTTGAGCTCGTCGCGAGTGCCGACTTTTCCGTCCTCTCCCTATATAGATATACAGCTACAGTTGTTTCGCGCGCGCGAGAGTTGGTCCGTCGGGTGAAAAAATCTGCGCTCGACGAATATATATACTCATTGTGCGCTGCGCGCAACACCGACATCGCTGGGGGGGCATCGGCTGCTGCGGGACTGTAGTCTGTAACTCTGTACTACTACGGCGCTGCTCGCTCTTGCCACTGTCTATCTGTCAATTCGGCACGGCCATCGGCTGCGGCTACGGCTTCGGCGAGGATAGGATAAGTGTAGTTTTCCTCGTGGCTGAGGATGCTTCAGACGACGTCGTCGTTTTCGGATCATTGAGAGATTCGCAGTGAGTGTCATTTGGAGTGGAACAAAGAAGTGGGAATCTATTGCGCGCGTTTTTTCTCTCTTAAAGTATACGGACTTTTATTTATGTAAAAATAACCCGAGTTTTTCGCTTCCGCGTGAGCGGCGGTCAGAGATGAGGGAACCCTGTCCGAGTGTGTAATTTGTTTTTCCTTGCTTTTCGGAATTGTATTCCGTGCTCCTGCATAACCGAGCTCTGTGTTTTCTGCGGCTTTTTGTGCACTTTTTACTCACGCCGAGGCAACGGTTTTGATCTTGGGTGCGTAAGGAGTAGCGGAAAAAATGATTTCATAAGTGGCTGTAGTGGTGCAAAAACTGTATTGCGACAAATTATACAGTTGTCTCCTTTATATCTTCTGAAAGCGATAGCAAATTTAAGCCGTACAAGTGTTCCAGTTATATAGGTATATACGTCTCCCCGAGTCCCGAGTACGTACGTACTTAGCCCCTTATTACATGCAGTAATTTAGGTTAGACTGTTTTGTATGTACGTAAAAAAAGTGTTTTTAATTTGATAATCAATAATTGGGTTAAGTGTTAAGCCGATTACGCATGAGATACGAATCTCGGATTCAGCAATAATTAATTCTTCTTCAAGTTTAAATAATTTAACATTGTTTACGATCGATACTTATTAAAGCATAAATGAGAGAGAAAAATACCCGAGGGTGTATCGTACAGGCTATAAAAAATAATTAGGCTTTCATGTGATTAAATGATGAATAAGTAAACTATATTTTAATAATTAAGTCCATTAATAAAATATTAAAGCTAACTTTTGCTGACTTAAAAACGTCACTTTTTATTCTAAATAATAGTTACAATTTATAGTAATTTTAACACATATCTAACAAGTTTGGTTTGAGCTTGATCCCAATCAAATTTTGTAAAATTCATTTTTTCACATTATTATATATACTAAACTTTATTATTACTGAATTAATATAGATATTACGATATATTACGGAATACCTTCAACTCCTTTATAAATTGCATCATTCAATGCCCAGCAAAATATTTTAATTTTCCATAAACCTTTTTAAATTAAATAGTTTATTCATATACCTGTGAACATTGTACTCCAAAAATAACTAGACAAATTATAGGGTTTGATAACCACAAAACAAAAACGTAAACTGCTTTTTTCTACTTTGAAATGTATCGTTTCTCGAGTATCGTAAAAATCGATGTAGAAACTAAAACGCCAATAGTGTTTCTTGCTCCAATAGTAATTATAGTACATTATGCAACAAGGGAATAAAGTCGAGGATTATTCCCGAGGTTGGGTTTGCTGCCCGAGCGAATTAAGCGACTTTATTTCCGTGTTGCATATAGAACATATATTTCCGTCTTAACTGTGGCCACTTTATTGACTTTTATTACAAATTTATATTAATATAGAAATAAATAGTTCAGAATTGAAAAAAAAGAGAGGTAGTCATAGAAAGTGAGAATGTGCTTTATAAATTTTATTTACTTTATTTCTATTTTCATTGAGTTTATTTATTTATAAAAGTTAATAATGATTCGATAGGTACAAATTAAAATGTTAACGTAAACATTGCTCCAAAAGCAGGTGAAAAGAAAATTAGTATCTTCATACCCTCTTTGAAATTCGCCAGCATTTCTCAGCCTCATCTCCGCCATACACAAACATCAAACGCTGAAGCCAGCCATGATAAAAAAGAAAAAGAGAGAGAAAAATCACGCTCCACATATTTTCTTCTCACCGCGCTATACGGTAATCCCACCGGGATGAGGTTAAGCAGAGGAGCAGAGGCGGCATTTGACAGCTACATTATACTATTTTTCGGTCTCCCCGGTCTCCCCCGTCCCCCTCCCGCTCTTCCGGAGAGAGGCGATTTAAAGGCGCGCGCGCTCCGGCTCCAGCAGAGGGTGGGGTTGTGTACCAGTCACACGCATACACACACACACACACGCACATCTCCAGCTCCCTCTCACTTTCTTCTTCACGCGAGCGAGGGAATTTTCGCCTCCTTCCCTATATACACCTATACTTCTCTGTCTTCTTTTTTTTGCCCGGGTCGGGAGCCTCCCTCCCTTGTACACGTGCAGGTGTGCGCGCGTGTGTGTCTGTGTGTAGAGAAAAGGGAGGAGGGAGAGAAAAATATTCGGGGGGGCTGTCACCTCGATATCGATCGTCACCTCCGAGGAGCCTGCCTGCCTGCCTGCCGTGTGTGTTAAGTCACTTTTGCCCAGGGCGAGCAGTAGCGGTGTAGACCTTATACGTGACTTCTTCTCTCCGCGGAGGGATTTTCTCTCTCTCCCTCCCTCTCCGCTCTATTACCTGTTAGATATCTAGGGCCTCGGCCGCCCGTTTTTTTATTTCTATTTTACGCCGCACGACTACGCCCTTACATCCTACATACACATTTTCTCGCCTCTAGTGCGGTTCAAGCTCACCTGGTGGGAGATATGCACTGCGCACAGCGAGCGTCACTCGATTTTCGCGACTGTTTCTTACGCGCTGGAGGAAAGGAAAAGGAAAAAGAACAAGCGTAAGGAATGTTTTGTCTATTGTGTGTAGGGAGTTTGGCGAGTGTGTCGTTGCTATTGAGATGGAATAATATAGGAGGGGTGCTTGCTTTTTTTAAGGTTAGCTCGTTCTGTGTGTGTGTGTGTGTGTGTGTGTGTCTCCGTCTCCAAAAGAGTGCCTCTAACGATCTTCTGGAAAAAAGGTGCGCGATAGTGAAATGTACGTGTTTCTGGGCTCTATACCTACCTACACCAGTCGATCGATCGGTGATTACCCGCGCCCGCGCTCCCACGAGCTTTCGCGCACGTCATGCGCGTATAGCTCGTTGTTTATAGACGAATCGATCTAATTTAGCGCTTTTCGCGCCGCTCCGAATGTACAGGAGGAAGCTTATCGTTTATTTATGATTTTAAGCTTTTAACATTTACCTTTGCTATATCCTCTGTCTCGCTCTTTTTCTCTCTTTTATTTTTACTCGTCTATACTTTTGCCCTAGAGTCTGCTACTTTTACCTGCTGCAAGATGGCACTTATTCTGTAACATAGTTTATTGTTGGGCTGTGTAAAGATTTATTTGTGCACTGGGATGTTTCGACATTTGGTCATGAGTTCTATTTGCTAGCTGTACAACAATTAAATATCAACTAGAATTAAATATTTGTTGTGGGTGGTGGTAGTGGATTACTTGTGAAATTTAATGATGTATCCTAATGTGCTGGAGATACTATGTTTCTAGATTGATCAATTCTTGTACATAATTTAGAGTCAAATAGAATTTTAAGGATAATTTGAAGTTAAATAGTAAACCCATCTAATGAATGAATGAATGAGCGAGGTCAATGCATCTTTTAAAATGTAATAAGAATTCTATTTATTATGTACTCAAAAGTATTGTATGAGAGTTTTTGCTTTAGTTAAATAATATTAGTGTTGTATTAATAAAATTTACTTTTAAAGCATCGTTGATAAAAAATAAAAATAAAATATTTTATTAAAAACAAGACTTCTATTTATATTTTATACTCTGAGAAACTATTAATCTAGAAAAAGATAATTAGTTCTGTCAACTTTTATTTCAAAATTTAGAAAGAATTCAAATAAGACTCGTGTTAGAAGAAAAGAATTTTACCAAGGAATCAGTTAGTGTTACATGAAAAAACATTATGATACATATACAACATCATGTGATTTGGAAAGTTGCCATTGAAACATTTGATCTCTTAGGCGTCGAGTAAAAATATTGCTCTTATGCCTTAGCTTAGTTCGAAGTTTAACTTTCCAGAAGTTTTAGAAGTGTACTGTTAAAATTTTAAAAGCCTGATCGAATATACAAGATGAAGACTTCATTTTCAGTAGTAAAGTGAACTGCACAGCTGTTATTATGAATCTATGATATTTTATACCAACATAACTGCTGTTCTGCATTAAGCTTTGGCAAGATATATTTATACACTCAAGTGGTTTGAATCGTACACTGGCGTGATAATATTTATCTGGTATAACGTGCATAAGGCATCATGCAAAATATGATCTGGCTTTAAAGTTTTAAATATAAAAACCAAAAATTTCAAGTAGTCGACTTACCAGTTACTGTACTGATAAACAAATTTAAAGTTGAATACCAAACTAAAATATTACAGTAATTTTTTAAACTACTTATTGTACACTACATGAATCTTTCATAGATACATTTATAAAGAAAATATAAATTTCTTATATTCTGAAGAAATTAAAAGAAAAATAATAAAATGTAAACTCAGATACTGCAATCAATGCATTAGCTAGCAAAAATGTTTAAAAAATTTTAAATCAAAAGGCCTTACTTTTATCTGTAAAATATTTTTATATATTGCAATACAAATACTCTGTATCTGTCTACTCAATCATTAATTAATTGTTATTAAATGCAAAGGCAGAACTTATCAACATTAATGATTTGTGTTTGCATCAAAGCTAAGACGCTTTGTAGTGTTCTTATCAGTTTTCTTTTATTCCTTACATAGCCCATATTATGAACTTTATCTCCTTCCTTGAAGGAAAACTGCGCTGAGACCAATGTCTCCTTGCAAATTGTACTGTTTACATCGACGCAAACAGCTTAGCTGGAGTATTTTGTATGTGTATATTGTTGTAAAAGCTTTATTTATTAATTAAAGTACATAAGTGCATCTTTTTATGAATAATGGTATGAAAAGTAAATCATTATAAATGCAAACAAATTATTAAATAATATTGAATTAAATAAATTTGTTAAAAATAAACTTGTTAAAAGTAAATTTCAATAATAATTTTATTGTAATTGAACTAAGAATTAATTCTAAATAATAAAAAATGTGCACTTTTTAAATTTATCTGATTATTGAATAATCATTGATTAAAAATTTTTTTTACTTTTTAATGAGAAAAATTCTATAAAAGTAAAAAAGTTAAAAATGATAGATATTTTATAGAAACACTTACTAAATGAACTGCAGTAATAACCATAAGTCTGCACAATTGGCATGATTTTAGAATTAATGTGAATGACATTAGGTATACTTCTTACTAACAAGGATAGTATCTCATCTCTGGAGCACTAATTTGATCAGATTGTGAGTGGTGCTTCATGCTACCAACCTTGGTGCTCCAGAGCTGTGACTCGTGTAATTGCAAGACAGGCAGAATAATTCATTATCTTCCTGAGTTGAAGCCAAATTGAACCTTTCACTGCAACATTGATCTCAAGATTTTCTTCTTTTCCAGATGAACGCTGAAACTTCCAAGGAGATCACGTAAATTGCATTTATTCACAATGCCACCAGCTTGGAGCATGGACAATTTAGCTCCGTAGTGCTGCTGCCATGTTGGTCACGCAGTCTCCCTGCTCTATGGACAATCCATCAAACATGTTGTCGGTACTCGAAGAGGAAAGCAATGTGGATATTGACGATGTCTTCCCACCGCACGTCGACACTACCAACATCATCATCCAGCCTGAGTCGCCGACCAGCAAGAAGCAAACCCTCAAGACCTTCAAGGAGATCAACACGCTCCTGCAGGCAGACAAATTACGTGAGGTGAAGCTCATCCTGAGGGAGAATGTTTGGCCGCTTAACAATGGCATTAGGACCCAGCTATGGCCAGCGCTTATCAGTCAGCACTCCAAGGGCAACAACACGATGGACGGTTACTACTGGGACATGGTGAGCCAAGTTTTAGGAACTACAGGTTAGTTTCAATTTGATGATATTGCATCATTAATTTTACTTCTTTGTTTTTAAGTTGGATAAGATATAAAATTAAATAATATTTTGCTCTTGTGTATACAATTTTCTAACTCTGCTAAATTTATATTTCATTTAATCATTTTTTTTCATCGTTTACAAAACTTGTACATAAGTAAATTTATAGCATTTTAAGCTTCATTAATAATAATTTTCATAATACTAGTGCATAGACGACCCTGGTGGTTTTGTTTAGGTTTCCCAGCTTATAATCAGAACTACAAGCTTAAAGAACAGAAATAATTTTCTACCAGAACATTTGTATCAGAATACTTTCTCTTTTACAAAACTTAGCATTTTTTACTTTTCAAATTACATGAAATAATACTTCTGAAAAATAAGATATTTCTTTAAATATTTGCTGTAATAGAAATATTTCTTTTACAGAATTACCAGAGCAATCAATTATGTTGCCACCATTCGTTGACAGTACGCACTGCTTATCATATAACTTGACTCGCAAAGGCAGAAGTGTCGCAGACAGGATTGTTTCAGTCTTAGGTTATGCATGTCCAGACATAACGTACAGCCCATCGCTTTACCCTATAACCGCTCTTCTTCTACATTTTATGCCAGGTTTGTAAAAAAGTAGTTTTTAAAAGCAGTTTATGTGAATATTTGATTTATTTGTTACTCATATTTTTAATAATGTTTTAGAGGAACAATGTTATCATTGTGTGCAAAGTTTAGTAGCATCAAAGAAAAAAATGTTCATTACGCAAACAAAGCTTCTTTATGAAGTAACATGGAAAACGGTAGAACAAATCACAAAAAAGCATGTGGTAAGTATGATATAAATTATATTCTTTAATATTCTACTCAAGTTTATAAGAAAGATATTACATGTAAAGTAAATTAAGAAATTCCTTTGAGACATGATTTATCAATTAAACATGTGATATTATTTCATATGAATGTAATAATTTTTTAAGCTACTGTATAGATAAGATTTTTAATCAAATAAGATTGCATCATTTTTCTGCAAGACTCACAATGATTTCTTTTTAATATAATTTACGAAATTTGATTACAGAAATCTGCTGCAGTACATTTAGCTAGACACTGTTCAGTATCAAGAGCAGAAAGAATCTACATGGACTGGATCTGGTGGATTCTACAATTACTCCCGTTTCAACATCTAGTCAGAGTTATGGACTGTTTTTTGCACGAAGGCATTAAAGTAAGCAAAGAAAAATATTAAAAAAAATGTTGACAAAATTGTATCATAAGGTAAAATAAATATTCGTTTTTTTAAATCAGGTCTTCTATAGGGTAGCTATGGCTATAATCTTATTATTCTATAAACATTCGTCGTCGCAAACTTCGGAATGGATGGCTGAAATTACCAAGAATGGTATTGATGCAGCACTCTCAAAGTTTTGCAGACAAATACCGGTAACTATACTTCTTCATATTACTTTTTTATTATATTCAATTCACCAAAGCTTCTTTAAGAGATATAAGGAATTAATGTAAGAATCTATCAAAATACATAATTATACAATAAATTGTAAACACATTTTAATATTTATTTTCTTCAATAATTTCAGGTGACTCCAGCAAAGTTTCTGCGTACTGCATTTGGTATTCGTGGATTGAGTTCAGCTTACATATCAAGAGTATTCATTAGCATCGAAATGAATTTAAAAAGTCGAAACGTGGTATCGGGATCCAAATCGTTGGTCAAATCGCGATCAACTGATACTCTACCAACAAGTCAGTCACAAATGAACATTCAAATGATGTCTCATACCCTCACAATAAGAGAGGTAAGTGAATTAGCAGTAGTAGATTTCTAAAACAAGAGTGCCAATTTTTTTTACTCTGGCGAAAAGTATTATTGTACTATTTGAATATCTATTTATTTGTTGACATACAGTAAAAAATACAAGTACTAACGTAGAAACGTATATTTTTTTTTAATTTTATTTGAATATAATTTTTTTTTTGATCTACGAATGTTTTAACTAGCAATTTCTCTTTATATCTTTTTCTTTTTCTCTATCCTATTTTCTCTTTTTCCAATAAGACAATAACAGTGGTGCAGGGTTATATGACTTCAAAAACGTCATATTTTAACAAACTTGGTTTTTGTGTAAGATCTATGGTCGCTTAATCATTTTCAGTATACAATATTTGTACTACATATAAATATTATTGTTATCGTTGAGCGATGCCATTAACTTTTTCCATTTTGTTACATAGTGAATCGATTAAGCAAACAACAAATTCGAGGATTACTTTTATACTTTGAATAAGACAAATTATACAAATTTTTAAACAACTGAAAACTACAGAAGATTTTTTCAATGATTCACTTTGTTTTCAGAAAGAATGTGAAGACACGTACAAAGACAGGGTATCGTATAATTATCTTTTTGGACAATGTGCCGTTCGTTTCATGTGCTACCTTTTTTCTCCTCCCTAAAACTACTACTCGAGTTACACTCACACGTACTCTCATTCATCACGACACTGTATAGCGTCGTCGGCTTTTATCGCTGTTACCATATGCGCCACATATGCAACCGCTGCTCTCATTTTTTTCAGCGAGTGGTATTAATATTCATAATCAATTTTTGCAGTGTTACTTTTCATATTTTCTTTTTTTTTTTGGTGCATTAATCATTTAATCCTGGTTAAAAAATTTCATGAAAAATGTTTTGAAGTGCAGTTAAGAAAGAAAGCTTTTTTTTACTTTTGATCGCCTGTAATCCATTTTGCAATAATTATATAGTAAACTCTTAAAATCAAAACTAACTAAATTCTATAGAATCTTGTTCTGACTTGAAGTTTCAATTTGCATGGCGCTTTATAAACTGATCTATATATTTATGATTACTACATAATTTTTCAGTGAAGCCATCATATTAAATAGAATTTTTAATATTGTAATTATATTTTAACGAATGTAAGCTTAAAACATATTATGTAAAATAACATATTAATTTATAACGTTAAATGCGGGATTTTTTAACCAGATAAAACGACTCATAAACGCAGAGGGCAAAGACAAGAAAGACTCTGTCGGCTTTCAGTTTTATTAAATGAAATTTTATGGTTTCGTATTTGGTCCAGACAATGTTCACTGGATATAAATTGACAAAACCTCTCTCCAGTACAGAGACACACATTAGAGGTTGTTTGTGGTTTCTTTGTTTTGTTTTGGGTCTATTTATAAGCCCCCAGCCACTATCTTTGACAAACGTACAAACATAAAATATCTACAAAATGAACACCTGATGTTTGCCCGAGACAAACTGCACACTTCCACATAGTCTGTGAATAGGGATGTCCCACGTAATTTATAATTCTGACAGTTTGGACCTAAACTGTTTGCCGACGTCTCACTCTCAAGGATCGTATAATAAGATATACGTCACATACATACATATTTTCAGGCACATGTCGTAAACTGTAAATCGTCGTCGAGAACCTTTGAAAATCGATTCATCTTCATCATCTCGTTTGGGGACAAAATCATGAAACAGAAATACAATAATTTATATGGCAATATTTCATATGCTCAATTCATGTCTTTTTATCGTACTCTATTTACTTGGCAAACTAAACAAAATTTTTCAGAAATAAAGCGATCATGCATTTATATAATAAATCAGCTGCTTGTCGCATGCCACTAATTTAGACTGGTATTTTTCGACTAAGAACATGGAACGATATATAATAGTCTGCTGCATCCTCCCTTTTCTCACTCCAAAGTAACAAAGTAACATCCCGAAGCCATAACTAACAGAGAAAACAACTAACCTCTCTGGAACAGAATCATGACGCATGGAAGCTCTTGATTTTATGTATTTGCTTTTCCTCGTTTTTGGCGAATCCTCGTTTTATTAACTGCTCGCATTATAAAAAAAAGAGAAGCCCTGTGTATGTGTATACTAACTTTTACGTACTTTCTCTCTCTTTTGAGTTGTGCGCTCGCTCTTTCCGCACAAGTGAATTTGCGCGTCCTCGCCTGGTGATGATTGAGAAAGATGTTGTGGCCTCTGCTGTTGCTGCTGCTGCTGCTGCTGCTGCTGGACTCCGGGGCGCTCGGGGGGATAAAGAGAACTTTTTCGCGCAAAAAGCGTATATACGCGTTCACGTAAACAAGCCGCGGGCGTCTATTTTGGAGCGCGCGTCGAACGCGATACGTAAGAGACAACGCGTGCTTCGGTCCAGAAATAGATTTTGTACAAAGCAAAATATAAGTTATTAAATCTCTGGATTTGATTCATTGGGTCTTCTTTTTTTTTTATTCAGATCAGATTAGAAGACTTTTGAGGAAATCATAAGATTGTTTGTTTTGGTGATTTAGTTATGTCATGCAGAAACTAATTTTGTAGTTCTGTTTACACAATATGTGTGATGAAGATTTGTGTGATAGATTTTTGTTTACAAACATTTATGGCTGGTTTTGATGATTTGTTATATTTATTAGAGATTAGAGTAGGCGAGCCGGATGAAAAAGGACTTAACATTAGGGAACAATTAAAAGATGACTGAGCTTTAAACAAAATATTACCAAAAAAAGCATACGTAAGGAATTAGTTTAGTGAATGACTAGAGGAATGGTGTTTTACCTGTGATAGTTGAATGCCAAACTTTTATAACTAGCTGTTTTAATTTTAGAAATGATATTTTATCAACCTAACAAATAAAAAAATGTTTCTACCTCTGAATTTTTGTTGCTTATTTCTGTTATTGTTTTCAATACACAATTTGAAGAATTTATGAATGACTTTTTATTTCGTTGACATTCTTTTCATTTCGTTACTCTTTCGTTCCTAAATACGTTTTTTTAAAAGCAAAACAGAACAAAATTACAAGCGTAATCTTGCATAAATTTTGTTCACTTTTGTTATATACGATTCTCGTTATACTCTTTCGTTTGATTTAGAATGTATCAATAGCGGTGATGAAAAAGCGATTACAATCAAAATAAGAAAGTATCATACTTTCGTCGTTTCGATCTGTATATTATTTGTCGATGGTTCAATTTTCTCTCTGAAAAAAAAGTAACGAAGAGAGAGAGAGAGAGAGAGAGAGAGCATGCCGTCGTTCAGCCAAAATTCATAAGCTCCGTATGTCTGTCTTTGTGTTTGCGCTGCATTTCTCGACCGGATAACCGACTACGTGATCGCACACACGACGATGATGGTGATGGGTGTCGTACGTGTAAATAGGGTGCGCACAGTCCTGGACCACGCGCTCTCTCAATGGGCGTTTACCCCATACAAAGCATACGCTCTCAGATCCTTGATATGCCCGACGTAAGTACACCTCGACACGCTCGACTATTAACCTTCCGAACGTTTTTTTTTTGTTCTGTTTTTTTTTCTCTAGTAGACGAATTGTGGAGTGCTCGGATTCGGGTTGGATACAATTATTGTTGAGAAATATGATAAATTCAATAAGTTATTTAGTTATTTAAATACAAAACGCTTTATTTATCGATGTGATTCAAATAGACGTGAACAGTAAACGACTTCTTCAAAAACTATGAAGCAATGCAAGTTTTATATACAGTTTTTTATAACTATATTTTAAAAAAATATAAATATAAATATATAAATATATTCATAAAAATTATTCAAATCGAATTATTCTAAGTGCATACCTACATAATAAACGCTACAAATTCATGATTTGAGATTTTAAATAAAATTTTATTAAATTTGAAAATTGATGTATAAAGAAAGTCAATTAATGGAAAAAATAAATTTTAAAAATGACGTAGCTTTTATGAGTATGATTTCGAATGTAGTTTCCCGAAGACGTGAGAACATTTTAAGAAAAATGTCAATTCCTTTCATTTAGAGTAAATTTTTCAAATATTCGACCCACTTTGAGCACTTTACGAAATTTATCTCTTTGCATTTTCATTTATCTGTTCCTTTTATTTATATTCGTAGGTGATTTCGTCGTGCCTGTGGCATGTGTAATTATTATTATACATCATATACCTATTACTTTGCGAGCGTAATTTTTTTAATGGGCTGCTTGTAATATACTTATCCCATAAAAAGTTGTGACATTTTTTGGTGATACCTGTGTAAAACCAATTCTTTTGTCTCTCTGTTGTTGCTGTTACCATTGCTGTTGCTATATCGCTGCGTAAAACTAATGTAATCCCTTACTATCTGCCGATGCGATGCTTAATAAATCCTGGTTATACCCGAGTGATAAAAAAAGAAAGAATAAAGCGTCTGAGAGACATTTATAGAAATTCACGAGTTTATATCAATATTTGCTTTTTTTTTCATCGAGGTTGTGCACATCGCATATCTGCGGTTTTGTTTTTCTTTTTCGAGTACGTTTGTTTTGGTTTTCGTTTGCTTTATTCGCGAGCCTCTCTCAAGTCTCGCGGGGATACACGTAAAGCTTCTTTTTTTTGCGCTACGTGTACATTTGTTTGCTCGACCTGGGTTTTCTCACAATGTTACGTATGGCTCTGCGTTTTGGCCTTTAAAGGTGAGATTCGCTCCTTTTTATTTGGTTCACGCACAAACGAGTTTGAGCACAGATTCGATGCCGATTTTCCGCCGCTGTCCAAGCCTCGCGGCGGGATTTTTCTTTTTGGCTCTCGTTGTCGATGTTGTTGTTGATGGTACTGTGTTATGAAGAGACCTATCGTATATACGTTTTGTGCATGTAAGTTTTTTACGTAGAAACATTAATTGCTAATCAGTTGTCTTACTCTTGTTTTTTTACATGCAGTCTCATCGAAATCTCGTCATTATTTTTCATCATTATTTACTACTACCATTTATCAGATTTAACTCCTTTTTTTCTCTTTTTTTTGCGTAAGTTCCTCAGCTTTGAGTGTTAATTTTTAAGCAAATGTTTGTGGCATGGTTTAAGCACGCGTACTGCGCACGAATTTTTGGCATGACTGAAACATTAGTTGAGCGGTTTAACTTTTGAAGTTTTCCGCTATCAAATACAAAGCACCTGCGCAATTTATCTGCAGTATTTGTATTATTGTTTTGAATGTGTATATATAGCGCACTGTATTTTACGTAGTTTTTCTTATCAATTAACTAAATGTAATTATCTTAACACTTGTTATACGTTGTTTTTAACATGTAATTTGTAGTAGAGCTAATTATTGTATATTTTCCATTAACTTTATTCACTTATGTGTATTAATTTGTGTTAATAATAAATCATTTTATCATTACTTCTATTATAATGACTTCACGTTGACGGATTAAACAGTGATTGACTTTTGAATTAACTAAATCCATTTACCGAATTTACTTTTTACTAGACAATAAACATTTTTAATGAAGAAGAAAATAAACGAGTGCTTTGTAAAAGATATTTTTTTTATAAATGTATAAGTATGCTAGTTCACAGCAGCCTGCAAAAGAGCTCGGCATTATATTTCGCTTAGTCAAATTCAGCATAATTTTATTATTTTAAGTTTAGTCGTGAGGACGTTGGTAGGGTTTGAGTAAAATTTTTTGGGTCAAGTTAGTAACTTGGTATTTTTTTATGTTTGTTGTATTGTAAACCCTAATTTCTTTGTTATCAAAGCCAAATATTATCAGGTATTGTATAATAAGCGATTTTTTTAAGTCGCCTTTTTTACGTCCTTTTCATTAACGAAAAAAGAAACATATGATAAGATAAAAGATAAGTAAAAATAGTGATTTTTAACGAAAAATCGTTAATAACAAAAAATTTGACCATTTTTTTGTCTTGGTAACCACGAAATTCGGATTCTTTCTACTAAAAAATATAAAGGAACATCAAGTAATCCAGTACCTAAAAATTTTTCTTAAACCCTCCCAGCTCCCGGACTGTAGTATATGAAGGGTTCCACATCCAGTTAAGTAAATATTTAAATTCCTGAGCCGTAAGCGTAAAGCGCTTGACGACAAATGTTTGTAATGGAATTTCAAAGCCATTTACCCAATTGATACAATTATAATTAAAAATGAAGAGTTAACCGTTAAGAGAAAAAGTGTACAAAGATTAATGTTCAACTCTCAGCTTGATTGATGTCAGTAAGTCAGTAAGGGTCTAAAAATTCGCATAAAGTTTTTGCTTTCCAAACACTCGACGCGTGTTCCCCAAGCTTTCAGAATTTCTATTTTCGACTGGACCACTTGACGGATGGAATCCTACATGTACCTATATACACTCAGAGCTCTGTGCTCGAGCGCATGATATGTAATGTGGATTATGGATCGATGTTATTAATTAAATTTTCGTTTTCTCAATTCAGAGCAAAGCGTTTATAATATCGAGATGTGAGAATCTCCTTGAATAATCGAGACTCTGATCGAAACTATGCAAAAAAACAGCGCTATTAAAAGAAAAGAAAAAAATTAATGAAAAAGAAAAGAGTTTACGAATGAATAGACGAGAGGCGGTGCGCGCCAACAACCTTTCACTCATGGAGCTTTAATTGTCGGCAGCTATTTACATTGTGGTCCTGGCTGCCCGTGCGCATCACGATGTATCAGCCGATCTTGCTCTACACCACCGAGGAGCACGGCTGCTCCCTCACTACTTTCTACGTGCGCGTAGAGAAGTACGAGCCGACCCTCCTCATGATCAAAACCTGCAACAACGAGGTGAGTTTTAATAAAGGCCCTGTTTGTTGGGCTTCATTGCGGGTAATTGAGGCTGAAGCTTTTTAACTCTCGTCGGTTAATGTTCTCGGCCATTAGTCGAGCTAGACGTGCGGTTTACTTTGCAATTGGTACAGATTTTTATAGATCAAAGTTAAATGTACAAAATATTGAACATTTCGGTGTGTTTTTTAAGCGAATAATTGTTATATAAAAGCTGAAGTTCAATTTAAATGAAAGTGATAACAAAAGAGTGCCACGCCTACACATTTGGTATACCGATTTTTATGAAACTCTGGAAGGTATTTCTTGATAATAATTCTATGGTTTAATATTTAATTATATTATTTTTAATATCAAGCAGATATTTTAATTTTTTTTTCATAATAAGTCTATTCAATAGAAATTGATCTTTATATAACATTATGAAAATAAAAATAAAAGTTTATTCTGAGTTTTGATAGTACGTAATTTTATGAATATATTTCATTTACAACTTTTACTTGTTAAAATATTGAAAATTTTAAATATTAAAATATTGGAATGTTTAAATGTTGAAATATCGGAATCCCCGTCAGTCCGAATTTTTCGGGGATATTTTAAGAAAATGACTTTCGGACGTTTTGGTGGCAAAGATCGAGCTTGCAGTTCGGTACCTGTGCTTTAAGGGCAGTAATGCCCGTATATGCAATGAAAAAAAATGATGTGTTTCATTAAAAGCGATGACCCAGATGTATGACTTTTAGCTTGTAAAAATATTTTAATTTTACACGAAATTCACTAACACTGCATATTTTACTTGAAGGTATTTGGGGCATATTGTTCAACGAGATGGTGCGAGAGGAATTTGAAAGACGACAAGGGGCAGAGACAGGCGTACTTCGGGACGGGAGAAACATTCCTGTTTAGTTTGTATCCAGAACGAGCCAAGTATCCTTGGATCGGCATGGATTCTTCACACAACGATTCCAGAGTCCATCATTCGGCAGAGCTTTTTATGGCTGCCGATTCCAAAATGATAACCATCGGTGGAGGGTATGTACATTCTATTTTCATTTGTACTTCTATAGAATTGTAACCACGATTTCCATATGTTCAAAAGTTTTTAAAAAATATTATAAAATCATTTAGAGTTAGAATTTTATTAGAAGAAAACAGGATTGTAGCTAATCTTATTAGATTTTTTAGGCAGTTTTTGCACCCAAGTACGTTTTATACGGAAAAAATGATACACGAAAACTTCATTCGTGAATTTGCATACAAATTATAATTTAAAATTAAGATTTACAACAATTTAAAAGCTTTTTAAGCTTTTGATATTGTCCATATTCGCGCCAATTTCCGGTTTTAAGGTAAAAAGAAACTTCTTTAAATATTCAATGAATCATAATTTTAAAAGTAGATATGAATTTATGATGGTAGTAAAAATATATTTTAGATTTTCCTAAATTTCCTGGGGCAAAAATATATTTAATATTCTAAATAACAATGTAAAATAGCAATCTTTGATAAATCTGCCAAAAGTCCCGATTTTCAAAGTTGATAATCTAGCATATTCGGCCAATGATCCATTCTGAAATTTTGCAGTCATAATTATTGATATTATCAGCAGCACGTTGCAATTTCACACGATTCTCTTGGTTTTCACTTTTGTGCAAGAACTACCTTAAATACATTTTTCCAAAGCTAATTTTCGCAACGATAATTATAAAAAGCAGTTTCGAATCAGATGAAAAATTCTACTCTGATCGGTGCGCCCAAGTTATTCAACAATGCGCGCATACATCATAACCGAGTCATGCATGTACTGATAACGAAAATTTTGATCGCTTAGAGATGGCCAAGCAATTTGGATGGACGAGAACATAAGGTTCGGCAAGACCGATCGCTGCTCAACGTTCAACAATCCGCCGCTCTGCGCCAGCGGCGACTTCGAAATTCGAGTCCTCGAGGTCTATGGTTTTCACGGAGCTTAAAAGCGAGAAAAACGACACCCGGCGACCGCGGCGGCGCTATAACGAAGTATTCGATTTCCTTACTGCCATTTAGCGTCTCTCTTTCACTGTATAATCACCTCTCCTATCCTTCGCCACCTCCTTCTCGTTCAATTTCTCTCCTCTCGCTCTCTCTATTGTCGTCGACCCCTTGTTTATCAGTGTTGGAATTTTCGCTGTTCGAAGGAGAGAGAAAGAGAAAGAGAGAGAGCCGCAGCGCGCGCGCGCCTTCTCTCTCCTCGCTGCTTAAAAGATAATGATATCGATATGCGTGACTGTCTTGTTAATTAACACGTACATACACACCCACACATACACATCTATTATACATACATATATATATTATACATACACTCACACACGTAATCGACACAACATGGAAAACGAAAGGAGGAAAAACCTCACTACGTTGTTTCTCTCGCCACGACGAAGCTTTAATCTAGTACGAATCGATATCATCCTGCGAGAACTGGATTTTCGTTCGCCTCTTCTTGACGAAGATAGTAAGCGCTATATTATAACTATTGTTTAGATTCCGAGTTCGTTGTTTATCAAGTCGAATCGTATTAAATGTTTACGATAGTTTCGTTTTTCGAAAGAAAGATAAAAATAAAAGGAAATA
Source organism: Gastracanthus pulcherrimus (assembly GCA_949152435.1). Lineage (NCBI taxonomy): Eukaryota > Metazoa > Arthropoda > Insecta > Hymenoptera > Pteromalidae > Gastracanthus > Gastracanthus pulcherrimus. The sequence goes on along the minus strand of OX424574.1, from coordinate 134,844,682 downwards.
TTTTCGTTTGTCAGTTGTCACTGCGAGGCCTATATTGACGAAGTAATAATGCGTTTATATAGTCTATTTTCTATATATATATAATTGTTTTTTCCTCGTAGGCACAAGATGAAAAAAAGAATATATAAATAAAAAGAAAAAAAAAGAAGAGCAAACGAACGGTCGTTACTCTATCTTTTGAGATGAGCGCAGCGGCAGCCCATAGTCCACACATAGAATTTTGACAATAATAATTCTCGAACAACACGAACGGATCATTAAAACCACCAAGTTCGGTATCCCCTTTCTCCGTAATGAACAATTTAAGAAAAAAACAAAAAAGATAATTTGATTCAATGTGACTACTTAAGATTCACTGGATCAGAAGTTAACATTATACATTATACACACCTTGTACATATTTATTTAATTAATTATGCCTATTTATAATTTTAAGATTGCATTAATGTTTGTACAAATGTGTTGTTTCATAACATTTATTTAATTTAGCATTGTTATACCTTAGCTTTAATCCGCTGTTAGAAAAAAAAGAAAGAAAAAGTTTGTTTTTATATCGTAACACGCTCTATCTCTGTATATATTATAAATATATATAATTAAAAAACGAGTAGTTAGCGTACCTATCGGACAAATTGTGATTGGCAGCCGGTGCTGGCTCGTGAACCCGTGGAAAAAAGACTAATCGAATGCGTCTTTTTTGCAAACATCATAACCCTTCCAGGCTTTATATCGATTCGCTGTTGAAATACAAATATTTTTAGCTTACGTTTTATTCTCGTTATAACGTACTGTTCAGATTTTTGCAGAAGTGGCTGGCACCACGTATTAAAAAAATGTTTGATCTTGTTGTTCTCACATTTTCAAGCGAGCGAGCGCGAAAATTCAAGCGTATGCGTGTTTTCTTCTTCCTCCTAATACACACGCGAAAACACAGATATATACTCTGGTAAAAATATTTCTCCGTACGAAGTATTGAAGAAGAAACAGAAACAAAGAAAATTCGTCATGACTTCACATGTAGTATTATGACCGGATAAAAGAAATGACTGAATCTATGAATGACTATGATACTAAAATAATCGATAAACTATGATTTGTTTGCTGAAAAGCGAATTTGTATAAAGGCGTTACAATTTCGAATGGTATTCTTTTGGAAATATTTTTACCAAAGCGCGCGTACGCGCACACATACACTCACAAAGATTATTATTAAAAAAGGTAAAAAAATTGGTGTGATTGAGAAAAAAAAACCGCGTGTGACTCTGTCTCTATTTTGCGAAGTGTGTACGCATTTTCATTATGTACAAAGTGCATATTGTACAAGATTATATACGCTATTAGACTTTTAATTGTAGATGTTATGTAGCTAAAAACAATCGCCTCGAAGCCCCCCTGCGCGCCTCAACGTGAAATAAAAAGGCACTTTACTCCTGATTACATCAAACAAGGAGAGAGCATAATATGTGCGTATCTATGCATATCAGTCACGTCGAATGTGAAACGAATTTTACTTTTTCGTTAATTTTTTCATTTTTTTCCAAAAAAAGTGAGCTAGCTGTCTTTCCTTTCCGTACTTTTATATGCGTTAGTCTGTAAACGAAGCAGAAATTCTTTTACGTAACCTTGTATCTAAATACTGTGTAAACTAACGTACACTACATCGAAAAAGTTTATCTGTTATCGTTGTTGCTCTTTCGTTACTTTGAAAATTACCCCTGATTTTTGACTTCATACATTACTATGCATTGCAAACTAAGTAAATAGTTTTTTTTTATTTTTCTAATAAGTAAACAAATGATAGAAATAAGTTTCTTTCGTTAAAATTACTTCTTTCTTATGTTCAATACAAATTTAATTTTTGTTGTTCAAACGAGTTGGGAAGTCATATCCTTGTATTTTCAAAGTAATGAAAGGACCAATGCCTGCTCGCAATTTTTGTTTACTTGATTTTTAAACAAAAGCAAATAAAAGAAAAAACAATACAATTTTCAATTGTTATTTACGTACCGTGCGCCGTACAATGTAAAGAAGTAAAGTTAAGGACTCCGCCAGGTCATGCTTATCGCGAGTGACACGTAGAAGCGCTATTAATGATCAACAAACTAAGCTGAGTCGTTTGCTGTTATTACATTATTAATTTGTAACTCTTCTTTTCTTCGTTGTACAGTCGTAGCATTTAATATTTGTTTTTCTTTCGGAGCCAAGAACTGATACCGTTTGCCTGCTGAGCAAATTTTGTAAGTACTAGCTAATTTGTAAAAGTGATTTATCGTCGCATTTTCAATTCTCTATGAGAAAGTATTAATCTTTTTATACTAATTTCTACAGGGATGTAAACTAGCACTTGTTTGTATGATTATTTCTTACATTTTTTTTATAGAATTATTCATTTTTGTACGGTATAAAGTTCGTTTACATAGTTTGAATGGTTTAGTTAAGTTTATTATATGAAATGCGTTTCGTAAATTGTTTTTATAAAAATATGAGTAATATTTACAAAAGTATACGGTATCAGTCCCTGTAGTCGAGAGGCTGAACGATGCGTCTAACGCTAATAAATGTGCACACCGTATATGTTTCAAGCTTGTACAATCGCCGTATCTCCCTTTTCTAAGCATGTTTTGTAAACATAAAAAAAGATTCGCGCAGAATCAAGTGTCAAAGTGAGTTTAAGGAGTAGGAGAACCTTTGTAAGCGTAGAACGTAGCACTCCTTTTATAAAGTTCAACGTGAAAATAATTGCGAGATAACAATGAGTAGGTAGTTGGAACTTTTAGTCAGAAACATAAAAAAAGACCTTCGTGTTCTATCATTGACAGACTGCGAACATCATTCGTCTTACATGAGAAAAGAAAGTAAAAAATTTTAACTCTATTTATAAAAAAAAAAACAGAAAAAAACGTAAGAAAAGTAAGACACACTGGCGATGCTTACACGTACAGCAATACGTATAACTTTTTAAAAGAGAAACCTTAGCTATGAATCATAGACTTGCGTCGTCAATTTCACGTAGAACGTCCAGTAACAAAATAATTTGCGACGAAAGAATTGAAAGTTTAAAAGAAAATTGTGAAGAGAAAATAACGTAGTTTGTCGAAGTTGCGCGTAGAAAAAATATCTTCGACGACCACTCGAAAAGGAAATGATACGGTTGACCTTAAAGATGCGTTGTACGCGGCGAGCGTGAATTTGCGAATGGAACTATATATATTACTTTTGATGGTTTTTAAAGTACACAAAAGCGTAGCCTAATTTACGAGAATTGAAATGACGTACACAAAAAAGGTATTATATTATACACGAAACAAATATATATAAATATATATTATAAATATGAAAGAAAAAATATAAGATAATGAAATGGAATGTTTTTAAAGCTTTCCGTGTGTAAATTAATGTTATATTATCGCCAGTTGTACTGTTTCCTCGATCAAAGTTGTTGCCTGATTATTATTAATTATTATCATTATTATTATATGATATACATTACCGTCATATCATCGTCGTTGTCATAGATATAGATTATTAAACGATTAAATACAATTCTTGTTAAATCAACGAGTCATCACTGATTTCACCATCATTGCATGTAAATCAAACTTTTTTAGTTTTCAGAGGCAATTATTTTTATAGCTTGGTTAAAAAAGTATTTGATGGAAAAGTAAGCAATACGTGATTCGGCAGTACGTCAAGTGTACGATAGACTTTTTAAATTTAATATATTTAAGTTACTTTTTCTACGTACGTAGAGGATATTTATTTTGCATATTTTTAATTTTCAGGAATAGATGTTAATGCTTACGTATAGTAAAAAATACATAAGTACTAATATTTTATAATTTTTATATAAAAAATAAAAGAATACCTGATTCATTATAATGTTAAAGATTGTCCATTATTACAATTTTTTTCTTTAATTCTAAGTTACTAAATGAATACTACCAAACTGTAAGAAAATGACAGTTTCATCTTTTTCTCTAATTCAACGTACTACACTATTTAAATATTGTTATTTAAATAAAATGAGTATATTATCAATTACATCTAATTGAACAAAATCGGTATTGCACTTTACACTAGACAGAACAATGGATTTGTGAGATATGAAGTTTTAACCATTATATTTATTGAATTATAAAATGTCCGTAAGTATTGAAAATTAGGATTTATTATTTTTCTTTTTAACATTTTAACTTTGGGTTTGGATTCCTTATATTAACGCCCCTGTGTAAGCGTTTTACCCGACTTTTCCGTTCTTGAATGCATATTTTCTTTTTGCATGTTCGGAAATTGGATAACATCTCTCTTTATGTTTTCGGGGTCGCGTAAAAATCGAAAGTCGAACCAAGCTTATCATAAAGAGCAAGTTGTCAGCTTTAATTTGCCTGGTCGTAGATACACTAAAAGTGTACCAATCAAAATTTATGGCTAAAAATGTTAGGATGAGATACCTCGTCCTCCTGGCTACGGTAAAAACCTCGTTTGGACGAGCTATAGCTAGATATCTCGGGATACTGCGCCAGAGGGTTAAGGTAGGGCTCTGGTGTTTTTTGGACAAAATATAATAAGAAATTTTATTTATTTTTTTTTATCTTTGTAATTGTAAAAATGTTTTGAAACCTATCAGATAACAAAACTTGATGTTTTAATAAAGTTATACGAATTTAAGTAAAACAATTTATTTCAGTTAACATACAAAATTGAAACTTCAATCGGGTTTTTCTTGCAACTAATTTTCCTAACTTTAAAAAGTGGCTTGCGCATGAGGTTTTTATGAATCTTTTTGAAACTTAGAAAATATACCTTAGTGTATATAGAACATAAACTGATGACTACATTTAAATCTTTTTCTTATCTCAATTTATCCATCAGTCATTATCAAAGAACGTGATTTTTTAGGTAAGTTAAATGAAAACTAAATTGTTTTGAGGAAGTAGAAGACGATTTTTTAAATTCTGTCAACAGTTTATTTTGTTGACCAATCAAGGAAGTGACTTAATTTTTTTCAGAGCTTTTTCTCAAAATACTATGCGCAAGTGACACTTTGAAAACTGGTCATTCTAGTTTAAAGAAATTGTATTTTATCAATAACTCTGAAAATAATCGATATTTTGAGCTAAAAAACCTATTAATATCATCCTATGTAAGCCTTCAAAATTTTAGCTCATAAGACTGAACAATAAAAAAAGTTTGTGTTTTCACCATAGTCCTACCTTAGTGATCATATAACATAAATCAATCAATTAATGTTTATTCTTAAAAATTTTTACAAAGACAAAACAAAATTGAGTACCAATGTAAAACGCATGTGACTCCGTAAATTCATTAGCTTGAAATAAGAAAAGAAACGTAAAATTTAATTTTTCTTAATTAATGTCAAAAAGTAATAACTTTACACTGTTGATTAAAATATTTAAATTTTCTTACATTACATATTGAGTGAACTTGATTGTTATGCATCTCTATTCTACCTAATTTGAAACTCTAAAAGCGAAACGCATTTCGAATACACCAAGCAGAATCGCTCGTTCAACCTTCTGTCGCACCGGTTAAAAAATTAAAATAAAAAATTGACCAGCAAGACAGAGCCTGTCAAGGAGTTTAAGAAAAATGAGAAGAGGTAATCATCCTCTCGTTGAACGATACCACACGACCGTCGCCGCCGCCGCCGCGTCATCGCACGATTTAAAAGACGCGCAAACGTAACTCTTCCTTATTTGAGCATCATCGCGCCCGAAATTGACCGCGCGCGCGTAGCTCTAACGTGTGAAAGTCCCCTCCCCCCGTTAAATGTATGTACAAAGTACGCAGCCTCTGTATTCCCTCTCCACTACGGAGCGCAGCCGAAAATTGCCATGGTGACCTTAACACTCAAGGAAGATACTATAAAGGTGACTTGGTATATATACGAGATACAGGTTTTTCGCTATACAACGAATGAAATTTGAAGCTCGAACTACTTTTTTTAAGGGCAGGCACCTGTGAAAATAAATTTTAGCTGTTTTTTTTTATTTTTATCTTTGGATCTGACAAGGATAATTGATAAAAATGTTTATTTACAAATAATATGGCTGAATCCATGCAAAATGCTTTTCAAAGTCGTCTTTAAACCCATAAAGAAATTTTCAACAAACCCTGTGTATACATTATCATAATAGGAGGTAGTTTTTAGGTTTGATTTTAATAGAAACAAATTATTATTATTATTATTACTAATATTATATTGGCCAGCTAGTAATGGTTAGACCTGAAAAATGTACCTTTTCCTACAATATTAAATTTTGAATAATATTTATTAATGGGTATCTTTTGTAGATCCAAAGATAAATAATTAAGGAGGATGCAGGTAATGTGGCCACCTTAAGGACCTTTCGATTCCCAGTAGATATGTATCGGGTTTTGAGGTATCGGAAACTATTGAGTCATGTTATTTGAACCTTTAACTCTAATATCTCATGAGTTTTTTTGAAAAAAATGTACTCTCTAAATTTGAATTAAAGAAGTTCTAAGTAGTTAAGAATTGGACACTTTACCAACAGTGTTGGTAAAGTGGCCAACTATCAGTTATTTTGGTAAAGTCGTATAGTAAGTCCTTCAGAAAGTCAAGATTAGCCTAATAAAGACTTCCTTTATGTGTTATTTAACTACATGGTGCCATAGCGTATGCCTTAGTGTCGATATTTTCGGATTAGTAGGTCTAAGAGTTTTGAAGAATCAACCGCCGTTTTTATCGGCGTCGATTGTCTTTTGCCTTGCAATGCATTCGTATGGCCAATTTACCAACCGATAAACAGCTACGAAAATTGCAATTTCGCATCGAAAATAAACTATGGTAAAAACTGGCACATGCATCTTAAAATACATAAAAAAGCTACAATTTTATGTACCGTATGAATATTTTTCGCTCATATCACTCTGACACAAGTGGTTTCTTTACATGCATGCACTGCTAAGAAATCAGAGTTTTGATGCTTTCGCGCGTAAACATGACCCTTATATCTTATAATTAGAGGGCGCTGGCAGCGGAGTCACCACGTCATTCAACATCTATTGTCACAATACATATACTGTAGGAGTTACGGCGCCCTAGAATAACACTTACAGCGAGATCTCGTGTAGGGGGCTACATTACCTACATGACCACATTACCTGCACCCACATTATTTTTAAAATGAAGTATATTTTCAGCTGACTACAATTTATTTGAAAATCAAATTTTTTATGTATTTAGAAACACGAAAGTAACTAGAGTCGTTATAAAACTGTATTAACTTCGAGAAGAAGTAGGAGCTCAATTTTCCAAACGATATATTTTCATAAAAGTGTTTGATCATTTAGTGTCAAGTTCTTATTGAAATCTCATATAATTAATTGTACTATTCCTAGAGCTTAAGAACGTGGATTTCTATTTTCAGTCGACAAATCAGTTAAAGTTAATAAGCTTTATTGCCTGAGAACGTTCTTGGGACAATTTCGCTGCTCAGCTACACACGAGCTGATCTCGACTTGCACTTAGATTGCTTTGAAGTTTCAATGTATTCGGTTATTATATTGACAAAGTAGGTATAAACTACCAAGAAATTGGGCTATCAAATAAAATTAAGGTATGTATATATGCACTAATGCTGTGGGTTCCCGGCACAACGACATTTTTAGATTTTTAGAGAAATATTTTTAGATAAAAATCCGGAAAGTATAAAAATAAATGATCATATTTGCTATTTATAAATTTTAAAACATTAGTTTAAATAGAAAATAAAAACCTCTTCTTAAAAATATTAAAAGATGGACTTATGTCATTATGCCTTTAACCCACAGAATGTGCTCTTATAATATCTGGATGATTCTACTTACGAAGTCTGCTGCGAAAGGATAATGCCGACGAGATGAAATATAATGCTTTTTCAATATTTACAACTTACTTTTATTACTTGAATACTTAAGTAAAATACGAAAAATTGTAATTAATAACAACATCCTATTCCAGATTTTTAGGAAATAAAAGCAGAACACGTAATTTAAAAGGTGCGCAAATCTCTGCTAATACAAAACTTTGCTAGCCTGCCATTATTTTTTAAAAATGTACGAAAATTGTTCACATTTGAAAGAACCATGAAGAAAAATCGATTTATAGTTATGGGTAACTTTGCATGCATTAAATTGAAATTCGGCGTATCACTAGAATTGTACAATATTCAAATTAAGTTGAATATATCTTGAAATTGTAAAATTACAATAGCGTTCTTTTTATTAATGGAAGATTTACTGATTCTAGTAAAGAAAAAGCCGAGTAAAGCCCGATCAAAGTTAACAATACAATTTATATATATATAAACTTGTAAGTAGTTCTGTTCCGTGACTAACAAGAGCAGTCTTGCCGACACTGGGCCATATCTACTTACCGTGTAAAATGATAATATTATCTTGAATTTTCTTTATTTACTAGGCAAACATAAGGGTAAAATACTATGTAAATATGCACTTATGTTCATTAAAAACGAAACATATTATGCAATCTCACAAGGTTTGCACTACTACAGCAAAGTTAAAATCCGAGTAGCAACTTTTCCTCAATCTTCCGCAAGAAAATACCTTCCCAAGAGCGTTCTCTCTATCTTCCGAACGACGGCTATTTTTATACCACGAACTTATTCATAAAGCATTCCAGTTTTTGCGCGTACAATGCGCGCTCCAGAACAATGAAAAAGCCGCTCGAGATAACGCGACGGAGAAAAGGAAAACAATTTGGCGATTTGACGCGGTGACCGCGGGCAGGCGCGTTCAAGCGTACGTGAGAAAAAGAGAGGACGGAAAAAAAGAGAGCCTGCGTATACCTATACGAGCAGGCTGTGTAAGAGTTTACAATGTCATTGCGCGACGACTATACGGCGGCGGCGGTGGCGGCGGTGGCGGCGGTGGCGGCGGTGGCGGCAGTTGCAGACGACCCAAGGCGTATATCGCATCACCCACTCTGCAGTATACAGTGCGGATCCTTGGATGCTCTAGACAGAGACGCGGCGGCGCTCGACCCGGCACGTTACCGGTATGTATAAGTACACCGATCAGTTTTTCAAAGTTCGATTTCGCTGGATTTATGAGTGAAAACATTCGTTTATTGTGTTTCCTTTTGCTGTGAGTTAATACAGATCTACGGAGTTTGAAGGTTTTTGTGCTGAAAATGGGAAATTTTGCGGGATATGTGTGGGGTAAGCGTTTGAAAATATTTCGTTTATTAAAAGCACACGTGTATGAACTACTTTCTGTATGTTGATGCTCTATGATGGTATAAATGGCAGTACAAAAAAAAGTACCTATATAAATTTTAACTCGCTGTAAACACCGCATTTAGTAGCCGGAATAAACCTATTTATCATTCTATTAATTCATTGTTGTAGGCGATTGTCGAGTTATGTAAAGTTCGTACGCATGAGCTTTTTCAAACACTTTAAAATTGAATAATAATTTATGTCACTGAACTTACGATCTGTGCTAACCGTAACTGCTTTGTCTTAAAAAGTTATGACTGCCATATTTAATGTAATTAGTAGTCAACAATTTCAATAATTTTCCAATAGTAAGAGTGAAACATGAAAACAAAGTATTTTTCCATTTTCTACATTTAACATGAAAATAGTGTGTATGCTAAAATTAATGGATATAAATATCTTATTAAATAATTATATAGTAGTAAATAGTTATTGTTAAAATATTTCAAACTCATTTACGTTATATCAATTTATTTGTTATAACCCAAGAGTCACAATCTAAAATTGTATAATACTGATAAAGTTAAAAAAATAATAATGATTAGTTTTTTCAATTTTATGAATTAATACGACCGGAAGATCTTATCCTATTTACGTTTCCTTGCATATTCGTCTTGATGTGACCAAATACCTTATTTAGTACGAAAACAGAAAAAAAATGTTTGATGCCATGTTATGCAATAAAATATTAGCGTAAAATAAATACATTATATTCACGAAAAGTACTTTTAAAAATGTCGAAATTAATAATCGTAAATTTAATCAAATAACTCGTTATAAACAAATTAAAATTATTTATAGTTTAAAATTTTTCAGCAACAGTTATTTATATAATAACGATAGTTAATGCATTTAAATGACCAATGTATATTTTGATAAATTAAACACTGACAAGTTCCTTCACAATTTACACCAAATTAAAACAAAAGTTGTTCTTATATCTTTTCCATTACATTTTACATGAAGATTCTTCAAAACCACTTGTCAACCGAAGAAAAAGCCGCATACTTATCTCTCTCCTTGCCGAAAACTTATCCGGGCTAAATTATCATGTCCCCATTGGAAAAAGATCGAACGGACTCAATTTTGATAAGAATCGCTGTAATAGTGCAACCATAAAGTCGGAGCCTAACAGCGGGCCGTTTATGGACAAAACACCACAAGATATGCACGTAATAACACCGCAGAAAGAGCGCGCCTGAATTTAATGAGACTTCCCGAAAGGAATATCGTGCTGTACGCGGCTTCTTTTTTTTCGAGACCGTACACGGTCCAATACGTAAATTGAGCGCTCGCGCGTACAGTTTTGAGCAAATAAAAGAAGAAAAGTTGGTCAGAGATCGAGACGTCAAACTTTTACCCATTCTGCGTCAAAGTTTTATTGCCTGCATGTTTACTGTTGCAAAAACACCTCGGGTATATAGAGATGTCTTCATGCGATGGAGTGTTCCGTTGGTTTTAAGTAATGAAATTTCGTTTTACCAGAATTTATAATTGATTCTTTATAAAATTTTCGTTTTCGGGAAGTGGATGATTGTCGGGTTTAGTGAGGACAAATTAATGATACAGGTGTATCAATCAACTTTCGAAAAAGTTTATCGCGAGTCCCAAAATCATGTATAATTATTATTTAATTCCCTTTCTGTCACCGTTATTTCATTCGCATCGTTATTTAGTATTGAAAGTATGTATAAGCGTGCATTTCAATTTTGGCGCAAGGTTTCGTTTCATACAGTTTATTAAATGCATGTTCTGGTAGTTCATAGAAAAAAAATAATTATGTAAAAGACTTTTTTTTAAGTACCTAAAACATTTAATAATGAACAAAAGTTTAAAATTAAATTTAAAATAAGTATTGTGGATGTAAAAGATAATCGTTTTTAAATGACATGGTAACTGAAAGTTAAATATTTTTTATATTTTTAAACGTAAGAGATATGCATGTATTATTTATTTTATTCCCGAAATAACCGTAAAGACCACTTTATTGACCTGAAAAGAGGGACGAAAGTGGCGATGATTCTCTCTTATACTTTATTTCCCGCAAATTTATTTTATTTCCACATTTGCAGGAATAATCTACTCCATTCATGCATTGGCGGGAATAAAGTAAATCGTCACTTTCTCTGGCTATCTCTTTTTTTCAATTTTAAACTATTTAAGTCGGAAATAAAGTTCTATATGCAACACGGGAATAAAGTCGACTATTCCCTTGTTGCATAATGTACTATTAAATACTCGAGGTACTAGAATATTCTTGAAAACTGCGTTAAGAACGTGTAAATAATCGAATACTTTAACGATGTTATGTAATAATTTGCACATTGCGATTTTTGTATTATTATGTCAATGTCTGATACTTTAACATTAATAAGTCATACACGATAAATCTTAAAATTCATTAAAATGTCATCAAACTAATCACATGCGAACATAGTTTACAACGAGACAAACATATTATTGAAATGGAAATGTTATATATACTATAAATATATACTAATTAGTGTTAAAATTTTCTAAAACAATATTATAAATAACGGTTAAAGAAAAAAATGTAAGTAAGATAACAATTTCTCTAATTTAAAACTACAACAATTTATTTGTAATGCTACGTATTCACAAAAATCTTAAATCAAAATATTTCTTTTAGTTAAGTTTCAAAAAAATGTATTAATTTGGTATATGCGCAAGAACAATTTTTAGCAAAAGTCATATTTTCCAAGACATCGTCTATCAAAGAGAAATGTTAGCAGTTTTGGCACACTGAATACTTAGTTTACAGTACAGTGATCTCGCGTTATAATCTATCTCCAAGTAAATTTTAATCTAATTATAATGTTCTATCTCTTAAATATATTCTGTGGGTTTCCGGAAAAACGTCTTAAGTCCACTTTTATGTTTTTGAGATATTAAGGTTTAAAGTTCTTATTTTACATTTAAACTAATGGTAAAAAGAAATTCATAAATAGTAGATATGGTCACGTATTTTCTCACTTTCCTGATTTATGAAATTTCGATCTGAAAACTTACTATGTAAGGATACCAAAATCGCTGTAAAATCAATTTAAAGAAAAATGTACTTAAGTCGTTTTTCCTGGAACCCACAGAATATATTTCAACCTAAAATCGTATTTTTACTCTTTATTTATAAGGAATATTCCAAATGCCTCTTGTTATAACGCCATTATAACGCGAGTAAGGTGTATATCTACATTCAAACAAAATTAAATATCTGAATTTAAAACATTTCATACCTTTATTACAGAAAAGATACTCCGTTTAAAATATAACTATAAAAAGTTCATCAGAAATTAGTCACTTTAATATGTCTGTGGTTAGATATAATTTCGCAACTTTTAATTTTTAATATTAAAGTATACTACGCATACGTACCAAAATCATTAAAAATTCAATTTTCCAAAAAATGAACTCAAGTGGTTATTACGGGAAGCCACAGATATTCATGTGAAAATTGAATAAGGAATCTTCGAACAAAATCGGATAATTTATTTTTCTGCTCAAACTTGGTTGTACACTCTTTGTTTATCGCGATAGTATATTATTTCTTCTTTACATCTTATCAAGAAACGTCAATATTTTATCCATATTAAACTAATATTGAAAATGCCACTCTGCAATAAAAATAAGATGATTAATAAAAAGAAAATAGTTCGTTCTTTGCACTGTCAAAAGCGAGAAATTGAATTATCTAGTTTCGAATACTCCTCAATTTCTACCTACAGAAGTATGCTTCTAACAACGCACACACAGCTAAGCATACAAGACGAATCTCACGCTCACACTCGCAAGTATCAGCAACGTGCGCATCGCGCGCGAAACAATAATTCCTCTCGCGTCTTTTCTTCATTATTACCTATACGTCCCTGTAGCCGCGATAACCATTTTTTGCGCGCCTCCGTCATCGCGTCGCATCCTCGGTGCAGGTATTTTTCGCAATTGTCCCGCGCCGCGCAACTTGTCACGAATGTCACTTCGTTGAATCATTGTATTGCTTATGTATTGCTCGTAAGCCACCGGCAGCTCCATGCGCGCGACCAAATCGACTTTGGCTTCCGGCTGATAGCGCACACTGACTCCCTCTCTTTCCGTTCTTCGCGTCTATATGCGCCTGTGCGTTGGGTATAATTTTATCAACCGACGCCTTTTTTGTTCGTTTTGGAGAGAAATGCGGTAATTGTATGTGGGTGCGCAGGTTCGTTAGTTCGTGAGTGATACGAGGATTGATTGCAGGCTTTTTGCGGATGGCGGATACAATTTACACTGCGCAGGCTGGTAGTGAGTGTTGAGGTGAAAACAAGACGATTACGTTTTTGTATGTGCTTTTTGTGAATTATTGCGTTTGAGTACGTTTTGTACATGCAATGAAGCTTATGATATATAGTATATGTGTATAATATTAAGAGGAAAGGAGCAACGTTTTTGTAATGAAAGTTCATTTTTTCATATTTATTTAGTTCTTTCGGTCAAGACTTTTTAAGGGCCTACGATCGCCATAGCTATAGTCAACTATTATATATATAGTAAATGGGGAAAAGTTTCCACCGAACTTACGTCGCCAAAAATATAATATGACAATCCGAGAGGTACGATCGCTTCCTTTTATGGAATGATCTTATTTGGTAGTAATTCGTGGCTTTTAGGATGTACAAGAAGAAAAATAAATTTCGAAGTGGTAAAAATTATGAAGGTTGCGGACTTTGGAAACAAAGCTATTTTATTTGGTGACAGCTTCACGGAGCTTGAGACCGCTTCAGACGCTTCGAGCAAGAAGATTGATGATCAACGAATGCCGAAGAAATATATACTTTGTACACTTATAATTGTTGTTTGTTTTAAGAAATTAGACTTAGGCTAATAATTTATAGATCGGTAGACTATTATTTATTATTTTTTGTGAGAATATGCATTTACAAGTGAAGGAAACTGTCCTAAACTTTTTCTCTCTTATAACATGGAAATTAATGTTGTCATACAAAGTTGCCGCACGTGCACGCGTGACGACCGTGACCTGTCAAATTTTTGTCGCCTGCAATTTTAGTTTTCTTCTCGCGCATGCTAGAAGCCACACATCATCACCAAACGATATCATTCCATAAAACAGGTAAAAATGAAGCGATCGCACCTTTCGGATTTTGATTTCATTAATTTTTTGTGACGTAAGTAAGGAGGAAATTTTTCCTTATTTACTATATGCATTAGTTGACTATAGCTACGGCGATCGTAGGCCAATGATTTAAAAAATTAATGGAAAGACGAAAATAAGCATCGCGATATTAGTTCAATAGCTCCTGCAAGTAATAATAAATTCGAACATTTTGCAAGTTATAAATGTCTTTTTATATGTGCATAAACGTGCATGCATTCTTAAATACGCTGTACATACGGAGAGAATGAAGTGTAGCCGAAACAATAAGTAATATATACTTTGCTGGTGCTATCAGATCGATAGCAGAAAGCCTTATATATCAATTAAAATGAGTTGCTAATGTAAATCTGATAAAACATTATCTTCATCCAGAAAGTTGAATGTTAGTGCGTAAATTAGCTATATTGGATATTTTGGGAGCGCTAATAGTGAAATCATCCAGCTACTTTAGCCATTCTTATCAATGAATCTACTAGATATTTAATTATATCTTCAATTTTAAAATTCTATTTTAGACAACTAATTCACGAAAGCTATCAATGTGTGACTTATTAGATGATTTATTGGCTGGAAAATAACCTAATATTTTCCAGCGAGATTGATAAAAATCAAATATCGTAGCATTGTTCCCCAGTTTGAGTGTTATCATCGAGATGGTATAGCATCTATTCGGTACATCTTAGTATGATAAAATTGCTTATTTTAATAAATTTTTCGCATTATTTAGTATAGCTTACTGTCAATTACGAATCAGCTGACAAATCGTGCCAAAATATGAAGAAATTTGTCAGCTGATAAATAAACTGATCTTTTGCAGTATGGCAATTATCGAATTTTGCTAATCAAACGTATTAATTGTTAACGGATATCCACAACTTTTATCGCTGCTTTGTGAAACCTAGTTTATAAAATAGTACATTATGTAACAAGGGCAAAAAGTCGAATATTTTCCCCGTGGGAGAGTTTACTGTCTGAGCGAGCGAAGCGAATTTTTTCTCGACTGTGGCGACTTTTTGACTTGGAAAGCGGAACCAATGGACTGTTAAAAGACAATATTGTTAAAAAACAATCGAAAATCAAGGTTATTGGTAGAACTTGATAAAATAAAGGAATTTGGACTAGTTTCTAGTGAATTCACTTTTTGCCCACTACTCATTTTTGCGGGCAAAAAGTGTAATTTTGGTCTCGCTTTTCAGGGAAAAAAGTGTCCATTTTCGTTCAGATAAGCATAAAACACGTTTATATCATTAAAATTTATTTTGTAAAAGTACATTAACCTTAACTATAATGGTCATCCCCTCAAACTTAATGACTACCCCCTCTGAATTTTGATTAATCCACGAACGAATTGTCCAATTCACAGGCGCCGTCCAGTAGTAACAGCCGAGTCCGTCCAGCCTCGCACCGATCTCAGCTCCAAACTCCTATATACATGACAACTCGCAACAGCGCCCGCAGCCGATTTTCTCCGTATGCAATTAGCATGCTACAGGTCCCTGACAGCCACAGCCACTACCTCCGACCTCGTCCATGTATACATACGTACAACATATATACAAGAAACACACGAGCCGAATCTCTATTTCTCTCTTTCTTCTACGCACGACCTCCAGCTCGTCGTTCGCGATTTCGGTGAATTAGTATGGGGAGCAGCGCACCGCTTTGCAGCCTGGAGGACAATCGGGAGTAGCAGCAACAGTAGCAGCAGCAGTAGCTAGGTACTCGTGTCTTATAGATAGAGAGCGAACGGAGGCCACCGCCAGTCGATAAGCGGCTATCAGCGGCTGCGCGCCGCGAGCGCGCGCTCTAACACACGCACACAGGTGCGCGGGCGACACTATACATCATATATATAGGTATATTTCGCGAGGTGAGCGCCGCACCGTGACTTATCGTCGAGAGATCGACGGGCGACGCGCGCGACTCGTATAATACACTTTTTTGCGCCATCGGGTACCGGGAGAGTTTATTTCGGGAGTGCGGAAGAGAGGTGTGCTGCGGGATTTTTAACGCGGACACACGTGCGAGTTTTCTTTATTTTTTTTTCTTTTCTTTCGAAGGAGGGAGAGATTTGGGGGCCTTTCTGCAGTGCCAAGATCGGACGATTCAAGTGATTGGCGGTTCGATGCGATCGAGGAGGATGACGGCGATAAGATAGTATACTTTGCTGTGCTTCTTTTGGGTTTGAGTAAGCCGAATGAAAATAAAGGTATTTGTGTAGTGTCGGGTGAGAGCGGTAAAAGTAACTTTTTTAAGGTTTTTTTTATAAACTTGATCAAATTTGGAATAATAAGAAACGCGATAATGTACTGAGTGCGTGAGTGTCAGATAGTAATAACTGATGGTTGAGCTCGAGGTTTAGCTTTCGTTTGGAAACTACTTGAGAGATTTAAATGCATGTATGCATGCATGTATGAACGGATTACTTGTCTATTTTATCGTGAAATGAGTTATTTCAAATTCTTGATAAGTATACTTATGGAAGCATTTTGAGAGATACTGCGGTTTTTTTTCTTGCATTACTTGGAAAGTACGTCTCTTACTGCATGACAAAAGTGGAGGAAAAAGTCATGTTTTTAAAGTAATATTAAAAAACGCTATTTATTAATCACTAATTATTGTATAGAAGTTGATGTATTAAAGTTCTTAATTTTTTCACGATTCTTCTTTGAGTATATTAATTACTGTAACAATTTTTCGGAAAAAGAATATCGAATTGTCAATCCCACAATGTTTAACCCGCTAACGTCCAGCGTGTCCTGGGAGTCACGCGTGTTTCGAGCTCGCGCAAAATGTTGTTTAATTGTTATAATGATTTTTAAAACGTTAGATATGAAAAAAACATTATTATTTGCTGTAAAATCCAAAATAATCAAGCCGCTTCAACAAAACAATGCATGTGGAGAATCAAATTTTTCTGTAATTCTATCGATTGGTAGTTATTTAAAAACACACAAGGCAATAAATTACCATGTTAATGTTGTTAGTAATGAGTTAAGAGCAGATTTACATAAAGTCGATTCGAAACTATAACGCTATAAATAATTATTAAAGCTTGTTTTTAATTGAATAAACTATTTGCAGTAGATGATAGAAACATTTCAAAGTTAACAAGCCATTTCCCATTTATTTTTTCATTGATAAAATACCAATTAATGGCTATAAAAATTGTCCATTCTCTGGCGTGTGTATTTTTCTATTCATGCTACTTTTAAATGGTTGTTTTGTTATACTTAAAATTCGTCGACAATTATAAATAAAGTCATCTTTCCTACAAAAATAGAACATTTTAGGAAATAAGTGGATTGAAAAACGTGTTAAATTATGAAATTTATTGTGATATAAGTTCAATCAGTTATTGTACCTTTGGAACATGATTATAACAATTTAAAATTTTAGATTTTTAAAAATCTATTATCGGAGTTAACTTTATTATCAAATAATAGATCTTTGATACATTATTACTAATTTTTAAGTCTTAAAAATAAAATTTGTATTTTCTTACAAGTTATGCTTCGCACTAACAAGGAAAATACCAATTATCCTGCGGAACTCGAATTTTGATGAGGCTTTGGTAGATGCTTTCTGGTACTTAAAAATGAAGCCTAGTATCCGTAGATTGTTCTACTGGGCCGTTGTATTTGAGATATCAGTTCTTAGACTCCGAATATACGTTATTTTAATGAAAAAAGGTACCTCTTCTAGTAATTATAAATATGCATGTATTGGCACTCAAAAGAATTGTTTGAGAGATAATACAAGTTGGCAGAAAGAGATTTAATCTGAGACCTGTTACGTTAAATAATATTAATCGGAGCCAAAGTTATTAACAATTGAAGATGATGACAAAAAAATGTTTAAAAAATCCACGATATTAAAATAGTTTAATATCTACCAATATTCATACATATTTAGTCATCATCTTCAATTGTTAATAACTTTGGCTTCGATTAATATTTTTTCACGTTACAGTAAGTCTCAAATCAAATTAAAGCTCTTTCAGTCTACTTTTATTACTTCTCAAGCCATATTTATAATCACTAGAAGAGGTACCTTTTTCACTAAAATAACATATATTTGGAGTAAAATTGCTTATATCTCGAATAGAAGGGCCCATTAGAACAAACTAAGAGTGCTAGGCTTTATTTTTAGGTACCTCTTTTCACCAAAATAACGTATATATTTGAAGTAAAAAGCTTCTATCTCGAATATAAGAGCCCATTATAATGAACAACGGGTGTCAGTCTTCCTATTTAGTTAACAGCTGAAGCACCTCCCAAAACCTCACCAAAATCCGAGTTCGACAGGGATCGGTGTCCTTGTAAAATGAATCTTCAAAAATGTTAAATTCCAAATCAATCCTGCTCTAAGTGCACGACTCTCTCACACTCTCATTTCCTCAATCCGATGATGGTCAGGAATCGTCGGCAGCAGTATCAGCGTCAGCAGGCCAGTAAGATGCAACAGAGCGGCATGGTGCAGCTGCGGAAGAAGCCGTCGGTGGAGGACACAGCGGCGGCCGCCCTGGCGCGCAGCTATCGCAGGAGCAGCCTCGCCGCGACCCTGCACGCCAACTTCATAGGCTTGGGCGGCCATCCGGACGCCTTCGACGTGGCGAGGCGCAGGCTCAGCAACGTCAGCGACGTCGTTTCGCGCAAGATCTCGCGCACCATCGGCTGGAGATCCTTGTCCGTGTCCGTCGAGCTCACCGTTTCGCAGGTATAGCTGGGGCTTTTTCCTTTACTTTTTTCCTTGCCTTTGCGTTGCTGGATTTATCGGAATATTCGATGCTCGATTCGAGTGAATTAGGTTTTTCGGGAGGTTTACTGGCCTCCGGCAGCTTTCGAGTGCATTTTTCTACTCATAAGTTTTTATTGTAATATTGCATTTTCTTGAAAGTAGTGGCCTATTTTAAGTGCCTTTTTTCCTTAAATTTAATTATCCACGAAACGTGTTGAATTACATTATGTTAATTATTTATATAAGAAAATATTTACATAATATTAATCAAGAAATCATTTATTTTCAACAAAAGTATATGTAAGTAAATCTTCAAGTCCTGATTACTCTAATTCGAATACTTATTGTATTACTTGTAAATCTTGCCCATGACTAGTAAAATTTCTTAAAAAATTTAGGTACCGATATTCTATAAACTGTACTTTATTAAAATAAATTCGTTACGAGAGAAGAGATCTGAAAGTAATTATGTTTACAGTTTATGATGTAGTAAAAAAAAAGTAATATTATCGTTAATTATAAAAATTAAATGTCCACGTCATTTGAAAATATAACAAATACGCGCATCAGTTTGGCTCTAATTTTTTAAATATAGATAAAAAATTCAAAAAGAATGAATTTTAATAATAATGTCAGGACCGTTGTAGACACTGTTAGATATCGGTATAGAATAGAACTCCTGTGAAAGATAAGATTAGTGCCGTTATAAGTAATCGAATGCGACATGTTCAAGTATTATCAAAGTTTACATGTATGAGAAACGTCAATTTTGAAGATTTGCTCATAATTTTTTTTATTCAAAAAAGCAGTTTTTTAATATTTAATAATAGTACTTTAAATAATATAGTAGGTGAAAACTTGCCATCGGGCGCTCTCGCGCCCCTAGATTAGAATGATTGAATCACATATATAAAAAATTTGCTAACAGTCAGGAATATTTGCACCGGGAGTGGGAAAACAACTTTACTGCATTGAACAAATGCCGTTGGTACCATATTGAAGATAATTCGTTTATAAACTGCTAAATTTTACATAACTTTGCTATAACATTGTCGAAAATCAAAACTTTTCCAACTATAATATGGAATGAGATTATTCGCAACGTTAGTCAAAGTTTTAAAAAATTCGGCAATCTTCGATAGTGTTTAGCAAAGTTAGTCATAGTTTGTTAAAGTTTGACCATCTTTGACAACGTTTAGCAAAGCTTTAGGTAAAGTTTGTCAAAGTTTGGAAAAATTTTCCTGTATGTATACAGCTTTTGGTGATTTTAGCATAGTTCTATGATTATTTTAAAAAGTTTTGCAAAGTTATAAGAAAAAATTGGTAGAATTTTAGCGTTGTTAAGAACATTTTGGCAACCTTTAGCAATATTTATCAAAGTTTGGCATAGTTTGAGTTTCCATTTTCACTATGGTAGAATTTCCAATAATATATTTTAATAGCTTAGTGTAAGAATTTGCTAATTTAGAAAAAGGATTTGCTATATCATATCATAGTAAAAGGTTTTACTAACATGTCTAAACCTTTTGCTATACTGGTTATATCAGTGAAACATTTAGTTATTGTAGCAAAACATTTGGCTGCGGTAGCTATAATGGTTCTAGCTATGATTAGCAAAAGTGTTTTGGTATCTATTACAAAAAAATTTGTATCAGTTTTTGCGTCAAATTTATTAAAATTACAAAAAAATCTTTTGAATCAAGATTAAACAAAAATAGAATTGTCTGGTTTTGTTCGGACACTCCTGAATTTGTTGAACCTTTATTTTATTAAATAACATAATATTCTTTAGTTATTTTAGAGTAAAATATTCTCAATCTTGTCCTTGAAGTGTAAGAAGATATTGCTATTGATTAACATAACAATAACTAATTTTAAAGAAATATCTTCTTTTTATGAAAGCCTTTTAAGTATAATAAATAAGAACATCCTTATACGTTCTTCATAGACAGATTTTAAATTACATATAGGTACCTATGTATTTTAGAAATAATTTAATATACAAATAATGTTAAGTCCTTTGAGCTCTTTATTATGGTGGTTCTAACAAAGATTGTTTTATTTTATACAAAATTACAAAAACTATTATCTAACTAAATAAATACAATCAATTTAAGTACTGTACATCGGTTTATAATTGCTTAAAATAATCTGAATTAAGAAACATATTAAATCTAAAAGATTATTAACACATATTATTAACAATGATCAATTTTTTTAATAATATTATTTTAAACAATTGGTTATTACGGTTCTTCAGAATTTTCTGAACTAGAATTACTTTTTGAAAGAAATTGTTTCACATCGGTGATTAGTCGGGTAAAAATCAAACGGCACGTAAATGGCTTGGGTTGCTTTTTTAACAATTCCATATTAAATCTAAAAGATCATTAAAACATATATTTAACAAGGATCTTTTTTTAATAATATTATTTTTAAAAATCGGTTATTACGGTTCATCAGAATTTTTCAAGCAAGAATTACTTTTTGAAAGCGATTCTTTCACGTCGGTGTTTAAACGCGTTAAAATCAAACGGCATGTATATGGCTTGGGCTGCGTTTTTAACGATTTCATGTCTGATTCAAAGAAAGATTCAAAAACTTCTTTTCCAAATGAACATGCGAAGGGAAATTTCTTTTCGACTGTTAGTGTTTGCACCTGAAATGTTAAAAAAGAGTAATTATTCAGAGGCATATGAAATGTTTTAAACAGTAATAATAATTATTGTCGTTGAGTTACCGGTCCATCGTAGCCTAAGGATCGTTTCGATTCGTTATTCGTAACGATTAGAGTGTAGTGAAACCGTCGCTCGATGTAACAAGAATCAACAACTTGAACGTTTCCAAAGAGATTTCCTTCATCGTTTACAAAAATATTCAAGAAAAAAATTCCCATGTCTTTTATTTGTATTGCGTAGTCGTACAATTTACCTAAAGTATATTCGTAATTCCAGTGATTGATGTATCCATTGTAATGCGCGTTTGCCTGAAAATTATTTCGATCTCGTGAATTTGTCATTGCTCGTTGTGTTCGCGCAACTGTGAGATAATGATGTTAGTACCTCGATCAGATTAGCTTTGTGAAAGTCTCTGATGTGAAAAAACATACAGCTGGAGGGCAATTGAGATTGACAGAATCCGATTCTGCACATGCATATATCGTCCTCGGAGATTACTGCGCTTTTATCTGCTTTCTTGTTTTGCTCTGGGATATCGGTTTGCGTTCCGACGCATCTTTTGTTTTCGAGTACCTTTTTATTTACAGCATGCATCGGATCTAGTAGCGAAATCTGAAAAGAAAAGTAATTAAATTATTAAAAAGTAGTTAATTTTATAAAGTCCCTATAGTGAAGATAGAAAAATGTACAAAAATGTAATGTGTACAAAACGGAACAATTCCGTTGAATTTGTAACAGTTTCGTACATTTATACGTATAGTTTTGTTTATTACCGAACATTTAATTCGTACACTTTCATAAAATTGCATACATTTTCATATAGATTTTTTTTCATTTATATTATTATATAAATGTAATTAAAATGTTGAAACTTCTACTTAGCATAAAAAATCTTGTATGTTTCTCGTAATGCACCTCTTAATGTAGTAAACTATGGTTAATTTTACAAAGTTTGATTGAAATCATTGTAAATGTAATTGAAATATTCATTATTGGTCATTGAAAAATAAAAAGAAAAACATTTATGTAATGTTTTGTCAATGTACACTCGACGGAACATATGTCTGATAGAATTTGTTTGAATGTTTTTGAAATCCTCCAATGACGTTAGCGAAAACGAGGATTCGATCCAATGAAGTTGCAGTATTTCAAAATAATTCAAACAAATTCGATCAGATGTTTGTTCCGTCGAGTGTACATTAATTAATAAATATCGCAAGAAATAAGGAAAACTGTATTTATCCAACATTCTTCAACGTAATGAAAAGCAAAATTTTCTGAATGCTATCTATTCCGCAAATACTTGGCGAAAGGTGTTTTGATACTGATTTAAAAAAAAAAGTATCTCATCGTTACGCGTGTTGTTGACGTCATGAGAGTATACACAAAGCGCCTCGCTATTATCATTGGATATTTTCATATATATATATATATATATATATATATATATATATATATATATATATATATACATATACGCTACGCGTAATAAATAATACATTCAAACGCGCCTACAGGGTTAATAATAAGAAAAAAAATCACCAAAATATCGTCGAATTTGAGACTAAGGCTCTCGGCGACGAAGTTCCTCGCGCCTTTGAAGCGAGCATTGCACAGCGGACAGTTCTTCATCCTCGACTGACACCTGTGACAGACGTGATGCCCTTGAACGCAAGTCGGCACCAAGCCCGATGGCCGCTCCAAGCACACCGGGCACTGCAGGATCTCCTCCAGATCTTCCGCGTACTATGTTTGCAAATAAAAATTAATAATAGGTTCAATCGATGATTTTATTGTTATATAATGCTCTAACACGCATTATTATTTATTAGAATGTCCTGGATCTATGGATTATAATTTTATTTATTTATAATGTGTAATAACGTTCATGACTTCATCTAAAACATTTAAATAATTCATAAAGATACTTGTTTACGAAAATGTAACTTTCTGTTGAATTCTTTTTCAAACAATTTTCTATATAAAATAACGTTTATGACGATATAAGTATAAAAAATTTAAACGATTCATAAAGACACTTGTTTATATTCAATTTAAATTTATAATATCAAGATTAAAATTCTAAGGTCAAACTTACAAAGCATGTATTTCATATTAGTACACGAGTTTAATTTGTTATTTAATCTGGAAACTTATAAACTACACTGTTACCAAAGATTATTGATACAAAAGCAAGTAGGTACATGGAACTTTTGAAATAGTTCGTTTAAAATGTATGGTTCCTCGGGGCTCCAATAAAATTCATAATTTAATACGCCATTCGACGTGCGCAAATACCTTCATTCGAATCGCAACGACTGCATCGAACTCCATGATACCGCTCGTATATATATACTTCTCTCGATCGGTCTGCGTGCAAGATCAAAATACAAACTGCGGCGTAAAACCGTTGCGAAATCCCGTCGTAATAAAACAAATATCTACGCGCACTCGCGCACTCTCCTACAAATAAAAGCGGCGAACGAGAAAACTACAGGATCGGTCTCCGGAGTTAAAACAGAAAGAATAAAGTCGAACTTATAAATTATGCATAGGAGAGAGACCCCGAGCTTCTCGAACGCGGTTTTACGAAGAGATATGCGACCGCAACACCCAGCCGGCCGGTCAGCGACTACTGAGTAAACAAACGGATGTCCAGTGAGCCGAGCTGTGCGAGGACATTTTTCGCGTCGTTGTAATCGATGTGCTATTAATCGAGGCTCGTTCCGCGCTCCGACACTGGGCGCGAAGGCGATTTCGCGAGATGACTATACGTATATTATGAGTGCGTCTCGCTCGCTCGCGTCTGTCTGGCGTGTATCCCTTCCAGTGCGTTATTTGCGCTTTGGTGCGCCTTTGTGTGGAGCGAGCGTCGCTCGGGAAATTAATTGAATTGCGGGACCTGTCGTTGTTAGTACTTTTTTTATTTTATTACTCGATTGGCTGATAAGATTTTATTTTTTTCACTTTTGCGTGTGAGATATTGGAGGTGCGAGCATGAACAAGTTCATTATTGATGTTGTATTTGAGTTTTAGACCAAATTATTAAGTCTTTACTTACTGTTCATTATATTTATAATTCGAATGCATCATTTTTCTAGAGAGATTTCCTATGTAGAAAGTTGATTTATTAATTAATTAATTAAAATGGTTGCTAAGGTGACGAAGGTAGTATATCTTGAATTTATAAACAATTAAATTACTATGGATTTTAGTTATGTAATATTTTACATGTTTTTCAAAGTTATTTTGTTACATTTTGTTCTTCTAATACAAATTGGAATTGTAATTTTCACTACAAAACTTACTAATTTTGCTTTAAAGTGGATTATCGGTAAGTTTAAGAAATCTGCAAATAAAATCTAATATGAAAATTTTATGTTTTTGTAAAATCGAGCCATCTTATTTATAACCAATTTTGGAGGTGTATAGAGGTTTTAATTTTCATATGAGCTATTTTGTGTACAAAAATCGAATTGAAAAACGTTAGGTTGTTACAGCCTTGTTCTGGGAGTGCGATATTTAGGTTCACAAAAATGGAGTTATTCATAGTTTTTCAATATTCCAAAATATTCTATTTTACCGAATTCATGAGGAAAATTTGCTTGCGACTCAAAAAGTTGCCTACCAGTGCTGGGAAAATTCTTGTATTCTTTTGAAGCGGATTTAAACAATATATTATAAATATGTAGTTACAAATTTTAAAGTCAAATTTAATTGTCGTTGTAAAAGAATTCTAATAGGTTTGTAATTGACATATCGTATATAATTAAAAAGATCTTGGCGAATTTTTCTTCATGAATTCATGCTCACTATACCAGTACAAAAAAACTGTTTATTACGAGAAAAAAAATAGAACTGCCTTTGGCGACTAGGATCAGTTATCAATACCAACCTGTTCAATGAGCATACACCAAAACCAAATGTCAACATAAACAAAATTCTAACTTCTTTTCAGAATACTTTAAAGAATCTATTTCCAAGATTACATTAATGTTCGTCAAAGTTGTATGCACACCATCATTTTAAAGTTTCAATAATTACTTCTTGCAATAAATGCAGTTTAAAAAAAACTTTCTTTAGTGAGAATTATTCAAATTTTATAATAACAGGTTTATGAAAAACCGTTTAGTTTAAAATTACCGTTTGTTAGAAATCATTCATAAAAATAACGTCAAGACAGCCCTTATGGATCCTCTTCCTTTTAGTATAATAATCCTGAATAATATTCTCACATCATAATTCTTGTTGAGTGCTATATAAAAAAATAAACTACCTTGATTGATTGATTGCAAAAGGAATAATTGGGAATGAAAGGGTGAAGTAATAAAATGTTGTATCACATACATTTGTGAATTCGTTACCTCAATAAGTCAATCCACTGGTCGATCATTAAAAATTCACACGCAACCTGCATAAGTATTAGAAAAACTCCAGCATGTAATAAATCTGGTTAAATCCACCCACAGGGTACGTCCCTGTGCGCCCAGTACATGCGCAGCCGTCTGAAGCGCTCGGGCATCTTCCACCGCAAGCTCGGCCTGAAGCGCATGCGAAGCGCCAAGCTCCTGTCGGGTGGCGCCCTCGTCGGCGAGGTCTATCCCGAGCTGACGGCCGTCGGCGCCGAGCTCGAGAAGATGCATCCAAACCTGTTCGAGCGCATCGGCCGGCAGATCGGCTGCGGCGCCTTCACCTCGGAGCAGCGCGTCACCGAGGCTCTGACCGACGTGGCCCGCGAGATGCTCAGAGCCGGCGAGTGCAACTGGGCCAAGATCGTGGCGCTGTACGCCGTGGCGGGTGGCATGGCCGTCGACTGCGTCAGGCAGGGCAAACCCGAGTTCCTGCCGGTCATACAGCGCGCCATGACCATGGTGCTCGAGGAGGACCTGGCCGCGTGGATACAGGCCAACGGTGGATGGGTAGGTTCATCGATTTAGCGCCGCGTTGCGGATCTGTTGGATATTGCTGTGTATTGTAATGAGGCGCTGGGCTGCAATACACCTGCCAAGTCCATTTTCCATAAGGACGATAGTTGACTGACCTCCTGTCGCCCGTATGGAAAATGGACTTGGCAGCTGTTTTGCACCCCAACGCCTCGTATATTAGCGGCTTAGCGGCGGAAGGCTCAATCAGACTTTTGGCCCCGTGCAAATCAACCGATTTCACTAAAATGGCATTCACAATGGGTTTTCGACAAAAGTAGGTATAATTTAGAAATAAACGGAATCGGTTTGACTGGTACGGAATTTTTCTACTTAATTGTACAACCCGCAACAGAGGCATTAAATTAACTGAGTAATTTGAGTATTTAATAAGCAAAAAATTACTTTATCTCAAAATAATGCTTGTTTCTAAAAAAAACGTAGTAGGCGCTATTACGCAAAAAAAATCGCCGATATACAATTTCATGGAAACCAAAAACCGTCTTAAATCTGAAATAATATCTGGTACTTTTAGTGCTTGAGAGATATTTTTTTAATGAAAATTTAAACCATTTTTTTCGAGAAAGAGGCCCAAATATCCATTACGGGTCGAGAAGTTGAGCGTTTAACTTTTCGTAAAAAATTCACTTACGTAGTCCAGTTGTCATAGAGTATAGTATCTCCCTGTATGTGGATGTAAAATTTTCAAGTTTATTTCACTTTGATTTGACACTGTCCATCGTACTACCAAAATCATGAAGATTTGAAAGGTACATCTACTATAATTACTCATTTAACGCAGAACATCATTTAATTTTTATTATTAATACGCATTAAAATTGTATGGCACTAAAATAGACACATTTTCACACATTTTCATTAAAAAAAATGTTCTTGAGTACTAAAAATAGCAATTATTATTATTTCAAATTTAAGGCGTATGTGGCGCCTTAATGATCATCCTCCTTTAGTCTGGGGTAAATGCATAAAACGTATTCGTGGAGTTTAATAGAACTTCTTCAAGTCACAACATTTATCTTGTATTATTTACATTTTTAGCGCAGGATTAATTTTTCAACAGTATTAGTCATTCCACTTTGCTTTGAATGAAAAATCGTTTAGAAATTCGCATCGATAAATTACAATAATATTACTACGACAACATTTTCTTCTGAAAATAATTTAATATTATTGCTATAAAATAACATGTAAAAATGTTATCGAAACTTTAAATGAATATTTATTTATAAATCAAAAATTCAAAGAAGAACCAATAATGTTTAATCACGATATATTCGTTATACACGGAGTGAAAAAGTTAGTAATGATTACTATACTAGGGTAGGAATTCGAAGACGAAGAGTAAAATGGGTTGACAGCACTACGCAGGTTAGAACTCAGTACTTACTAACCTGTAATGGAATTAATAAAATTTCCCGAAATACACATAGATTTCATAATAACTATTTAAATACTAAGCCATTTTTCTTCAATAATTTACGTATAACATATAAAATAAGCCAAATATTAAATAATTATTGAATATTATTCAATTATCCAAGGAGGATTGATTACTATACTATATTAGGAATTAGTCCAAATAGGTTTTATCGGTTCCGATTTACCCACCTGTCACTGTACTCAGTCCTAATCCCATTTAGTAGCAATTACAATATTTTTCTCTCCGTGTAGTTGTTAAAGTTTTACACAAACATATGAGAATATTCAATTCGAACTTTGCATGATTTTTAAAAATGCATAAATCACTTAGAAAATGGTTCATTATTGGCATTAAAGTATTTTTCAGAATTTATTCAACTCGAATTTATTGAAGAAAATTATTATTTATGTATGTAATTTTGAATTTCCCGCGAATTATTTCGAAACGATTCCTATTGGCCAATCGATTTGTGATGTCAGGATGGTATAATTTTGAAAAATGATTAATCATTCCAATATCGCATGGAAAATATTTATAAACAAAATAATGTGATATATCCTTAATAATTTTCGACCGCGAATCCAATAGTGATATTAGGTTTTGGGCCAGATATATTTTTAAGTCCCATTTAACGCAACTTTATTTTTTCAAATGAGAACATATCTCTTTTATTACGTATTTTAATTCCTCGTCTCAAAATACATACGATGTATGTGGCATTTTCAGGCGAGGAATTGACCAATAGGAATCGTTTCGAAATAATTCTCGTGAAATTCAAAATCGCATGCATAAATATTGATTTTTCTCAATAAATTCGAGTTGGAAAAATTCTGAAATACTTTACTGCAATAAGGTCATTTATGCATTTTTAAAATCATGCAAAGTCCCAATTAGTATTTTAAGATAATATTAGCTATTTTTTATATAATTTATTACCATTTGCCGCCGAACCGAGCATTAATTTTGAAAAGTTGATATAACAGTAAATAAACAAGAATTTATTAAAAATTTATCAAAAAAGCCCACCTGAAAACGCCTAATAGAGTAGTATTATCAGAATAAATACTTTATTTGACTAATCAGGAGGACTGACCAAAATTAATATTCTGACCGAAAACTGGGGGCGTAAGGTAACAAGTTCATCGAATTAATAAATAAATTAATCAACCAAGTAAATAGTAGCTGCATATATTAGTAGTAGCATATCTGACACTTCAAGGCATAACGACTAAGTCCATTTTTTGTGTTGTCGAAAATTTCGCATTCTTATGTATTCACTGTTGCAAAATATTATAGTGCCCAATATAAAGCTTGACAGTTTGCGCATCTAGTTGGGCATCAAATACAAACATAATCATACATTTAAATATAACAATTTCTTTTCGTTTCTTTGCAAGATTGCATAACAATGCAATTAAGTTGTTATGTCTGGAACAAACCCCAAGAAAGTCGACTTAAGTTGTTATTCCGTGAACGAAACCAAAAAAGTGGACTTAAGTCATTATGCACATAGCTAGTATCGACAATTGATTATGTTTTATTACTCTCTGTTTTACATAAAGGCAATAGTTAATTTCAAATAACAATAATCTTATTGAATGATATAATTTTTTGTGATTTCAGAGTGCCTTAGCAATACGGTACAGGCCAGTGCCAAAACAAATAGGATGGCAAACTAATACAGTGATATTGTTCATCGCCGTCACTACAATATTCGTCAGCATTCTTTCAATAGCGATCAGAATATTTTTACTGTGATAAAGATCTTTTCGATAGATATTGTAATTATAGAAATTACGTTTATTTACTTTTATTTAATAGTCGTTTTTATTATATGTATATAATGTATATAGATATAAATATAAGTAAACTTACATATGATTAATGATAATGTTACAAACGTCTTGGAATTCGTAAATGGTTCCACCTTTGACTTTGTGTGATGTCCTGTTAAATATATAATCCTTTGCTAGGAAACTGACTTCCAGTGCATTTTCAAAGTATTAATATTTGACATTTGATGTTATATTGTCTTACATAAATGTGATTATAAATTGGGTTAAATATAAATAGATGCGTATTGCCATTCAGTACCTTCAAATTGGTTTTATAATCGAGGTATTTCTATACTCTATATACTTATCTCAACGCGCTGCGGTTGATATATACATAAAAAATGCATAATACTCAACACTTTTTGGATACAGTGGATTCTTCATTGCTACCATATGAAAGGTTAAGCAGTGTTACTGTGGATGTAAATATCAGCTACGGAACTGTGTCTGTGGTACGTAAACAAGTTAAAAAAAAATTATTCTTAATTTATTTTGTTCTTTTGAAATCATTTTTTCTTTTAGCGTAGAATACGTTTCAGAACCAGAATCAGATAAGTTTACCTCTTACAATTTATTGGTTTTTATTAAGAAGGTAATCTTGAAATTCTAGTAATGTATTATTATTGAGGTTATTATATTTCGCTAAAGATTATTTTACAGATAAAATATTTGTGACTCTCATAAAGAATTACCAAGATTACCTTAGCTAGTTAATTATATAGACTATTGAGCAGTTACTTTGTGTCAAATGTGTTCGTTCCTTTTTCAGACTTTTCGAGACCCATCAAGTTTTTTCTAAAAAGAGACTATTACAAATATTTGGCGTTTTGTCAAAAGCTGTTATTAGTGGCAATTAGGGGAGGATGGGGTATTGCCGGTCACCTAAGCAAACGTGCTTGTTATTTTCACTTTCAAATTGTTTCTTTGAACTTAAATAATTATTATGTTAGTTCAAACCATTGACTATAAATATTTATTATTGGTTTAATATAAAAATGTAAGATATTGAAGCTATAAGTCGAAATAAAAAAAGCATTTTGACCGAATTTACTCCACATCAAAAGGTAATACCGGTCAGCCTTGGTACAATTCCGATCACTATTAGAAAGTTACTTTTATAGGTGAAAATTTTATTTAAATCAATTATATGAACTTTCATATGATCCGTCGCATTATTATTTGCACTTACATAGTGAAACATATAATAACATAACCATTGTTCAATCGAAAACACTTAAGCAAAGTTACCCTACCTGAGAGCGCAGCGGAACGTTTTCTTAGCCTCACTTTCGGGAGCGTCATATAAATAACATTGTGACCGGGATTACCCCCATTCTGCTTAGTAATTTAAATTGAAATGACAAAAAAGTAATAGGTTTATACTCCTTTTCTTCACTACTTCGTATTCTTAGATTGTTCAAATTAATAAAGATGCAAAAAATAACTGCCTAAAGCAACAAATAATATGCATAAAAGCTTATTTTATAGATCAGATTTTTTATAAGAAATGTAGGCCTACACTTTGATTGCATATAATTCCTTAATAGAACTGAATAGAAGGTTGTTTGAACATTAGATTAATTGCATATTATGTTGCGTTTAATATACTATTCGAATTATTACCTGAATATGTTTAGATTATTGAAAATAAGACTGACCGGAATTAGCCAGTGACCGGCATTACCCCGTTCTCCCCTAGTAAGAAAAATGTAAGTTGTATGTACCCTGCAGAAAATGTTAAATTAGAAGCAATTAAAATCATTAAATCCTAGCACTTCATATCAAATAATTAATTTTAATGAAAAATCGTGCTGTGTTTTAATCATATTTAATGATTTGAATGGATTTTAATCAGACGTTTTCAGCAGGGTAGATACAAATAATGTGTGTACTTTATCGTCAAACAAGTATAACGTTATCACAACTTCTTTTTTTATATTTCTCTAAGTACATGAATATTTAAATGAAGTTTATGAGTCATAGCATTTGAGTATTAATGATTAATTTTAGCGTCAAACATATGACTATATATTTCTCTTTTGATTATGTGTACTACCTATATGAGAACTATAGCCATATTTGAAAATGAAGTATATCTTTTTTGAATAAATACTCATCATCACCTTTATTCTTATTAACCTACGTTAGTCGTTATATTTTTATCCAACATCTGGTTAATTTATTAATTCAAACCAATATATGAACACGTAAGTTGTCAAATATTAGATCTTTAATTTATAACACTGCAGTAGTCATAGGAAAGGCCTGAGATAAGTTGTACACAGAGCTAACTTGGCAAATTTGAAACTCTGTTGCTGTTTATTTTATGCATCTAGTATCTGTATAAGTATTTCACTACAATAGCCATTGGAGCGACCGGAGCTTAGTTATATATGGGGCTAGCTTGTACAACAGGAATTTCTTAAGTCCAAAAGCTTATTACAGAGTTACTGTTCAGGTATATTAGAGACACAAATTAACTTAATTAAACTTTTTTCATTTCAATAATTTTTTTTAATCTACATAAATATCTTCAAATGAGTTTTTGTTATGCAAACTAAGTTTATGATTCAAAGTATATACATTTTTTCACAAGATTCTACTATATCTAACCTATTTATTACACGGTTTCAGATACTGCACTTATTAGGGTTTGTAATTCTTATAGAAAACTTTGATAAAATCATTAAATGTCTGCTAAAAAGGGGGTATTCGATTTTCTTGTTTGCAAATTTTAATAATAAGTTTTCTATAAGAATTACAAACCCTAATAAGTGCAGTATCTGAAACCGTGTAATAAATAGGTTAGATATAGTAGAGTAGTGTAAAAAAATGTATATACTCTGAATCATAAACTTAGTTTGCATAACAAAAACTCATTTGAAGATATTTATATAGATTAAAAAAAATTATTGAAATGAAAAAAGTATTTCTTAAAACAAAGTATATTAAATAATAAAGTGGACATTGGGAAGAATTTTATTCTATACTATTAAACACTCTTATTCTCTACGACTTCTTATTTACCTACAACTATTTTTTCACTTACTCTCACCTGTCAAAACAACCATGACCAATTTTCCCTTCTAAATTTAGCCAAATTAAAAATTATTTCAAATAAGTTGTCAACTTTGCCTCGTTAAGTTCCCTATAATATATTCGATTATTTTTTTTTAAATTATGATAATAATTTAAGCTGTTTATTGCTGTTTATTATTTATAATTTTGGATTAGCTTAACTTCTAGCTTTAATTCAGATTTAAATAGTGCTTAATAAAGCATGGTGCGGTGATAAACATTGTATTTTTGTCATTTGGGTATAATATTTCTACTGCATATTAGACATAATACAGATTAGTACTTGGGACAGATTCATCTCACCAAAACTTGCACTTCTTGCACATTTCTTCAATATTAAAAGGTATTAAGATAACTGTATATGTGAAAGATCAGAATTTATATACAAGCTTTTAAAATCAACTTATCTATTCTTTCAACCAAAATTAGTTCATGTCAATTGAACACTTAATTGTTAATAAATTTTTAAAATAATTAATTTATAACTTTTAACGTAATAAAGTGTTATAATTATTAATTATATTATAATATCAATCTATGCATTTATCGGTGTCACCTTCTCACGTCTGCACTCTCTAATTTTTTGTTCCTAAATATTCCAAACCATTATAATGAAAAATTATTATATTCAAAATAAATAAATTCTCCTATAAACTCTAAAAAAGGTAAATAAGTTTTTATCAAAAACCGCTAAACACTTTACTAAAGTCTTCACTTTACTTAAATGTAAAGTTAATTAATAAAAAAATATTCTAAACCAGTCCAACAACCAATTATTAAACTAATTATTAAGTTATATATATATATAAGTGTCTAATTTTATTCCACAGTTAAGGTATAATACATAAATTAATATTGTATTTACATACTATAATTTATAAAATACAAAGGGTACAATATAATTTTAAGTGCAAGAAAAATTAGTAATAATTGCAATACATACATTATAATTTCATTGTTATCATTAATATATTATTGTTTTTTGTTTATTTCTTTTATCTATTTATAATTAATTTGCCTAATAAAAAATCACAACATTGTACAAAAGTCTAGTATTACGCTAAATTTCCAATCAGACAATTATAAATCTGCAATTTTTGTTTTTCTTAAAAATATTGTTTATTATCACTGATTCTTACGTATTTTTTTGCATCAAATATACTTAAATGTACTGAGACGGCATATCATATAATGATAAGAGGTAGGAGTGGAACGCGTGTACTGACATACCGGCACACATGTTACCATAAGAATTATGCAAAGAGTTACAAACTCGACCCACAGGTGGCGTCGAGACATATAACACGCAAGTGAGAGCACAAGCTCGGGTATATAAGCAGCCGTGCGGCCGCAGAGCAAGCATTCTCTTTCTAGCGGCAACGCTTAATAGAGCGGGCTAATCTTACCCCGCTCTATATAGCCAAGTCCAAGTCCCTAGAATTGAATCAAACTTAACACAATCCTATGTAGAATGTAGATACATTAAACTAATAATAAACCCCTTAAAATATATAAATCTCTAACACTTCTTTAAACATCTCCTAACACTGCCAAACCGGAGTTTAATACTAGACTAGCACACCTCTCGAGCCGTGCCTGTCGACGTATCGACTCCCATCCGGGGTGACGTTCGTAGGCTCTTCGACCCTTGGACGCGCACCCTAAAGGTTGCTAACTTCGGCTACCCGGGTGCAGAGTCGTAGGGGCCATTTTCTTCCCCCCACCTCTGAGTCTCCCTCCAGGCAACAACTCGAACAGCTTGCACGCATTGCATCGCGGCAACTGTAAAACTTAGGGGGCTAACCGAAGATTACTTCCGCTTCGGCCGGAGTAATCGGACGTTCTAGAGGATCAACTGCACTCCGCGTATCTTTCACAGGGACAACCCTCCGCGATTTCGCATCTCCCATAACGACACATAGTTTGTCCGTTTCAGTACTTTGATGAAAAAATCAAATTCTCAATTCAACATAGTGCCAACACAACAAGTGTTAAGAAATAAAATTTTACTAAACTACACAATATTCTAATTTTAATATTATGTTGGCAGAACCAATGACTCTATAAAGAAGAAAGTGACGGCCGCGATATTCTTTCCGCAAACGATATTTCTTCACTTGTTTTGCAAACAGCTAAATCGACGCTTGTTGTTCAAGATATTTTCGATTGAGATATTCTACGACAATTTTAGTGTATTTTGCTGTACATCTTTGCTGTTCTTAAATACGTATTCTTGCGTAAGTAACATTCATGTTAATTAACACGTAACCTTGCAGTAAGTAATTTAATACAAGTCGATATTCGTAGTTAATACTATGTCATTTCCTTTGTAGTTTTTTGTTTAAACCACGTTTTTGAGTATTTGGTCGTTTCATCTTATCAATCATTAGTATCATTACAATATCTCATTAGAGATATTCTTCTTAATCATGCAGATAAATGTTGTATTTATTATTAAAATAATAATGAGGTATTGGTTTTAATTCCTTGAATTTGCCTTCACAAATTTAACTCAATTCCGGTTTTTTATACAGAAAAATGATGCTGTTTGAAATCGAGTTAACTATTTGTTTTTTATTAGTCTGTAATATAATGCGTATTCTTTCAATTACTTAAATATTGAGTGATATACGTATATAAATGTTCTGAAACAATTTTTAGACAAGAGTTAAAACAATAAATATAATTTTTTTTTTATATTATTTAACGTCGCCATGTTTGTGCTTCCATGTGGTGCTAATCGGCGACGGGGGTCTGCGGTGTGTTTGTAAACAAAGCACATGTAATTTTTACAAAGGTGCTTGTATCAATCGGCAGAGACTAGGATTCGAACCCGGGTCACCGGCGTGGGAATCCGACACTCTACCGACTGAGCCGCCGCAGGCCCAAAATAAATATAATAAATATTTATTTTTAATTTAGGAAAGTGTTTTTAATTTTTTGTTTATTGAGAGAGCATCTTAGTAAATGAATAAAATCATTGAATTACATTTTGTATAGGGTTCAATGACAAAATATTTTTATATTATTGTATATACCTCATTTTACATAAATGATATTAAGGGGACGCCGGATATCTCTGTCCTTGTCTAATTGAGTTTTCATTCATAATTTTAAGAGAAATCATATTTTTCTTTAAATAATAGTTGTCCCCGCTTCGTTTTATAGTAATCTACATATATGTCCAAGCTGGATTCATATGATTGTTTTGTTTTCGAGAAAACTTTGACACACTAAATGGGCCAACTACGTGGAGATTAACCTTTACATACTAAGTTTGTCAAAGTTTTCTCGAAAACAAAACAATCATATGAAACCAGCTTGGACATATAATTAGGTTACTGTAAAACAAATTGGGGACAGCTATTATTTTGTGATTAAACAATTTACTTTGTAAATAAATAACGAAATACGTGTGTAGGATAGTAGGAATCTACTGTCGGTATCCGACGTCTCCTTAAATGCAATTGCAGTGAGTTTTAGAACTTTTTATTAAAATAAAGGTCGGTTCAATTTGTCTGAGTCAACAGTTATTTTTTATGTAATTGATAATTTATTGTTAAGAATACTGTAACATTTTTTTACCTTAGTTGACTATACAACTTATTTTCGTGCTAAAATTGCGTCAATAATCACAAGTTTTCTCGTATTGTTTAAAATGTGTCATCATCATACGATACCAATTTTAACTAATAATTTTACTTAAGTTTAATATGACTCATATTATTTAATTAAATATTTGCTATCGATCCATGGACCTACGAAGTAAAGTAATACTTTGTATAACTTTTTTTACAAAGAATACATAATTTATAAAAAGTTTTGAACAGTGATTTTTCACTCCAAAGGCTTCGAGTGGATCACTTACCACTTGCTAAGAGTGAAATCTCACTCGAAATAAGTTATCAAAACAGCCATTCGAGGCCATTTGAGTAAAAATATTACTTTTTATAATTTAGAGAGTGGCTTTTCTTGGATAGGGATCTGGTCAGAAATACGTTTAAGGATTTCAAGAGTCAAAATACACTATTAGAAAATATATGTGTTTAATTTAATTAAATTACAACTCTTCATTATTTGTATTTTTGTTTACACAGCCTGCAGACAAAAATATTTTATTTTATTCATAATGCGTCTTTGTTTCCTACAGTTTTCATTTTTGAGTTTTAATTTTCCCTTGTTTTTGGTATGTTTCAGGCAATATTAATTCAGTGCAAATGTATTTGAAACTGCTTTAAATTACCAATCTATTTTAACTGAAAATTTTGAATAAGCAATTAATTTAATTCATTATACCAACATTAAAGCATGATTTGTTTTAATATAAAGAAATTATGATGGAAGTTCATTGAAAAAGAAATTTTAGGTAAATAATTACCAATATCGAGAGCGATATCCAGTAAACGATTTTCTTATTTTTGATATAAAAAACCTTTTCATAAAAAAACAGTAATTTTTTTCATTCTAGCCTCTATATTGGATCGGCAATTTTCAATTTTGATTTTTTTACATTGCATTCACAATCAGCGATCCGAAAACCCATCGGATACCAATTTTAACTAGAAAACAATTATTTTTAAAATTTTGCGCCGCCATATTGGATCGACCGTTTTGAATTTTTAATATCTGACATCATATTCGTAATCAGCAACCCGAGAAACCCCCGGATACCGATTTTAACCAAAAAATTAATTTTATTCGTTGAGCTTTTCAAGAATATGTACGTTCTTATAAAGTAGACGTCATTTTCTTTCGATTGGTATATCTTGTAATAACATTAAACTTATTTTCGTGTTATAATAATAAAATATTAGTTTTAAAAAAATTGTAAAAAGCGAAAAATTATTTTTTTGCATTTTATATGTTGAACTTGTCAAAAATATGTCAGTTTTCATAAAATTGGCGTAATTTCCTTTCATTGATATATCTTATAATAACTTTAAACTTAACTTCGTGTTATAATAACAAAATAATAGTTTTACAAATATTGTAAAAAGCGAAAAAAAGATTTTTTCTCATTTTATACGTTGAGCTTTGCTAAAATATGTACGTTTTCATAAAGTTAGCTTAATTTCCTTTCAATTCATATATCTCATAATAACTTTTAAGTTATTTTTGTAAAATAATAACAAAATATTAGTTTTTAAAAAAAATTTTAAATACAAAATTATTTTTTGTTTTTTAATACTCAATTATTTTATTGACTCCTAAACGCTTATATCTAATAAATTAATTGTAGCATTACTTTATTAATTGCGAATTTTCATTATAGCATTCCTTAAATCGATTAATCCGGATCTCTCTTTGAGAAAGTATTATTCGAAGGTAGTTAGCAGAAGTTATGCATTTAAACTCAATTTAAAAAAAAAGTATATATATATATATATATATATATATATATATATATATATATATATATATATATATATATATATATATATATATATATATATATATATATATATATATATATATATATATATATATATATATATATATATATATATATATATATATATATATATATATATATATATATATATATATATATATATATATATATATATATATATATATATATATATATATATATATATATATATAAATTAGAGATAGGGGATAAAATTTGTATTGCAAACGTATTTAGTGACAAGGAACATACATCTGTGGTTTCCCGGTATAACGACATAATTCCACTTTTTTTTAAATTGAGTTATATATATATATATATATACTAGAAAAAAATTCGATAATAGACAGTATTAGGTCCTACCCAAATTTTTCTTCATGCATATATCAAATTAAATAAGGCCTATTCAGTGAAACGGGCACAAAGCTTCATTTTGAGGCAGTAGTAAATAATTGTTAAACGTTTTATAAAAAATCGCCATCTACCTCTTGTAATCTCTCCTTATAATAGTTAAAATCTTTTTTGTACTTATTTTGAACAATAATAAGCATAACTATGATAAAATTAAATGGAAAATTGAAAAACTAATTTTTGTTGCATATCGTTTGATAGTATTAGGTAGCACATCACTAACGACACAATAAATTTGCGGCAAGCTTGAAAACCGCTCAATTGCTAAAATACACTGGGTTATGAAGAAAGCTATACACATAATATTTTAAACATCTAGTGATTAAAAAAAAATATTTTTCTAATTCTCCCCTTGAGCTAATACATTTTATCAAGCGAATAGTTCTGACATTTACGACCAAAACAGGTAAAATACGCGAGGCGCTAGTGTTATGCACTTCGCGCATAACTGATGAAAACTTTATGTCATTGGGTGTGTAGATGTGTGTGTAAGTTGAGGGGAGAGGTGGGTGTG
Source organism: Gastracanthus pulcherrimus (assembly GCA_949152435.1). Taxonomy (NCBI): domain Eukaryota; kingdom Metazoa; phylum Arthropoda; class Insecta; order Hymenoptera; family Pteromalidae; genus Gastracanthus; species Gastracanthus pulcherrimus. The sequence goes on along the minus strand of OX424574.1, from coordinate 134,805,220 downwards.
TAAGTGGATAAACGAGTTCGTGAAGGTGGACGAGTGTGTCAAAAGATGTGTGTGAGAAGGGGTGGATTAATAGGTGTGTTGATGGATGCATGCATCTGTTGGTTGGGTGGATGGTTATGTGCATGGATGATTCCTGCTTGAGCGAATAGAATGCGTCTGAAGTTTCAAACGTCAGAAACTGATCGAAATAAAAAAATGTTTCCGCTTATGTTCTTGCAGTACTCGTCTTCTGCTCAAAATACGCAGTCGCCTTCGATTTGTGTTTGCTCGCTTCGATTCGTACTGCAAATCACACGTGGATAAAACGAACCCTACTTTTCACTCTTGACACATAATATACTATTGTTTACTTAGTATTTAATTTCAATTTATAGATACTACTACGAAAAAAATTATAACTCGGCCTAATAAAAGTCTTTGAATTTATATCTTCGCAGATATATCCACTGTGTTCAAATACGGCAGCAATAATGTTGAACTCCTGACTCGCCCCGGGATCCCGTCAAACAAGGGTTGGAAATCTAATAAAAATTCTAACTCGGCATAATAAACTCTTTAAATATATTTTATACCTTTACAAATATCTTCAATATGATAGAATACACTTAAGAAACAAAATGTATCCCCTCGACCCGAAAACCCGTTAAACAGGGGTTGAAAGTATGAAAATATAAAAGAAAATTTTAAATTCTTCACACATATCTTTGTTATGATAGAATACACTTATGAGAAAAATTTGGACCAATAACTTGAGACGGTAATTCTTTAAACAGGAGTTGGGAAAGGCTCAATATAGGTACAAAAAATCTAACTCGACCTAATAAAAGTCTTTGAATTTATTACATGACAAACATCTTCGTTATGATAGGATCCGATTTAGAAAAAAGTTTTAACTTCTATATCGACCCATTGTATGCCTCACTTTGTTCGTCTTTGCCAATTCCCACCCCCGTTATCTATATTGAGGTAGTTTCCAGAAAACGAAAAAGTTACATAACACCCTTGGCACATGTAGAGTCATATACAATCTATTACGTATTACAATCTAAATCGGGCGTTACAACGCCAAGGGTGTTATGTATCTTTTATGTGCTCCAGTATCTACTCCTAGTACAGGCAGAGGGGGTGGAAATTAGCAGAATACACAAAGTGATTTTTCCTCGTAAAAAGACAAAACTTCTTTCGGTGATTTGCACTGTAAACGGGTCTACATTTGCTAAGAATGTAATATACTGCTTTTCTTGCCCTGAAGACAACCTCTAGTATGTATATAAGGGGTGTAATTTAGCAAAGACGCACAAACTAATTTTTTCCAGTCCAAAACCAATTGTCCTTTCTGCGATTTAGATTGTAAACGACTCTACATGTGCCAAGGGATTCAAGCAATTTTTTTTGTGTTCCGGTAGCTACTCCTAGTACGGACAGAGGGGGTGGAAATTGGCAGAATACATAAAGTGATTTTTCCTTGTGAAAAGACAAAACTTCTTTCTGTGATTTGCACTGTAAACGGCTATACATTTCGTAAGGGTGTAATATTCTTTTTTTCGTACCTAGAAGACAACCTTTAGTATGGATAGAAGGGATGTAAATTGGTAGAATACACAAAGTGATTTTTCCTCGTAAAAAAACAAAACACTTTCGATGATTTCAACTGTAAACGGCTCTACAGGTGCCATGGGTGATATGTAATATTTTTCTATTCCGGTAGCTAACGGAGTAATTATTCCCCGTACATAATTAATTCTGGCGATTTGGACCGTAAATGACTGTCCATGTGCCAAAGGTGTTACCTTATTTGCCTTTGTGCTCCGGTAACTAATCCTAGTACGGACAGAGAGGATGCAAATTTGCATAATAAACAGTAATTTTCACCCATAAAAAAAAACTTTTTTTGGCGATTTGCATTGTAAACAACTCTACTTGTGCCAAGGGTGTTACGTAATTCTTTTCGTGCTGCGCAAACTATCCCCACTACTACGGACAGACTGGGCAATTTTCTTTTTGTGATTTCGATTTTAAAAGACTACATATGCTACGGCTGTTATCTAATTTTCTCTGTGCTCCGCTAACTACTCCTAGTACGGATAGATGGGTGGAAACTGACAGAAATACATTAAGCAACGCTCGCGTCACTCGGGCGACAAACTAACGCTCGTACAAGCATCATTTTTATCGCATTAAACGGAAAATGAAAATTATTACATAGCACCCTTGGCCTATGTACAGTTGATTGCAACTGAAATCGCCGAAGAAGATTTTGTTTTGAAACCAGGAAAAATCACGTTGTGCATTACTACCATTTTCCACCCCCTCCGACAGTACTAGGTTAGTTTCCGGAGAAAGAAAAAAAATTGCATAAAGACTCTTGGCATATGTACAGTCGATTACAACTGAAATCGTCGAAAAAGATTTTGTTTTGGATCGAGGAAAAATCCCATTGCGCATTTCAGCCACTTTCCATCCCCTCTGCCTCAATTAGGTATAGTTTCCGGAAAATTAAAAAATATTACATAGCACCCTTGGCACATGTACAGTCGATTGCAACTGAAATCGTCGCAAAAGATTTTGTTTTGGAAAGAGGAAAAATCACTTTGAGCATTTCAGCCACTTTCCATCCCCTCTGACAGTACTAGGGTAGTTTCCGGAGAAAGAAAAAAAATTGCATAAAGACTCTTGGCATATGTAGAGTCAAATGCAACTGAAATCTTCAAAAAAGATTTTGTTTTTGATCGAGGAAAAATCACTTTATGCATTTCAGCCACTTTCCATTCACTCTGCCTGTATTAGGGATAGTTTCCGGAAAATGGAAAAATATTACATAGCACCCTTGGCATATGTACAGTCGATTACAACTGAAATCGTCGAAAAAGATTTTGTTTTGCAACCAGGAAAAAGTAGTATACGCATTTCTGCCATTTTCCACCCCCTGTGACAGTACTAGGGTAGTTTCGGGAAAATGAAAAAAATTGCACAAATACCCCTGGCATATGTACAGTCGATTTCAACTGAAATTGCGGAAAAAGATTTTGTTTTCAAACCAGGAAAAATCTGTTTATGCATTGCTGCCATTTTCCACCCCCTCTTACAGTACTAGGGTAGTTTCCGGAAAATTAAAAAAATTGCATAAAGACCGTTGGCATATGTAGAGTCGAATGCAACTGAAATCTTCGAAAAAGATTTTGGTTTTTGATCGAGGAAAAATCACTTTATGCATTTCAGCCACTTTCCATTCCCTCTGCCTGTATTAGGGGTAGTTTCCGGAAAATGAAAAAATATTACATAGCACCCTTGGCATATGTACAGTCGATTACAACTGAAATCGTCGAAAAAGATTTTGTTTTGGATCGGGGAAAAATCCCATTGCGCATTTCAGCCACTATCCATCCCCTCTGCCTCTATTAGGTATAGTTTCAGGAAAATTAAAAAATATTACATAGCACCCTTGGCACATGTACAGTCGATTGCAACTGAAATCGTCGCAAAAGATTTTGTTTTGGAAAGAGGAAAAATTACTTTGAGCATTTCAGCCACTTTCCATCCCCTCTGACAGTACTAGGGTAGTTTCAGGAAAATGAAAAAAATTCACAAATACCCCTGGCATATGTACAGTCGATTTCAACTGAAATTGCGGAAAAAGATTTTGTTTTCAAACCAGGAAAAATCTGTTTATGCATTGCTGCCATTTTCCACCCCCTCTTACAGTACTAGGGTAGTTTCCGGAAAATTAAAAAAATTGCATAAAGACCGTTGCCATATGTACAGTCGAATGCAACAGATATCGTCGAAAAAGATTTTGTTTTGAAATCAGGAATAACCACTTTGTGCAATTCAGCCACTTTCCATCCCTTCTGACAGTACTAGGGTAGTTTCAGGAAAATGAAAAAAATTGCACAAATACCCCTGGCATATGTACAGTCGATTTCAACTGAAATTGCGGAAAAAGATTTTGTTTTCAAACCAGGAAAAATCTGTTTATGCATTGCTGCCATTTTCCACCCCCTCTTACAGTACTAGGGTAGTTTCCGGAAAATTAAAAAAATTGCATAAAGACCGTTGGCATATGTAGAGTCGAATGCAACTGAAATCTTCGAAAAAGATTTTGTTTTGGATCGAGGAAAAATCACTTTATGCATTTCAGCCACTTTCCATTCCCTCTGCCTGTATTAGGGGTAGTTTCCGGAAAATGAAAAAATATTACATAGCACCCTTGGCATATGTACAGTCGATTACAACTGAAATCGTCGAAAAAGATTTTGTTTTGGATCGGGGAAAAATCCCATTGCGCATTTCAGCCACTATCCATCCCCTCTGCCTCTATTAGGTATAGTTTCAGGAAAATTAAAAAATATTACATAGCACCCTTGGCACATGTACAGTCGATTGCAACTGAAATCGTCGCAAAAGATTTTGTTTTGGAAAGAGGAAAAATTACTTTGAGCATTTCAGCCACTTTCCATCCCCTCTGACAGTACTAGGGTAGTTTCAGGAAAATGAAAAAAATTCACAAATACCCCTGGCATATGTACAGTCGATTTCAACTGAAATTGCGGAAAAAGATTTTGTTTTCAAACCAGGAAAAATCTGTTTATGCATTGCTGCCATTTTCCACCCCCTCTTACAGTACTAGGGTAGTTTCCGGAAAATTAAAAAAATTGCATAAAGACCGTTGCCATATGTACAGTCGAATGCAACAGATATCGTCGAAAAAGATTTTGTTTTGAAATCAGGAATAACCACTTTGTGCAATTCAGCCACTTTCCATCCCTTCTGACAGTACTAGGGTAGTTTCAGGAAAATGAAAAAAATTGCACAAATACCCCTGGCATATGTACAGTCGATTTCAACTGAAATTGCGGAAAAAGATTTTGTTTTCAAACCAGGAAAAATCTGTTTATGCATTGCTGCCATTTTCCACCCCCTCTTACAGTACTAGGGTAGTTTCCGGAAAATTAAAAAAATTGCATAAAGACCGTTGCCATATGTACAGTCGAATGCAACTGAAATCGTCGAAAAAGATTTTGTTTTGGATCGAGGAAAAATCACTTTGTTCATTTCAGCCACTTTCCATTCCCTCTACCTGTATTAGGGGTAGTTTCCGGAAAATGAAAATTATTATATAGCACCCTTGGCCTATGTATAGTTGATTGCAACTGAAATCGCCGAAGAAAATTTTGTTTTGAAACCAGGACTAATCACGTTGTGCATTACTACCATTTCCACCCCCTCCGACAGTACTAGGTTAGTTTCCGGAGAAAGAAAAAAAATTGCATAAAGACTCTTGGCATATGTACAGTCGACTACAACTGAAATCGTCGAAAAAGATTTTGTTTTGCAACCAGGAAAAAGTAGTATGCGCATTTCTGCCATTTTCCACCCCCTGTGACAGTACTAGCTTAGTTTCTGGAAAATGAAAAAAATTGCATAAGGACTCTTGGCATACGTACAGACGAAAGCAACTGAAATCGTCGCAAAAGATTTTATTTTGGAAACACCAAAAATAAGTTTGTGCATTTCTGCCATTTTCCACCCACTCTGACAGTACTAGGGTAGTTTCCGGAAAATTAAAAAAATTGCCATATTTAAAGTCGAATGCAACAGATATCGTCGAAACAGAATTTGTTTTGGAACGAGGAAAAATCACTTTGTGCATTTCAGCCAACTTCCATCTCCTCTGCCTGTATTAGAGGTAGTTTCCGGAAAATTAAATTTATTACATAGCACTCTTGGCATATGTACAGTAGATTTCAACTGAAATCGCCGAAAAATATTTTGTTTTCAAACCAGGAAAAATCACTATGTCCATTTCAGCCACTATCCACCCCTCTGACAGTACTAGGGTAGTTTCCGGAAAATGTAAGTTATTACATAGCACCCTAGGCATAGGTACAGTCCATTGCAATGCAAATCGCCTAAATAGATTTTGTTTTGGAACCAGGAAAAATTTGTTTGTTCATTTCTGCAATTTTCCACCCCCTCTTACAGTACTAGGGTAGTTTCCGGAAAATTAAAAGAAATGGCATAAAGACCCTTGGCACATGTACAGTAGAATGCAATTGAAATCGTCGAAAAAGATTTTGTTTTGGAACGAGAAAAAATCACTTTGTGCATTTCAGCCACGCTCCATTCCCTCTGCCTGTATTAGGGGTAGTTTCCGGAAAATGAAAGTTATTACAGAGCACCCTTGGCATAGGTACAGTCAATTGCAATGCAAATCGCCTAAATAGATTTTGTTTTGGAACCAGGAAAAATCTGTTTGTTCATTTCTGCAATTTTCCACCCCCTCTTACAGTACTAGGGTAGTTTCCGGAAAATTAAAAAAATTGCTTAAAGACCGTTGCCATATGTATAGTCGAATGCAACTGAAATCGTCGAAAAAGATTTTGTTTTGGAACGAGAAAAAATCACTTTGTGCAATTCAGCCACTTTCCATCCCTTCTGACAGTACTAGGGTAGTTTCCGGAAAATTAAAAAAATTGCTTAAAGACCGTTGCCATATGTATAGTCGAATGCAACAGATATCGTCGAAACAGAATTTGTTTTGGAACGAGGAAAAATCCCTTTGTGCATTTCAGCCAACTCCCATCTCCTCTGCCTGTATTAGAGGTAGTTTCCGGAAAATTAAATTTATTACATAGCACTCTTGGCATATGTACAGTAGATTTCAACTGAAATCGCCGAAAAATATTTTGTTTTCAAACCAGGAAAAATCACTTTGTCCATTTCAGCCACGTTCCATTCCCTCTGCCTGTATTAGGGGTAGTTTCCGGAAAATGAAAGTTATTACATAGCACCCTTGGCAGAGGTACAGTCAATTGCAATGCAAATCGCCTAAATAGATTTTGTTTTGGAACCAGGAAAAATTTGTTTGTCATTTCTGCAATTTTCCACCACCTCATACAGTACTAGGGTAGTTTGCGGAAAATTAAAAGAAATGGCATAAAGACCCTTGGCACATGTACAGTAGAATGCAATTGAAATCGTCGAAAAAGATTTTGTTTTGGAACGAGAAAAAATCACTTTGTGCATTTCAGCCACGCTCCATTCCCTCTGCCTGTATTAGGGGTAGTTTCCGGAAAATGAAAGTTATTACAGAGCACCCTTGGCATAGGTACAGTCAATTGCAATGCAAATCGCCTAAATAGATTTTGTTTTGGAACCAGGAAAAATCTGTTTGTTCATTTCTGCAATTTTCCACCCCCTCTTACAGTACTAGGGTAGTTTCCAGAAAATTAAAAAAATTGCTTAAAGACCGTTGCCATATGTATAGTCGAATGCAACTGAAATCGTCGAAAAAGATTTTGTTTTGGAACGAGAAAAAATCACTTTGTGTAATTCAGCCACTTTCCATCCCTTCTGACAGTACTAGGGTAGTTTCCGGATAATTAAAAAAATTGCTTAAAGACCGTTGCCATATGTATAGTCGAATGCAACAGATATCGTCGAAACAGAATTTGTTTTGGAACAAGGAAAAATCCCTTTGTGCATTTCAGCCAACTCCCATCTCCTCTGCCTGTATTAGAGGTAGTTTCCGGAAAATTAAATTTATTACATAGCACTCTTGGCATATGTACAGTAGATTTCAACTGAAATCGCCGAAAAATATTTTGTTTTCAAACCAGGAAAAATCACTTTGTCCATTTCAGCCACGTTCCATTCCCTCTGCCTGTATTAGGGGTAGTTTCCGGAAAATGAAAGTTATTACATAGCACCCTTGGCAGAGGTACAGTCAATTGCAATGCAAATCGCCTAAATAGATTTTGTTTTGGAACCAGGAAAAATTTGTTTGTTCATTTCTGCAATTTTCCACCACCTCATACAGTACTAGGGTAGTTTCCGGAAAATTAAAAGAAATGGCATAAAGACCCTTGGCACATTTACAGTAGAATGCAATTGAAATCGTCAAAAAAGATTTTGTTTTGGAACGAGAAAAAATCACTTTGTGCATTTCAGCCACGTTCCATTCCCTCTGCCTGTATTAGGGGTAGTTTCCGGAAAATGAAAGTTATTACACAGCACCCTTGGCATAGGTACAGTCAATTGCAATGCAAATCGCCTAAATAGATTTTGTTTTGGAACCAGGAAAAATTTGTTTGTTCATTTCTGCAATTTTCCACCACCTCATACAGTACTAGGGTAGTTTCCGGAAAATTAAAAGAAATGGCATAAAGACCCTTGGCACATGTACAGTAGAATGCAATTGAAATCGTCGAAAAAGATTTTGTTTTGGAACGAGAAAAAATCACTTTGTGCATTTCAGCCACGTTCCATTCCCTCTGCCTGTATTAGGGGTAGTTTCCGGAAAATGAAAGTTATTACACAGCACCCTTGGCATAGGTACAGTCAATTGCAATGCAAATCGCCTAAATAGATTTTGTTTTGGAACCAGGAAAAAACTGTTTGTTCATTTCTGCAATTTTCCACCCCCTCTTACAGTACTAGGGTAGTTTCCGGAAAATTAAAAAAATTGCTTAAAGACCGTTGCTATATGTATAGTCGAATGCAACAGATATCGTCGAAACAGAATTTGTTTTGGAACGAGGAAAAATCCCTTTGTGCATTTCAGCCAACTCCCATCTCCTCTGCCTGTATTAGAGGTAGTTTCCGGAAAATTAAATTTATTACATAGCACTCTTGGCATATGTACAGTAGATTTCAACTGAAATGGCCGAAAAATATTTTGTTTTGGAACGAGAAAAAATCACTTTGTGCATTTCAGCCACGTTCCATTCCCTCTGCCTGTATTAGGGGTAGTTTCCGGAAAATGAAAGTTATTACATAGCACCCTTGGCATAGGTACAGTCGATTGCAATGCAAATCGCCTAAATAGATTTTGTTTTGGAACCAGGAAAAATTTGTTTGTTCATTTCTGCAATTTTCCACCACCTCATACAGTACTAGGGTAGTTTCCGGAAAATTAAAAGAAATGGCATAAAGACCCTTGGCACATTTACAGTAGAATGCAATTGAAATCGTCAAAAAAGATTTTGTTTTGGAACGAGAAAAAATCACTTTGTGCATTTCAGCCACGTTCCATTCCCTCTGCCTGTATTAGGGGTAGTTTCCGGAAAATGAAAGTTATTACACAGCACCCTTGGCATAGGTACAGTCAATTGCAATGCAAATCGCCTAAATAGATTTTGTTTTGGAACCAGGAAAAATTTGTTTGTTCATTTCTGCAATTTTCCACCACCTCATACAGTACTAGGGTAGTTTCCGGAAAATTAAAAGAAATGGCATAAAGACCCTTGGCACATGTACAGTAGAATGCAATTGAAATCGTCGAAAAAGATTTTGTTTTGGAACGAGAAAAAATCACTTTGTGCATTTCAGCCACGTTCCATTCCCTCTGCCTGTATTAGGGGTAGTTTCCGGAAAATGAAAGTTATTACACAGCACCCTTGGCATAGGTACAGTCAATTGCAATGCAAATCGCCTAAATAGATTTTGTTTTGGAACCAGGAAAAAACTGTTTGTTCATTTCTGCAATTTTCCACCCCCTCTTACAGTACTAGGGTAGTTTCCGGAAAATTAAAAAAATTGCTTAAAGACCGTTGCTATATGTATAGTCGAATGCAACAGATATCGTCGAAACAGAATTTGTTTTGGAACGAGGAAAAATCACTTTGTGCATTTCAGCCAACTTCCATCTCCTCTGCCTGTATTAGAGGTAGTTTCCGGAAAATTAAATTTATTACATAGCACTCTTGGCATATGTACAGTAGATTTCAACTGAAATGGCCGAAAAATATTTTGTTTTGGAACGAGAAAAAATCACTTTGTGCATTTCAGCCACGTTCCATTCCCTCTGCCTGTATTAGGGGTAGTTTCCGGAAAATGAAAGTTATTACATAGCACCCTTGGCATAGGTACAGTCGATTGCAATGCAAATCGCCTAAATAGATTTTGTTTTGGAACCAGGAAAAATCTGTTTGTTCATTTCTGCAATTTTCCACCCCTCTGACAGTACTAGGGTAGTTTCCGGAAAATGAAAAAAATTGCACAGAGACCCTTGTCATATGTACAGTCACTTGCAACTGAAATAGCCGGAAACGATTTTGGTTTGGAACCAGGAAAAAACTGTTTGGCATCTCTGCCATTTTTCACCCCCTCTTACAGTACTAGGGTAGTTTCCGGAAAATTAAAAAAATGGCATAAAGACCCCTGGCATGTACAGTCGATTGCAATGCAAAGCGACGAAATAGATTTTGTTTTGAACCAGGAAAAAGTAGTATGCGCATTTCTGCTATTTTCCACCCCCTGTGACAGTACTAGCGTAGTTTCTGGAAAATGACCGTTGGCTTTTTAATTCAAAAACTAGGGACTTTTGAGAAAAAAGTGTAGGAACGTTTGTTGTTCAACATAAGGTACGAAATCTAAAAAAAATGTATTAGTCCCTATGTGATATTTTGTGATCTCATGCGTTGTGATATACAGTAAAATTAAGATTGTAGAAAATCACCACAATTTTTTTCAAAATAAAAAATCTTAAAATTTAGTTTTTCATATGTCCCTTAAATTTAGACTAGTTAGAATATGGTCTCAAGCTTAATATAATTTTTGCAGAATATTCGGGGACATTTAACCATTTTAAATTCGTTGTCATCTTAGGCAATTTCAGCCATCTTTAATTATCAATAACCGGATCAGAATAATATTTTTATACCAAACAGAGATTAAATTAAAGCTTTTTTCACTTTCTTTTATTATCTTTTGTATTAGCTTACATATCCTGTTGCAACGCCGTTACCCTAAGCGGGTCCTGGGCGTAGTCGTCCAGAGCGGACGAGTGGGTGCCTATCACCACTACACAGCGCGTCCTCAGGTTGCGGATAGAGGAACGACCCCTGAGAAAGAGGTTAGCTGCGAATAAAGCGAATAAGCAGTCGCGGACAGCCGATAGGCCCAGGCGTGGGTGTGATGAGCCCGCACTGGCGAACGCATTCATCTAGAAACACTACGCAAGCACCGCAACAACTACAAACACTATACAAAATCTCCTATCTTACTTTCTTCTTCTACCTTACTCTGTAATCTATCTCTTTTACCACACATTTCAAACAAAAAATGGGCCAAAAATCCTGCTGTCGTGGAGGATGCGGGAGCGATGACAACTGCCCTGAGAGGGGATGTGTAGAATGATTCGCCACCTGGTCTTACATGGCAACGAAGCCAGCGAAGGCGCGCTGCCTTGCAGGGGGGCGTTAGGATATGAGAATGAAACCGAGTGTGTCTGACGACGAGTTGACTGTGTCCTCGCCAAAGTCAGAAAGCTCTCATACTTAGTTCTAGGGAGGTATGAGGGTTATCACCCCTAGACGGATGGACTCACCTGCGATCGGAACAGGATCCAAAACGCGCGGGTTTAACTTACTATCATGGCTCAAAGAAAACAAAACCAAACCAAAAGAAACTTAAGGGTGGGAACCTGGAATGTACGCAGTCTACACAGAGCGGGCGCATTCCGGGAAATCATAAATGAAACTGAGAGGTACAACTTAGATTTGGTAGTAATACAAGAAACCCGATGGAAAGATAACGCGATGCTAGGATCCGGTAACTTCACCTTTTTATATGGGGGCGCGAGCGGGCATTCTCTAGGCACCGGATTTCTTGTTAACAAAAGCATCATACATTCCGTTAAAAGTTGCAATTTCGTGAATGACCGACTCTCGTATATCATCATCGACGGAGCGTGGTATAATTACGTGGTTATTAACGTCCACTGTCCCACGGAGGACAAAGAGGAACAAGTCAAAAATCTTTATTATGAAACTTTAGAGCAATTAATCGACCAATTCGCGTCTTACGACACCAAAATAGTAGTGGGGGATTTCAATGCTAAAATAGGGAGAGAGGAAATGTTTAGGCCCACCATAGGCAAAGAAAGTCTGCACGAAACCAGCAATGATAACGGTATTATGGTCATAAATTTCGCAGCCGCAAAAGATCTTATAGTCAAGACCACGTGCTTCAAGCACAAGGATATACACAAGGCAACGTGGACATCGCCGGATGGGGCCACGCACAATCAAATCGATCATTTTCTTATTGATAAGAGGCGCCACACGAATGTACTCGACGTAAGGACCTATAGGGGGGCGGATTGCGACTCTGATCATTATCTCGTAGTGGCCAAATTAAGAGCCAGATTAGTAGCCGGTCAAAATAGTAAGCGAGCGAACAAAGTAGAAGAAACCTTTGATATTGGAAAACTACGAAGCGGGATAGAGCGAATCAAGTACCAAGTAGAAGTTAGCAACCGATTTCAGGCGCTCGAGGAAACGGATGAACAGACGGGAGTAGATGACGATCCGAACAGGTTGTGGGGGGCTATCGAAAAAACTATAAAAGGGGCCGCGAACAAAGTACTGGGTAAGAAAAAAAGGTCGAAGAGCAAACCATGGTTTGACGAAGAGTGCGAACTCTGGTTTGAAAGGCGCAAGAAGGCTAAATTAGATAGTGTACACAATGAAAGCGATAGGGCCGTAGAAGAATACCATGAAATAAGAAAGCAAGTACGTGTGATTTACAGAAACAAGAAGCGCGAGTATCAGAAAAATGAAATTAGAAAAATAGAAACTAATAGTAGGGAAAATAACCCGCGCGAGATGTACAAAGGAATAAACGCTATTAGGAAGGGTTTTCAGAGTAGATCGCAGTTAATGAAGGATAAGGACGGGAACCTCGTGACAAGCGAAAATGAACTATTGAAATTATGGAAAGATTATTTCGATAAGTTATTAAACGTGCATGAAAACTCCGAGGAAATGGGAGACGAAATCCACACTGCTGAACTCCATATGGACGAAACGACCTACAAAGAAGTAGAGGCCGCGATCAAAAAGCTAAAAAACAATAAGGCCGCAGGAAACGATTCTATACCAGCTGAACTACTTAAATATGGAGGCACCGCGCTTACATCTAAAATTTTTTATCTAGTATGTGCTATTTGGAGAAATGAAACAATACCAGAAAATTGGAAAGAATCCATCATCATACCGATCTTCAAAACGGGAGATAAAACAGACTGCAATAACTACCGGGGAATCTCACTTTTAGCTACCTGCTACAAAGTTCTGTCAAACGTAATACAGGCCAGACTCACACCATTCGCGGAAGATATAATAGGAGATTATCAGTGTGGATTCCGGCGCAACAGGTCAACGAGCGATCAAATGTTTACCATAAGACAATTATTAGAGAAAAAGTGGGAATATTGCGAAACTATACACCAGCTATTTGTGGACTTTAAGAAAGCGTACGACTCTGTCAAACGAAGCAAAATGTATGAAATCCTAGTGCTCCTTGGCGTACCAAAAAAACTCGTAAAATTAATTCAAATATGTCTGAACGGAAGCACTGGAAAGGTCCGAGTAGGCGGTAATGTATCCGAATCGTTCATGATACGCGACGGTTTGAAGCAAGGTGACGGGCTTTCAACGGTACTCTTTAACCTGACGCTAGAGCATGTTGTTAGAAAAATGCAGGCTAGCGAGCTAGGCGCAACACTCAACGGAACAACGCAAATTTTAGGCTATGCGGATGACTTGGATATAGTGGGAGATAATGGTGAAACGGTGGCGAGAAATGCGGAAATCCTTATAAATGCGGCTAAAAACACGGGGTTAGAAGTGAGCGAATCGAAAACGAAATATATGATCATGGAGAAACTGGGCATTCGTGAAGCAGAGGGGGATCTCAGAGTCGGAAATTTCACTTTTGAAAAGGTTAGCGAATTCAGATATTTAGGTACAACTATAAATGATCGAAACGAAATTAAAGCCGAGATTAATAAGAGACTTCATTCGGGTAATGCCTGCTTCTACGCTGTGAACAGATTACTTAAGTCAAAGCTACTGTCGAAAAATGTCAAAATAAGGATATATAGGACTATAATAATGCCGGTAATCTTGTATGGGTGCGAAACCTGGGCGCTCACTAAAGCGGAAGAAAATCGTTTTAGGGTATTTGAAAATAAGGTTCTGCGGAAAATATACGGGCCAAAGAAAGATGAGGAAACTGGGGAGTGGAGGAAACTGCACAATGACGAGCTACATAATTTGTACGCGTCACCAAATATTAACAGAATAATAAAATCACGGAGACTAAGATGGGCAGGGCACGTGGCAAGAATGGGCGATGATCGTACAGCAGCGCGCATAATGAAAGGAAAACCGAAAGCAACGCGACCTCTTGGTAGACCTAGACGCAGATGGGAGGATAACGTAAAATCAGACATAATTGAAATTGGGCGGGAAGGCGCGAAATGGATGGGGTTGGCACAAAATAGGGAAACGTGGAAGGCTTGCGTAGATGAGGCGATGAACTTTCGAGTTCGAAATGCCATTTAAAAAAAAAAAAAAAAAATTAGCTTACATATCAAAGTAAGTACTATTGCGTAGTAAAATTTTGTATCATATTATCGTATCAGTGTTCAGATTCAGATGTATCTTTGTTATTTTTGCGATTGTAGTAGAGGTTTTTTTTCAAATTCCTAATTTATGTCAGCACCAAATAAGATTTAAGCAGCGATTTCCCTATTTCATTATATGAGGAATTCTACAAAAAATCGGCCAATAAGTAGTTCGCAAAGTAACGAAAAATAAATGATGATGGACGCCTCTGCAATTCAAGTTTTCTTATTGTATAGGTCCTAAAATGTGCGAGAAAAATTTCCAACAAGCGAAAAAGACCTTGTGATACACTTTTTTGTATATCAATTTTTTTTATGGGAATTTAACATGGGAATTATGGACTAAAAACGGTCATCATTAATATAACAATCACTTGACTTATAAAGGCGCAACAAATTTGTCCACGTAATAGTATGTAAAGTAGAGAAAAAAAACTTTAATTTGGGACGGGCCACGTTAAAATAATGAACAATATCAACAGTTATAATCGACCAAAGATAGTGAATTAACACAAAAAATAGCGAAAAATAAGAAATTATGAAATTTAGTGTTTTTTTTGTCTCTAATTAAAGCTTTTTTTCTCTACTTTACATTCTATCACGTAAAAATTTTTTTGTCACCTTTAGAAGTCAAAAATTGATATACAAAAAAGTGTGTCACAAGGTCTTTTTCGCTTGTTGGAATTTTTTCTCGTACATTTTAGGACCTATACAATAAGAAAACTTGTATTGCAAAAGCGTGCCTCATCATTTATTTTTCGTCACTTTTCGAACCACTTATCGGACGATTTTTTGTAGAATTCCTCATATATTTAGCAGGTACAAAAGGTTTTATTTCTATCAAATCATAAATTATTATAGAGAATAAGTCCACAATGTTCCGTTTTGATATGAATTGAATGCAGTTTTTCTTTAGAGACATTTCGTACTGACGCAATGATGTGATGAACCTGTGATGGTACACGCCTGAACGTATCGGTTGTTTGCTACATGTAATTAGTTGTGATCTATCATAAATTGTTTAGCATAGCGGAAAAAGTATTTTTGAAATATACATGTATGTAAATAGTAAATATATTAATTTTATCATCAGTAATCAGTGATCTAATATATACACAGATATCGAGCAACTGATACATTTCCGCATATAGGAAAGAGTATGAGTAACAAGAAGAGTATCAGGGATGCAGGTCCCGAAATTTTCTGAAACTTGATCATTCACTGGTAGCTAGAAATGAAGATTAGCACCGGTAGTTTTTGTGAATGGGCCCTTTTTCGTAAGATATCAGCTATTCTGCTCCGAATATGCATTATTTCATTTAAAAAATGACACCTCTAGCTGTGATTATAACTCTGCATGTTTTTGCATTAAAGAAAACTGTCTGGAAGTACCTAAAAGTAGTCAAAAAGAACTTTAAGGTGACACCGTCGCATTTTCAAAATCCATCATTAACAAAAAATAAAAATCCCACTAAAAGTGAGCGTTTTATACATTCTATTGCAATTTTGGTTGGTGGAGTTGCCAGAAAACTGAAAATAGAACTTTTAACATGGGCTCTTATGGCGAAATATGCCTTTATGCCTGTAACTACACGAAAATCCATGATTTATTTACAAAACCACTAGGAGATTGTATCTTTTAATTGTAGATTACGATCGTTTAAGAAAAATACTCGGATGCCAGTCAAATATAAAAAATATTTAATAAATAAGTAAAATGAGTGTATTTGTATATGCATATAGACGATTCTCTGTGAAAGCCCTAATATCATTAATACAAGAACCTTGGTTATGGAGGGGACGTATTAAGGGGCTAAATACAAGCGGGGAACTGTTTGTGGGAACAAATGATGGAGATGCACGCGCGTGCATCTGCATCAGGGGTATTAACGCTTTTTTGTTACAGGAACTCAGCTCTAGGGATTGCACGACCGTCAGAGTGGACATCAAAGACGAGGAAGGCCGAGGGAGAACAATCGTGATCACTTCAGCATACCTTCCACATGACGAGGAAATACCAACAACAGATATAAGAAAAGTAATAGAGTACTGCAGGAATAAAAACCTCGAATTGATTATCGGCTGCGACGCCAATGCTCACCATGAAGTATGGGGTAGTACAGATATCAACGAGAGGGGAGAAACTCTGCTAGAATATATTACTAGTACACAAATGGACATACTGAACCAGGGTGATGAGCCGACTTTTGTTACCAGTAACAGACGTGAGGTTCTAGATCTCACCCTGGCCAGTATGAAAATTAGAAACCACATACAAGGGTGGAGAGTGGAGGATGAACCATCTATGCCGGATCATAGGACCATTTCCTTCTGGATGAAGATGCAGAAAATATGGAGTGAGCCCAAGAGAAACCCTAAGGACACGCTTTGGGAGAACTATAAGGAAGAACTAAACGAACGTTTGGTACAGCTTAAAGGGACATATGGAACGGAGTATGGACTGGAATGGACACTAGAACAAGTCCAGACAGCCATTATCAGAGCATATGAGAACAACTGCCCGCTAAAGCCGAAGGGACAACTAATCGGTGCTCCATGGTGGAACAAACACCTAGAGGCGCTGAGAAGGAAAGCCCGAAAGGTTTTTAACAGAGCAAAGAAAACAAGGAACCCAGAAGGATGGAAAGTGTATAAAGATACGCTAAATGACTTCAAAAGGGAACTAGACAAAGCCAAAAGGGAAAAATGGCAAGATTTCTGTTCAAGTACAGAAGGCTTAACAGAAACGGCTAAACTAACCAAACTTCTAACCAAGGATAATAGTATTCGGTTACAAAGCCTTAAAGACAGGTCCGGGTACTTCACGGAAACAGAAGAGGAAACCATAGAACTACTTCTGCGAGCAAACTTCCCGGACTTCACCAAAGAAGAGAACGGGGAGGGACGAATACGTGTACCCGGAAACACCAGGACACGAAGGAATGCGGATTGGGCGTTGGCGGCGTTTCAAGGAGGCAAACACGGAAAACCTACTAGCTTACTACAAAGCCGTGGGGTTTGTGGAGCCTCGTTAGGTCCAAGCCGGGGGATAGGGATACAATGGTGAAAACTAAGTGTCCCTGAGTTTTTACCTTGGTAGCTTTAAATAAAAAAAAAAAAAAAAATCATTCACTGGTAGCTAGAAATGAAGATTAGCACCGGTAGTTTTTGTGAATGGGCCCTTTTTCGTAAGATATCAGCTATTCTGCTCCGAATATGCATTATTTCATTTAAAAAATGACACCTCTAGCTGTGATTATAACTCTGCATGTTTTTGCATTAAAGAAAACTGTCTGGAAGTACCTAAAAGTAGTCAAAAAGAACTTTAAGGTGACACCGTCGTATTTTCAAAATCCATCATTAACAAAAAATAAAAATCCCACTAAAAGTGAGCGTTTTATACATTCTATTGCAATTTTGGTTGGTGGAGTTGCCAGAAAACTGAAAATAGAACTTTTAACATGGGCTCTTATGGCGAAATATGCCTTTATGCCTGTAACTACACGAAAACCCATGATTTATTTACAAAACCACTAGGAGATTGTATCTTTTAATTGTAGATTACGATCGTTTAAGAAAAATACTCGGATGCCAGTCAAATATAAAAAATATTTAATAAATAAGTAAAATGAGTGTATTTGTGTATGTATATAGACGATTCTCTGTGAAATCGAAGTCTAAAATATTTTTTTTTAGAAGCTGATATAGTCTTAATACCGTAATAAAGCTGCATTTCTTGCTAAAAATAGAGATAATGGTCAAATTATCCTAAAGAATTATTAAAGTCTACACTTTAATAATTCTTGACGATAATTTTACCATTATCTCTATTTTTAGCAAGAAATGCAGCTTTATTACGGTATTGAGACTATATCTGTTTCTTTTGTACTAATATAAGCTACCTTTATAATTTCTTTACCCATTGTTAGGTGCTAAATAGGTATTTTAATCATATTTTAGCATAATTTGACTGTTATTTTTATTTTTAGCAAGAAATACAGCTCGATTGCCGTTAGCACATATAACTTTCAACATCATAATATCATTAGTACTACACGGCATGGTCCAGCTCCTGACTGAAATGTGCAGTGAGGCGCAGGGTAGATCAGAGACCTTGCCTCAGGCAAAAACTGCCTCGGAGCAAGGTCCCGGTGGATCGCAGGGTGGCAAGAAGGCCACAAACAATCGACTACCTAGATCCGAAAGGAAGAGAGACAGGGTTACTTCACAAGATGAAGAAACCCCAAATAAAAAGACGAAATCTGTCGCCGGCGCATGGCAACAGGTACGGAATAGGCACGTTAAGAGTAAAAATTTGGACGTCCCTAAGGCCTCCGCCAGACCCGGTACTAGCAGCGGGGACACGGCAAGACTGACGGCGCCAAAGACAAAACAGCGCGGGAGCGAGGCTACCCAGAGGCTCGGCCCGCCATCCGGACCCCGGGGTGGCCTCCCCGCTCTCAGAACGAGACGCGACGCAATACTAGTACAGCCGACGGAGGGCAAGACGTACGCCGATATTGTAAGCACCTTAAAGAAAGGTGTGGACCCAGACGCGACAGGTACAAAAATACGCAAGATGCGTACGACGGAAAAGGGTGGCGTCCTCCTTATCTTGGAGCACGGGACGACCGATACACAGCCGTTCCGTGATGCCATCAAGGAGGCCGTCAAGGGAATGGGAAGTGTCAAAGACATGACAGACAGTTGAAATCGTAGACCTAGACTGTATGGCAACAGAAGTCGAAGTGAGGGATGCAATCAAGCGAGAAACTGATTGTGAGACAGAGATCAAAATAACCATGTTTGATCCGAATGGTAGAGGGCAGAAAATGGCTCTAGCTGAACTAGATCGCAGCGCGGCCGCCATTATGCTAAAGAAAGGTAAAATGAGAGTCGGCTGGATCAACAACTGCCGAATTAGACAAAGGGTGACAGTAACACGATGCCACAAATGCCTCGGGTACGGGCACCTGAAAAAACTGTGCAAAGGAATAGACAGGAGCAAATGTTGCTGGAAATGTGGCAAAGAAGGCCACAAGGCAGCAGCATGCTCAGCCAAACCAGATAACAGGCTCACCTGTTTCCTGTGCGTCGAGAAGGGTATCGACATCGCAGCTCGAAACCATTTTCCAGGAACAGGTGCCTGCACAGTATTCAAAGAGGCCCTTAAGGCATGCAAGTTACATCCTTCGAGATGATCTGCGTACTCCAAGGGAATATGCACAGAAGCAGACTCGCCCACGACCTCCTCCCGCAGTTCATCGCGGAGTGGGATGTGGACGTCATGCTTTTGTCGGAATTGTACAAACACGAGAATACCCTGTCGTGGGTGCCAAGCGACAGTGGTACAGCCGCGATCTGGGTACGCGCGGACCATGTGACCTCGGACAGGGGGCCGGAGAGGATTTCGCGTGGGCAAGAGTTGGGACCGTTACGTTCGTGAGCGTATACCTCTCACCCAGTTTGACAGCTGACGAATTTACGCGCAAACTTGACACGTTAGAAGACGCGCTACGGGGAATAACTGGCAGTCTCGTGGTTGGCGGGGATTTCAACGCCAGAGCGATTGAATGGGGGATGCCCATGACGAACGGACGGGGACAGCTCATACTCGACGCAACGGCAAGGCTTGGACTGACGACGCTAAATGTAGGCTCGACACCAACCTATGTTAGGCTTGGATTTGGACGATCCATACCAGACGTAACGTTTTCAAGCGAAGGGCTGGCTAGGAATATTCATCAGTACATCCGATTCGAGATAGGGGGCGCGGACGAAAGGACAAACACGTCAAGACGAAGCGAGCACTTTCCGCGATGGAACGTCAGACGTATGGACCGCGAGAAATTGGTAGAGGTGGTAATGGATGCGGAACCTCCCTCTGCGAGAATTCCGCGTGTACCAATAGGCCGTGAAAGAGCGGAAATGCTCGTAGAAAGAACGACGAGAGTGATAGCGAAAGCGTGCAACGCCGCTATGCCACGGACGTGCAAGAGAAACAGACGACAACCGGTATACTGGTGGACCGACGAGATCGCGACACTCAGGAAAGAGTGCCATGCGCGCAGACGGGCGGCACAGCGTGCGCGACTCCGGGAAGGAAGCGACGATCTCATGCAGCAGTATAGGGTGGCACGGAAGCAGCTTCGCTACGCGATCAAGCACAGCAAGCTTCGTTGCTGGAGACAACTTTGCGAGGACGTCGACAGCGACCCTTGGGGGATGGGCTATAAGATAGTAACCCAAAAACTGAAAGCACGAGCGGCCAATTCGGTGATGAGCACGCGAAAAATCGAAACGGTAATTGACGGACTCTTTCCAACCCATCCACTTAGGGACCACGCGGAATACACCGACATACGCCCGGACGATATCCCGCTGTTCACGGAGGGGGAGCTTTTGGCAGCTACCTCCTCCCTGAAGGGCGGAAAGGCACCAGGACCGGACGGAATACGAGTAGAAGCAATAAAGATAATCGCGAAGTGTAGGCCACAGATACTGCTTGAAATGTACAATACATGTTTGGTAGAGGGGGTATTCAGCTACCGCTGGAAGAGGGCGTGATTGGTTCTCATCGATAAAAATAAAGGGGACCCAAATTCTCCATCCGCTTACAGACTTCTTAGTCTGCTCGATACGATGGGGAAAACAGCTGAGCTGCTTCTTAGGCCAAGGATCCAGGGAGCGATTCAGGAAGCAGGCGATCTTTCCGATAACCAGCACGGTTTCAGGAAGGGTCGATCGGTGATAGGCGCGGTGCGCGAAGTAACAGCGTCGGTCGCTAGAACAGATGAGGCGTGTCATGCGGCTAGACCGATAGTCGTGCTGGCAACGCTTGATGTTAAAAACGCCTTCAATTCCGCGAGATGGGTCGACATCCTGGCGGCTCTTCGAGTCTTTGGGGTGCCAGACTATGCCTTGCGATGGATTGAGGACTATCTGAGTGACAGAAATCTTTTGTACGAAACGGACGAAGGACTCAAAATCAGACCTGTCACGGCCGGCGTGGCGCAGGGGTCGATTTTGGGTTCGGATTTCTGGTTAGTATTATATGACGCAATGCTGAGACTCCAGATGCCGATCGGGGTGTCGCTGATAGGATGCGCGGACGATGTAGCGGTGGTAATAGTTGCGCGCGACGTAGATACTGCCCAGTTCCAGCTGACCATGGCCATGCGGCGCATACTTCGCTGGATGCGTGAGCACGGACTACGGCTAGCTTTAGATAAGACGGAAGTAGTATTGCTGACTAGGAAACGAATCCAGACAGCAATGGACATAACGGTAGGTGACGCGGTGGTGAGGACGCGACCGGCGGCTAAGTATCTGAGGGTGACCCTAGACAATAAGCTGACCTTCGCTCTTCATCTCCGAATCACGGCGAATAGGGCGGCGAAACGGGTAGCCGAATTAAGCAGGCTCATGGCCAACGTACGCGGGCCACGACCTGCAACGTGCAGACTGCTCATGTCAACCACGAACTCCATTCTCCTCTACGGAGCGGAGGTCTGGGCCGATGCCATGTGCAAGGAAAAGTATAGAAAGTGCATAGCGGCGGTGCAGCGCAAGGGAGCACTTCGAATAGCAAGCGCGTACAGAACGGTTTCAAGGGCAGCGATATTCGTTATCACCGGAGTTATCCCCGTATATCTGCTTGCGCAAGAGCGAAAGCGGATATACGAGCGGAGCCACGAGTTCGGGAGGGCCCGCGCAGCGACAGAAGAACGGGAACGGACAATGACGGCGTGGCAGGACGAATGGCTGGGTGACACACGTTTTTCGTGTGCCCGCGCTGGACCGAAGAACGACGAAGACTGGAGACCATTAGGGGGCCGACAGCGCCCGCCAACATTGTTGCAACGATGTTGGAGAGCAAAGACAAGTGGGACGCGGTAGCATTGTATATCGAAAAGGTCCTCCGCGCAAAACGGGAAGACGGATGCTTGGCCGACGGGCCAGGCTGACGAAAAGACAAGACAAACGAAACTTGGCAGGACTGACTTAGGACGAAAGAAGAAAAAGACCGGCGGCCCTCCACTCGAAGTAATGCGAAAGCGCTACCGGGTAGGGGGCGTTCGCGGCACACTCGTTTTTAGTGGGTAGGACACGGCGGCGAGCCCGCCTCGGCTGTAATCTGGCATTGAGCACGGACATCAGTTGAGGATGGACAGCGCGCCAGTGGAGTCCCACACTACCACCCCAGAGTGCAGGAACTCAGGGGATGGTGTCCATGATGATTTTCGCGAGTTAAAAAAAAAAAATATATCATTAATACACTTCATACAATTTGCAGTAAATAATTAAAATCTAAAAGTGTCCCTTTCAATATATTGGTTTCTCTTTTATCATCAATGTTTGACATAGAAATATCATTATTATAAATTATTTAAATAACTTATGCATTTTTGCGTTGAACGCCCACTTCAAAATCTTACTAAATATTTCGTGTAATTTATTGCAGCATTTTCAATTTAAAATCTTGCACCTTCAGCGTTGTAAACTTGTCCCCGCATGCGCATAATGTATTTAAACTTAATATATCCAACGAATATAGACTTGTATAGAAGAACGGTTCCAATGAAGCGCTGGGGGATCGAAAGTGTTAGTTCCACGCTCTCCGCGAGATGACGCCGCGACACATTTCTTATCGTTCTCTCTCTCTCTCTCTCTCGCACCTGCGATATTACGCGCGCCTTTTACTTTGATTTGAAATCTTCTGAAGGTTGCGCGCATATTTCTTTCGTATTTGTATAGCTGCATCAGTATGTTATAATTACAATAACGAATACATAATTAAATCATATATAATACATAAAATGATAAAGAGCTCGCTCTTGGTGAATATTAGTTTATAAATAAAAATTAAATATTAATTTACTAAAAATTAAAATAAGTCTTAAAATGAGTACAAATATTAAAAACAAACTAATATTATTCGATGGAAACCAATATATACATGTATATATATATATAGTCCTGGCGCCGACCATACATTTCGTGGCCACTTTGTTTTGTAGACGCAGTTTGGGTCGAAAAAGTGGAACATAAAAACTTATAAACAAATTAATCTAAAAGGCCATATCTCCGAAGCAAAACAACCACACCAATTTGAAACTTGTTTCAAAATGTTTACTTTTTTATTTAGAAACTTTGCCACCCACGTTTTTGCGCTTTTCTTTTTCTTGCAGACAAGGCTAGTATTCTGTAAACATGCTTATGATTTTGTTAAACAATTGGAAACAATTTTGAACAAAAATAATTATTTTTATAATTATAAAATCTACTCACGTTATCCGGTAACAAAAGCAAAGCGCAAAGACGAAACACGGCGCGTAGCAGCCGCGCACGGTATATGTAGCAGTACTGCAGCAAAACCACTTTTCGGTGATATCTCGAAAACTATGAAGTATAGCTAAAAAGGTATAAATAAAAAGTTTCTAAATAAAAAAATAAAGATTTTGAATCAAGTTTTAACTTTGTGCGATTTTACTTCGAAGATATGGTATTTTAAACAATTAATTTGTTTATAACTTTTTATGTCTACGTTTTTCGGCCGAGAACCCTCGAAATTCGAATTCAGCAACCAAAAATACGTCTAGAAAAGTTGGGCTTACGGGGGGGGGGGGCTGAAAGTGGCCACGAAAAGTATGATCGACGCCTAGACTAATAGGGGCGTTGATTTTTTGTTTTGTTTAAAATACTAGTACCGTCACGAACCCAGTTTCTAATCAGTACCCAATTTCTAATCAGTTTGTCACATATAGGGGAGGATGGGGTATTGCCGGTCACCTAAGCAAACGTGCTTGTCATTTCCACTTTCAAATTGTTTTTTTTAACTTTAAATAATTATTATGTTAGTTCAAACCATTGACTATAAATATTTCTTATTGGTTTAATATAAAAATGTAAGATATCGAAGCTATAAGTTGAAATAAAGAAAGCATTCTGACCGAATTTACTCCACATGAAAGGGTAATACCGGTCAGCCTTGGGATAATTCCGATCACTATTAGAAAGTTACTTTTATAGGTGAAAATTTTCTTTAAATCAATTATATGTACTTTCATATGATCCGTCGCATTATTATTCGCACTTACATAGTGAAACATATAATAACATAACCACTGTTTAATCAAAAACACTTAAGCAAAGTTACCCTACCTGAGAGCACAGCGAAACGTTTTCTTAGCCTCACTTTCGGGAGCGTCATATAAATAACATTGTGACCGGGATTACCCCCATTCTACTTAGTAATTTAAATTGAAATGACAAAAAAGTAATAGGTTTATACTCTTTTTTCTTCACTACTTCTTATTCTTAGATTGTTTAAATTAATAAAGATGCAAAAAATACCTGCATAAAGCAACAAATAATATGCATAAAAGCTTATTTTATAGACCAGATTTCTTATAAGAAATGTATGCCTACACTTTGATTGTATATAATTCCTGAATAAAACTTAATAGAAGGTTGTTTGGACATTAAATTAATTGTATTTTATGTTGCGTTTAATATACTATTCGAATTATTACCTAAAAATGTTTAGATTATTGAAAATAAAGGTGACCGTAATTAACCAGTGACCGGCATTACCCCGCTCTCCCCTATTACGATATAAATTTAATTAACCCTGAAATTGTTTGAAAAAAATAACATTTAATAGCTAACTATCTCACAAGTACGTTTGAAAACTTCACATGCTATTAATGTCGTACATTTTTAAGAAAAAAGATATTTTATTGCACTGTTGTCAAATACATCACGTTTTCGCCATTTCACTTCTGCCGACTGCAAGCGAGCACGCTAAGATTTTCGGATCGTTTCTTTATTATTCTTGCATGTATCGTAGCAAAGCTTTTATATCTGAGTTACTTAATACCTTTTTTGTATAAAACAATCAAAATATTAATAATAAATGTAACTTTTTTAGAAAATAAAGGGTGATTAGAAATAGGTTCCGAATTTTTAGAGTTTCCGCAATTTCTGATCAGTTTTTTTTTTTTTTTTTTTTTTAACGTCGCCATGTTTGTGCTCCCATGTGGTGCTAATCGACGACGGGGGTCTGCGGTGTGTTTGTAAACAAAGCACATGTAATTTTGATTTCTGATCAGTTTTATCACAACTATTTTAAATATTAAAAGACCTTTAATTGTTCTAATCTCATCAAACAATAGCAATGAAAGTTGTTTTAATGCACACAAACATCTTTCTTAGTTCAAAGTCTCGTAAAATCCACTGAAACATCGCACGTTTTATCGGTTCACTTAGTAGGTTATAATACTTACCGACCGAGCGATCAGACGCGCATTTCAGCTGATTGACTGTTTAGTTGTGCGGTCGACTGAGCATAAATAATCGAATATTTATTTTATTAATCACCATTACTTAAACAAAAAATGTTAACTAGTTATCATAGTTACTGTTCTAATATTGTTTAATGTGCTTTTGCTTGTTGTATAAGATAATCACGCGTTAACAAAATTTGATTAGAAATAGGGTCTTGATATGAAAAGAAATTGCTCCTACATATCATTTAGCTGATCAGAAATTACTCCCTGTTACTTTTTTCTTTAAAGCTTTATAATTAATTAATTTCTGATTCTTTGTGTTTTTTAAATTTCAAATGAAAGATTAAGAGTTATATTTATCATTAGAAATGTTTCTTTTGAGTAAACAGTTCATTTTCAAATTGTAATGCATCAAATATCCCGACGTTAAAGAACATACAAGGTATAATCAATATTAAAGAAGATACAAGGAATCTTAACCAACATTATAATAACATTATTAATAAACTTAAAGTACAAAAGAAATGATAATTATCTTTTCTTTGCGATATATTCTAGTCATTTACCTACTTATGGTACACTAAAAGCTAATACTTCAAAATCTAGTCTAAACTGAGAGGCGCGTCAATTGATCTATTGTCGATAGAAGCGGCAATTTAAAAAATAACATATTGAATAAATAAGAATTCTACACACAAAATAAGATCTTTTTTTGAGAAATCTGTTCAACAATGTGCAATAACTATGTGCAATAATTTATAATTTTATTTACTTATAATGTATTTTATTAACTTTACTAGTCAATTACCTTGATAATTCTAATATATAGAGTAATAATTGATGTACCTGAAGTGAATTTGTAGGTCGATGAATAGAGGTCTCTGAAATCGATATTAAAATTTCAAACACTATTGCTTGTGATAGCCGCTTTGAGAACAGTATTAATGTTTGTGACTGGTTTTTCCTTCAATTGTTGTTAATTTATTCTTGTTGTCCAGTAGTACTTAGAATTTAATTTTGACGAAAAATTTTAATGATAGTAAATACAGACACAGTTGTTGAACATGTTGATTATTGAACGAAACAAAAGGAAAGGTAAAGATCATAACCTTAATTTATCTGTGTAAATATTTTGTCCTCATATAATTATTATTATCATTACCTTAGTTTATTAATAAATAGGGTGGCGAATCAGAGAAATTATAACATTCTAATATGTAATATTGACAAATAGTGAGTATTTAGCCAAATAATATAATTGTGTTAAGATGTTTTATATTAATAATAAAATTGTAATAAAAATTTAGCCTGATGAGGACGACGAATGGTCGTCGAAACGTCGCCATAAATAAATTTGGTTAGTTCACCAAAATCAACTATTGATATTATTTGAAAACCACAAGCGTGAACAAGTAAAACAATATATATACATTTAATATGTTTTGTTCAAATTTTCTTTAATGAGTATACTAAAGTTATCATATAAATTTTTCCTTAAAAAGAAAAAAGCAATTTGTTACATTAAAAGATTTTAAAATTAAAATAGCAGAAAATCAAATATAAAAAAATAATTTTTTATTTATTTAAAAAAAATTTAGACACAATACTTTTTTCCTGTTAAGATTATGAAAGTAAAATATTACAACACCATGTCTTGGAATAATATTAAATAATTATATTTAATTAATTATAGGATTACTCCTATAATTAGCTCTAATATGTTATGATAATTTTATTCGAATTAAATATTTAAGTAATAATTATAAAACATGAATTTTTCAAAGAAAACACTATTACTTTTTCAATAAAAGACACTAATTTTGAAACATATATGTTAACTTTTACGAGAAAGTTACATAACAGTTTGAAAGCGATGTGCTATTAAGATATATCTAAAGATAATTTTTGAAACAAAGCAAATATAATTTTTACATAACAATTTATTGTAATACATTTTAAATATAATTCTGTCATTCTTTAATGTTTTAAATTTAAAATATTTTGAAAACTATTTATACTACAGTATTTTGGTTAGTTTGAATGTTGAAAGAGAAAAACGCTCTCGAAGTAGAGGGAAAAGCCCGAGCAAGCTATTACAGAATAATAGTAAATTTATTAAATAAAAACAAGAGCAAATCAAATACATCAAAAAATACAAGAATTCAAAACTTAATCTACCACAGATTGAATGATAAAGCGAAATATGAAAAACCAAGACATCATTGCCCTTCCTTTTGCAGCATTATGCCACTCTGATAAGTTTCAGGTACTAATATGGATGCATATATAAACGGCATTTGAGCGAAATTTTGGATAACTTTCCGTAGATCTCTGTTTTATCACGAAATTTCGGGCCAATGCCATTGATATAAGCCGCAAAATTTTTACTTGAAATTTCGCACAGTGGTAGATAATACCTAAACAAAGTGCAATGATCTCTTAGTTTTTTATAATTTTGTTTATTACTTTAATTATAGCTTGAATTAAAGAATTCTCGGGTCGATAAAGTAGGAAGGATAAAAGTTGACTTTCACATTCCCTTAAATACTTTTGTTATATACTAAGGTAGGAAAGTAACTCATTTCTTTGCTCCTATCATTCATTTAACTCCAAAATACGTATAGGCATGCAATTACTCATACATTATTAATATATGTAATGGGATGCGAGTCACGCCCGGGTACGATCATGTTAGACCATTCCAGAGTCTGACCCGCGTCTCATTATATACCTCATTATATCCATTTTTACTTGGGTTGTTTGTAAAGTTTAGTTTTGTTTTCGTTTAAGCGCTATGTAATACTTATTACTGTTATTTATGGATGCCAATTTATCCGTTTAACATTAAATATTTGTTAAATAAAGCCTAATTTGGTAATTACATCTTATTATTAACAACGAATAAGCATTTGTTAAAAGAAGAAGATACACAACGAGGCTAAATTTTATATTATGCAATACATTATATTAATATATAATTATTATATCAATATACGTAATCTTTTATAAAAAAAATAAGTTTACTCATGATTGATGTGCTTTAAGTGGCCCATTATTGCATGGCGTGAGATTAGCGCCCTAGAGTAGCGAGTGTGATAATCACGGTGCAATAATGGACTACTTAAGTCTCGGATAGGCGTGAATTAAGTGCGGACTTAAGACACCCAGTGCTATAAACAAATTTAAAGTAAAAAAATGGTGTTTCTGGGAAAGCAGAAAATTGTAATTAAAGTGAATGAATTTATTTTGTTTCGCGAATTAATATTCAAATAAAAAATAATATTAAATTGCTTACTATTTATTATTCTTATATTTCACAGCTGGTCTTAGCTGGTCTAAGTATTTTTTAGTTATACGCGATGTAAACTTCAAACTTTAAATAGCAAGGAAGAAGGATCATTAAATTTGTTTTAATTAAAAAATTAAAACAATTTCTTTCTCATATACAAACATTATACAAAAATAAAATCGCACAAAACGATAATATACTAAGTAAATGAATAAATCCATTAATAAAAGCAACCTTTTCACGATTTATTTAACTATTCTATGTAATAAATTTCATTCAGAGTATATTTAAAAACAGTTATGAAAAAATAATAAATTGAAATAAATATACAGATAGAATACATGAAAATCTAATTATATTAATTTTAATAAAAATAAATATTTATATAAATAAAATGTAAATATTGATATCAACAGGCAATTATTTTTAAAATACACGCCTGTTTGCTCGGGACCGAGTTTCGTCA